>CM046890.1:7024856-7306173 GCA_025688845.1 Cucumis hystrix
ATATTATATTTATATTAATATTAATTTAAATAAAAGAATAACTCCCATGGGAGTTATTCTACGTAATGGGAGAGGGAGGAAGTTATTTGATAACTTCCCCCTCCATCTCTCTTCATATCTTTTGGTTAAGATATAGAAGAATGGATGCAATCTTCTCTGGATGAGTTTTTTCTGACGATCTATTGCTTCCAAGAAGAAAAAATCTCTCTGCAAATATTTTTCCTTTTAAACAAAAGAAAAACACAGAAGCCCCACAAACTCTCTGTTGTTTTTTTTTTCTATCTTGAGGATAACAAGGAAGACTTAGTGGTGTTCTCCTCGTGGTGTTCTTTGGGAGATTCGAGAATTCATAGGAGGTTCTACAAAGGTTAGTTTTCTTTTCTTCTTTTCCACCATAGAAGCATGTTTAGGTGTTTTCTCTGTGTTTCAAGTTGAATTTCCTTTGCACAGCGTTCACACGCTTCCGCTATGGGAATTCCATTCCTTCACATTAGACCCTTCTTCGTCGACCCATTGGTCTCCCCCACTTTCTTCTTGAGAGATGGCAAAAACTTCAGGGCCCCCATTCTAGGATTTTTGCCCTCTTCTATCTGGCCAACTTCTCCCTCGGTCTGACTCAATTTATCATCTGAGTTTGAGGCTAATGTGGCTTGGAAAGCTTTGAAGGAGGTTCAATTGGGACACTCTCTAGCAAGATGAGGTCCTTTACATATGAAACAATTGAGGGAACGATTGGTTGTGTTTTGATTGTTAGGTCCTCGCCAGTTGTTTCCTGTATTTGCTTGGAAGGACTTATGGTCTCCATTTTGACATTTGTCCCCCTTGCAGATTTGGAAGAACTTGGGCGGTTGTTCCTGTTTCCCCCAGAGGAGGAAGCTTGTTGTCGTCTCACATCTTGATATTCACTAGGTAAGTCAAACAACCGTTTGGCTGCTGCATATGCCGACGTGAGGTCTTGGACCCGTTGCTCATATAGCTTGCCTTAGCCCACGACTTCAAACCTTTGACAAAACAGAAAACTTTGTCTTTTTCTGACATATCATGTATATCCAACATCAGTCCTGCAAATTGTTTCACATAGTCCCGAATGTTGTCAGTGTGCTTTAATTCGTGCAATTTTCGTCGAGCCACAATTTTGACATTCTCAGGGAAAAATTGCAAACGAAGTTCTTTCTTTAGAGCGTCCCACGTGTCAACTGTGCAACGCCCTTCTTGGATGTCAACGTATAGGGACCTCTACCACAATTTCGCATCTTCATACAGATGCATGGTCGCTAATTTCACTTTGGCCCCTTTAGTAACTGTACTCGTGGCCTTGAAATACTGTTCAATATCAAAGATGGAGTTTTCCAACTCCTTTGCATCTCTCGCCCCACAGAAGGGGCTTAGGTTCAGGAATTTTTACTCTGCCAACAGGGATGGCTCCTCCAGCTGGAGCCTGGTTTGCTAATGCTCGTATAGTAAGGTTCACCTTTGCGATTTCGTTCCTCCCGACATCGAGGGTCGCTCGAAAATCTTCCGTCATGCCATTTATCATCTCCAGTATATTCTTATGCGAGTTATAAAACTTAATAACTCGTTCTTCCATTTGAGCGGTAGAGCCCAATGAACTGTCCCCACGCTTGTAGGTGATGTTTCCCGTTCTTACAATTCGGGATTCTAGAGTGTCAACTCTATTAAGTAATTCTTGTATGGGTAATCCGTCAAGACGACCAAACACCGCATCAATATCATCGACTTTCTTGGCAACTTCCTCAAGTCGCTTTTCTAAGAACCGGATGGAATCAAGAACTTCCACCAGATAGAGCATCTGCTTTTCGAGTACAACAAGTCATTCAGTATGGGTCTTGCTAGACTGTTTCACCATTGACATCTTTCTGTCTCAAACCGTCAACTAGCCAATTTGGCTCTGATACCACTTGTCATAATCACAATCTTTCAAACTCAAGACGAGCGATTGTGCAACACTTGTTTGATCCAATCAACAAGTCAACCGATCAAAATCCACAATCCGCGAACAAACTCAGCGTACGATTCAGCCTCCCCCCACTTTTTTAGGAAAATGTTTTAGAAAACGTTAGAGAGAAATAAATTCATTGACATCGTTATTAAAACAAGCATTGAAGATGGTCAATTGCAATAAGAAAGCATAGATTGCAAAGAGTGCAACAAGACTTGGATGAGGATTCAACTACTATGTCCCCTATAGTACATTTTGAACATTTTCAGCTCTGGTAGGCTTGCATATGAAAATGCCGAAACGTCACACTCAAGCTTTATGACTAAAAAATGAAAGCAACTAGCTAAACTATGTATAAGACATAAAGATAAGATAAATTGAGGGTATTTGGAGCATACGACCATAGGCAAACATACCTTGGACAAGTATGTCCGTTATACGTTGCACTCTTTAAAACCTTTCTTTCTTTTGAAATTATCTATACTTTCTTTTGAAATTATATATAAAGAAAATAATATTGAACTGAGGAACGTTTAATAATTTTAAAAAAAAACATAATATGATAATTAAATTAGAAAATATTAGTTTATTAAACTAATACATTTTTAATACAATAATTATAGGGATAGAGGATAGAGGATAAACTTTCAATCTCACAGGAGGGAGTGAATGATTTAGATGAACTCACCTAATCTTACTAAATGAGTAACCTCGTTACGTGCAATTTGTTTTTTTGGTTAAATTTTCAAGATATGAATTTAAAAATTGTTTTGTTGTTTTCATTAAGATCACTCTATAAATAATCAAAATTTTTAAAGAATTCGTAAAACTTAGAAAAGTTCGTTAGTTTATTGTGATTATTATTTTAAAAAAGCTAAATACATCATAAGAAAGAATTTATGTACACTTAACTCAAAACACAAAATCAAAACACTTATTGCTATATAATAATTATATATAAAGAAAACTCAGAATTCTTGGACTTGTATTTCACAATTGGCATTGTTTCAATTTTGTATCGCTTACATGTGTTCTTCAAGTCTTCATTTAAATTCCAAAGTATTAACCTATTGCAATTGCAACAAAAAAGTATATATTAATATAAACGAAGTAATAGACAAAACAAAACATTGTAAGTAAAAAGACAAAAAATACAAACCTAAATAGAAGAGAAAATTCAAATGTTTATAAAAAAAATTGAAAAAAGTTCTTTATATAGTTGTAGAAGATAAAAGTTATAAAATCTTTTGGAATCCCATCATTAATATATGTATAAATTTTGAAAAATAAATTATAGAAATAAAGAAAACTTTTTATATTATACAATCTTGATCTTCTAAATAATAAGTTAGGAATGAAAGTGAGAATTTAAAAATATTACAAATAGTCAATGATAATTGTATTTTTTATATTAATTAAATAATCATAAATAAAAAAAAACCAATTAAGTTCGATTAATATTATAAATTTAGGATTTGGCAAATGGTAGAATCGTTCAAAAATGATTCTCCCCTTAAAAGCCATTTTTAATATAGTAAAGATTTAAAAAAAATCAGAGACTAAAAAGATACATTTTGAGAATTCAACGGCTAAATGAAGACAAAAGATACATTTTTTAAACTCGAGAACCAAACATATATCCATCAAAACTTGGAGATTAAAAAGGTAATTTCTCCTATTATCTTTTTAAGCTAATCTTAAGAAATGGTATAAATCGATTCACTTGTGACAATTTAGAAAATTTAGAAGTTTAATTGATCTTTTTTTCCTATTTTTCTTTTTATATAAAAGAATCTAATTTTGATTTTTTGATGTACCATTTACCAAGAGTAGATGAGAATTTTAAGAGATTAGGATCAAATGGAGAATAACCTAAATGATAAGGAACCAACCTCAACATCAGAAGAGCGGCTAAAAACTTGTTAGAGTGAAGGTTGAGCGAAACTTCTCTTCCACCTTCCAATCATCTCTCGTCCCTGTCACAAAATTTACTTCAATCATATTTTGAACATTCAGCACCTACAGAACATGGATAATGTTGCATTTTTCAAAACTAAGTTATAAAAGTCTGTTTTCAGTAGTTTACTTTTGAGTTCAACATACTAGTAGTTAGTTCTCTTATGGTCTAGTTGACAATTGCATGTCTGATGTAATTAAGAATGCAATATCTAAAAGATGATGGAATCAAGTCCCTAGGCTATACAATCATTATCCGAATAAGAAAGGAGAAACAGAGGAGGCAAATGAGCACCAGTGTATTATAATATTTTAGGGAAAGCATTTTGTAGTACTGAGGTAGCCTTTTGAGGGCGCGTTCAGAGAAAGGAGAGGTAAGTGATATAGAAGTATTAGGTAAATTAGATTATCTTCATCAAATTCTTAATTCATTAGGAAACTAATCCTACTAGCTTTTGGCACTTTGTTTGGAACTCACATTTTGAATGATCTTGGACAGAACAAATCCCTTTGCAATTGTCATAAACCATTGATAAATAAATCGACGTGTATGGAAAAAGTTTCTATATTTACCTTGCGAGGCGGGACGGCGAATTCATTGTCCTTGATCAGTACAGCTTTAAAGCCCAATGGATGTAATACGTCCTCATAACTATCATTAACCGATGTAATCATGAGCCAAGTTTATAGAAGAATGAGAAAGATAAAGAAAAAGTAATTTTTATGAAAGAAGTTAATATTTGAATATGATTCAAATAATAAAAATAACATGAATAAGATTCATAAATAAACTATAGATTAAAATTAATATGGATTCGATTCATATTAGAACTGTAAGTCATATGAGAGATCTAAACCATTTGTTATATTATATGAGATATAATATGGTTTACATTTATATTAATTTAATTTAATTTTAATTAATATATATTTAATTAATAGAATAAGGGAGGGAGTTATTTAATAACTTCTCCTCCAATCTCTCTTAATAAAAAGGGTTAGGATACAATCTTCTTCCTTATGTATTATCACGATCTCTCTTTTGAAAAATCTCTCAAGAAAAACTTTTTCCATCACTAAATCAATATCACATAAGCCCACAACCCTATAAGCTCACAACTCTATGTTGATTTTCACCTTGATAATAACAAGGAAGACTTTGTGGTGTTCTTGAGAGATTATCAAGGTGTTCTTAACATTCTACAAAGGTTAGAATTTATTTTTCCCTTTCTTCCTTAGAAGCATGTTCAGTTTTTACTTTTGTTTTCTCTATATTTTTTTTTCAAATTGAATTCCATTTGCATGGCGTTCATATGCTTCTGTTATGAGAATTCCATTCCTTCAGTGTGTGGGAATATCTTGGCTCTTCTTGGACTATGCTAAAGAGACTTAATTTCAAAAAAAAATTGGGGTCAAATTTTAGAACATGACATTTAGCTCTTATACCATGTTACATTACCTATTGACCTAAAAGCTTAATCAGGGTGAAAGTAAATTTGATATTCAACACTCTAACACTCACCACAAACTTACTAACACCCTTCTTTCCGTGAAAATCTATCACTCATCTTCAATATAATCCCCATGGACAAAGAACATTTCTTTCGTCCAACTACAACTAGCTAATCACAATTTTTTTTCTTATTATTAGAAGGTACTAAACAAGTAAAGATAAGGAATGTAATCCCTAATATTTATGACCATTAATTATTTTAAAGAAAAAGAAGTTACAACTTTTATAGGGAAAAGAAAAAGGAAAGCACGTTGATCTAGATAAATATTTGAACTACAAGAAAAAATTAAACAAGTAGGAAAAAGTTCAAAGTGAAGGTTGAGAGTTACTCTGAAACTGAAACTTTGTAAGGCGGTCCACCAATATGGTCATCATCAATCTGCCAGCCCATAAATTGGGTTTCAAACATGAAATAATGAAAAAATCGTAAACATATAGCGCAGCACAAGATCAATCACATGACTTTACTGTTAGAAACGAGACAAAATGTGTTAACAGTTCACAGTTTTGGTTGAAAATTATTTTTGTTTATAGAAAACTGACAAGGAAGCTCAAGCAAAAGAATTACTGAAAAAGATAGAAGAGATAAAAGTGCCCTAAAAAAATTAAACGTCATATGAAAAAAAAAATCTATTAATGGAGGAAAACTGAAATAGGAGGTGAAATTTTGCATTCAGAGCTTGTTAAAATGGTAAAAATTATAGGAAAAGAATGTTGAGAATATTTGTCTCAAGTAAAGAGGATTACTGGAAACATTAGGGTCATAAGCTCTCCATTTGGTTTTAATAGTCTCTGAATCTGTTGTCCCCAAGCTTGTCTCATGACAGGTTCAATAGCACAAAAAAACCTGCATGGTTTCCAATAGCGGTCATGTTTGAATCTTCTAAAAGGAAATAATTTTTTCATAAGCCAACTTACGTATAATCAAAAATCAGATCAAATAATTCCTTAGGTCTCCAACTGAAAAAATCTTCCTTTAAGAAGGTACAATGTCTCATATTTGGTGATGAGGAAGATAGCTGCAGCTCATTAAAGAAAAACAGAAATAAGTTATCATGTTCAAATGTAACAGCGAGTCTTAACTGTGCAGCTCGTTCAGTTTAGTATAAGCACACAAACGTGTGATATGTATTTGTCAATAGTTTTGCCCACGGCCATAATTTATTTATTTTTTCTTTATTTCGACTCTATTTTTAATTTCTTGTTCAAAAAGAAGACTTTAATTTTGTATTTATTTTTTTAAAAAATAAAATTCATGAAATTTACCCCCGATTATTGATAAGTTATATAATATTGTTAGTTTTATGTGTCATAATTATTATGAGCCCTTTACTTATTAGTTCTTTATTTATAATATACCATTTCCTAAACTAGAGCTCTCATATACGTGTTTATTGAATGAAATTATGCAGTTCTCTCATTTACCGTTTGTTTTATGATGCTAGGGAGCTAAATCCATACCCCTAAATGTTGTTTCTTTCTGTTTCACATTAATAGAACATCCTTTAGACCACATGCTAAGTTCTAACTAGGCCTCATTTTTTTTAACTTTTTCAACTTATAAGGTGAAAGTGCGAGGGTGATGGGCATTACAGCTTTCCTGTGTCATTCATAGCAAAAGGAAAAACTACAACTACAATCACTCTAAAAATGTTAAAACATCAAGCATTGTTAAAACCAAACATTTAGGAGCCTACACTGAAACCATGTGCATAAAGACACAAACTATCTTTTAAATTGAATTAGATGTTTATGAAGATAGACGACTTGGATAAATTTATGTCAAAGATCGAAGACAAACAAGGCAGCAGAACCTACCTACCAGGGAAGTGACTAACTAAATCTACATATATACTATAATTTACATTTAATTAAATATGATAAAGTTAGAATAAAATAATCCTCAGATAATTAATAGAACAAAGAAGATGAATATCTGCCATGGTTCCAACAATTCAATTCACAAATACTTCGCTTATGGAAATTCCCAAAACAGGCTAAAACTTCCTTTGTTCTTCCAATATTTAGGCTCCGTAAAAAAGAAAAGTACAGAAATACATTACTTATACCTCTATTGCCTTTTGAATGGCTTTGTCTGATATGTCCAATCCAACAACATAGCGTTCAGCACATGCCATTTGTACAACATCATAGCCCTGTCATATTTACAAACTTTGATCTTACCTATGACAGAAAAAAACAAAAAAAAAAAAAGATTCTAGCTGACTACTAAATGCAAGGGGAAGCCATCCATCATCTTCAGAATAGGTTTGGAGATGAAAGGAAGACGGAGAACTATAGGAGATTAATAATTAAACATGCCATGGGCCATGTTATGAAATCTCTCAAAAATATATTCATCATTTCCCCTGTCAATCTCTCAAAGAGAAACCTTAAAATGTTTCAATGCCTCACTTCGGTTTCTACTTCTCAACATCTCTACATTTTTCTTATCTTGGTTCTATCTTTATGGATGAAAACTTTGTTTTATATAGAAAAAATAGGTATAAATTTATAGATACACCAAATGACGTACACTTCCACATCCAGGCACAAGTACACGACCATTTGGAAGAGCTCCTGTTGCACAGAGATGGCTAATCAGAGGCGTTGGTTGTCCCAAGTCCCATGGTGTTAGACCTTGCTCCCAGCATATGTCCCAACCACCTAATTAGTAATTTCACAGCATGAGCACACTGGATAACATATTGTTGTAACAATTGACAATAGAGAGAGAAAGAAACAATATGCAGTCCAACACAACGTCAAAACATGCAAAAGAATCTCCTTCAAAATCAGACATGCTACATTTGCATGAACCAAACTATGAAATTTAAATTTGGCGTAACCATCTATAAGTTATATGATAGGTCTCCATTTGTGAATACGTAATTAGAAGGGGTAGAAAGGGAAGTTACAGTGGGCTGGAAGTTATTTTGAATTACGTTGTGGGTAAAGGTCTGTGTGTGGCAGGTGGCTATTAGTACGTTTGTCTGTTATGTTATAGCTCATGCTTTGCATTTTGGAATAGAACAATAGTTCTTAGGAAGAGATTCCTGACACTCTCAAATTGGCCGGTTGTTTGTAATTGTTACTATTTTGAATCAATATTATCACAAGTGAAACATAGAGACTTTACAAGTGGTATCAGAGCAGAATTAAAATCTTGGAAATGTTGAAGATGACATAAAAACAGAGAAGAATGATTGGGTGCATCAGAGTCAGAAATAAAGGAGATAACGAAGGAGATTCAAAGACTACTGGTTTTGAAAAAGAGTGTGGAATCAATGATGATGGAGATAATGGAGGTATAGAACACGCTAAAAATGCTGGTCACCGAGTTAATCGGAGAGCCTAAGAAAGAGGAAGATGTGTCAGCGTTGTTGGAGGTGGCAAATCTAGCAATGGGGAAAAGAAAATTTATCCTAAGTAGTTAAATGCTATACCATCCAAGAAGCTTAGCAACAATGAGACATTACTCAATATACCAGTGATCTTCCAAGAAAACCTCCCGATCTCTCACACACCTTTCATTTTTCTAATATTAGTTTCACATTAACAAAATGATTAAAACCTAAAAACCAAAATTTCCTTCAACAACTGCTTGTTAATGTTTTTGACCCAAAAGAGATCTTTTCAATGTTCACCAAGACGGCTTTTATTAAAGACAATGAGTGAGAAACCAAAATTATGAGAACCAACTAGACAGCTAAAGAATAGTTTCATATTTGACCAGCAACTCCTGATTACCATATAAAATGTCCAGAAAGTAATGAAATAAGGTTTTGGAATTAAGAAGACAAAAGTTAGTGATCCATCAAAAATTTATATCGAAAAATATGTCAACTAAAAAGATTCAATCACAACCAACTCTACAACAATTATTGAGTGTTAAAAGCAATTCGAAACTGTAGTCCTAAAATGAAGCAGATATTATCAATCTCAATCATTCCATCGAATTCAAGGCCTAAAAACTCAACAAAATTTTATTACAAAATTATGTGCTCATCCTGGAGTATAGATTAGTTAGATGGAGTATTAAGGGCCGAAGAGATATATAATGAATGTGGAATTGTGAGAAATTTGGTGTTACCAGAATGGTCTGTGCCCATAACCTTTTGAAACTCATGGACGCGCGATTGATGATTGAATTTGGAAGCGTTATGTTGTGTAGAATTTTGGTTCATCTTCAATTTCAGCGTCAAAGCTCGATGGGTTTGCAGGGGCGCTCTACTAAGTATTGAACAAAATTTTCCAGCGCCGAGGATCATATTTGACAACTACTATTGCAAAATTTCATAAAATAACTTTAAAAGAAAATTTAAAAAAAAATTAAAATGACTAAGCCACCAAGTTCTAAAAACTTTATTTTATTTACATTGTTAGCTATATTTACCCCCAATTTTAAAGCCTCTCTCAACCTAACCCCTCCTTCAATGATTCTTTCCGCACTTAATGCAACACCAACATTCTCATCAAGCTTTGAATTGAAGGTCACTCTCAATTATTTACTTTTAGTCAATTCTTTCATCTCAGAAAAAAGGAGAGTGTAAGTTTTTTCAAAGTATTTTTCTTCCAAGATTGCATTCATGATAATAGGAAGTGGAAGATCATTTTTGTAAACCCTAGCTTTGTTTTTCTTAAAATGTATTTGAGATTGAACGTTTAACTTGAACTTGTGATCTGTTTGATGAAAAAATATAGGTTGCTAACGATAAAAAGAAATAATTAGGTTGGACAAAAAACTTTGGAAGGAAACTAAGTTGAACTCAAGGCCATTGAGGCGTTTTTAGGTAAAGTGAATTATTTATTTATTTAAGTCTAAAAATTGTTAAAAGAAGAAATGGAGGGGAATTTGAGGAGTGGCCACCACTTAGAAAGTAAGTAGGAGCTGAAGGTTCCGTGGTTGAAGAAGAAAAGGTTGTTGTTGCCATTAAAAGAAAAGAAGATAAAGGTGTGAAGTTGTTCGTTGCCCTCATTTTTATTAAGGTTTTCGTCAATTTTCTATAGAAGATTTGGAGAGAATTACTAGAAGAAGAAAGATCTTGGCTGTCACGGAGTGATCTGATTGGGAAGTTGAAGAAGATCAGAGAAAAACATCAAAACTGACAGATCAACCTGGTTGTCACACCCTCTCTCAGACCACCTACTCTCAGCTTGAAAGGCAGCGTGAAACCAACATATATCGTTTTCCTACTCAATGATACCTGTTGACCCTACTTGAACTAAAACTAAACCAAACTTAAAACATAACACATAGTGAAAATAAAACAAACTTATATATATTAACATTGTAGTGAACCTAAGACATAACTATAAGTCTGATATAGACATGAACATAGTACTGAGCCCCAAAGTTATACAACACTAATGCAAACTCCAAACAATTCACATTTAGTACTTACTAATACAAACTCATGTACAAACAAGAAGATACTATTGTACAGTACATACTGGCTATGAACTTAAAATGACACTAGTAGATAGGCAGTCGAGGTCAAGTGCCAAGTCCACGAACTCTACCTGAAAAGTAAGAAAACATTTTTGGAAAGCATGAGCTAAAGCTCAATGAGTGTCTGGTTTTAAATACTAAACATGTTGAATAAATCATGAGTAATCAAATTGCCTTCTATAAATACAATTGAGCAAAGTAAAGCATATATATGTTTATCAAACTCAAATAGCTTTCTCAAACATTCTCATTCAATTGTTATACCATAAATCTTTGTGCATCCTTGAGACGAAAATCTAGGCATACAAACTCTAACTCATGATGTGATACTTACGAGACGAAAATCTAGGCATCAATAGTGTTCTATATCGTTATAGCTACTATGAGATGGAAAATCTAAGCGTCCATAGAGGCCCTCATCTCTAACCTAGTACCAATGATGGAAATTGTAGGTATCTACTGAATATCTTTATCAAAGGACCTCTATGCATAGGAAAATCTCTCCCGAGGGGTTTCTATATATCTTAGAACAACTCAAGTATAGACTAAAACATGTGAAATCATAATCTCAAACTCAAATAACATGTTTATAAATAGTCTTGCATTCAGCAAACCACAAGTTCTAAATTAACTTTGCTAAAACATCCTGTAAATTCAAGTATTTTGCTCAAACATGCTTTTGACTTTCTATTACTTTAAACACATGCTTTGTAAATCTAAATATAAATAAATATAGCTTAAGCATTTATCTTAAAGCATACTTTAAACATCAACTAGTAAAGACATGTTTAGAATCACTTTTGGAAGTTCATTTTGTCACTCACAGATGCATGCTAACTCCTTGGCCTATAAATATGCCTAATTTCTTCTTGACTTGACATTAGAGAATTTAAACTCATTTTAATCCTCTAAAATCGGAAAAATATCAAAACTTAACTAAAAAATCTCAAAAACACCAAAATAACCCAAATTTGGTGTCATGACATGGCTGGCTGCTGGACATGGGTGGCAAGCAACACGCTCGTGTGATAACTTGTAAAAATACAAGTTATTATGGCCTTTTAGGTAAAACAATGAAGTCAAAACGAAAGATTAATATGTCAAAACTTGTAACTTTTATCATAAATTCATAAATATAAGAGAATATAACTTGCATAAGCCCTACGCTGTTTTACCATGTTTTCAGTGTTTAATCACAGGATTATGAAGAAAAAAAGACACAGTGAATCGCAAGAGGAGCACATGCACAAGCTCTATGATAGGAAGCTTGTCTGGCGACTAAATATCCCTTAGCAAGGAACCACATCATCACGTGCTGAAGATTCACTAGCAAACAAGAATTGTGGTTGAAGTTGATGTGACTTGACATGATTGCAATCGGTGCTAACATGAACAGAAGAATAGAAACTTTTCGCCTAAAGTAGTCTATAAAAAGGGCTCCTTCCTTACCATGTAAAACTTGTCTGGTCTGAATGGACCAAAACCTAGAAAGCTCCATGAGAGCTTATGGAAAGGACTAGCCTTTCCACCTCCTGTAAAAGATTTTCCATCTCTTCTTCGGTCAACCTTGTGAGTGAGAGCTTAGAGATAGATTAGAGAGAGAACCCATCATCTCCTTCCCCTTAACTTGTAAAAAGCCAATGAATGCTTAGGCATTTTGCTAGTCGACTCCCATTTCTTACTATCCATTTTTGTACTTTCATTGTAATGTATGAGTTTTACATTGTACAATGGTGCTTGATGGAGTTCGAACTTAGGATTAATTCTATGCATAGTTAGTTCTATGCGATAAGTCATGGGTCATGATCATTGCATGCGAAATACTCACTATGTACCTCCTCATTGTGTAATAGCTAAGTCCTCGTTGTATACAAGTTTTCTCATTACTTGCCCAAGTGTAAGCGAAACAACAGGTTTTCCTAGGTGATCCAGGGTCGAACACAGGAAATTGATATCAGAACTTAATTCTAGGGTCAACTTATCAATCAGGCGGTGTAAAAGAATAAAATAATAAAAAGATATAAAAGAATGAGATTATAAACTAAATCTACTTATGTACACCTATAGAGTCTGCAAAAAGGGAAAATAATGAAAATGGTTGCGAGAATGTGAACTAACTTCTATTAAAGAAGAAGATGAAGGAATGTCTAATGCTACCAGGTGAATAAGCTATACGACCACCTTAATGCGATATAGCTTGATTAACTAGCTTCTAAGTAAGACGTGTTCCTCTCAGAGTCATAGAACATCACACTTGGTCTCCTGTCGGGATCCAAATTACTAAACCTAGCCAAACAAGGTATATCTAGAAGTGTTTACCTATAAAACTTATAGAGCTTTGTGTTTAACGACAACAACCTCTCGACGCCTAATGTCCACACTTTTTCACCATTTGGGATACAAATGATAGAAGTTAGCTTGCCAAGGTGGAGTTTGTCTCCAAACTCCCTCTTGCGCACGCTAGTCTTATCCTTGCTACTTGCCCTTTCGGGTAGCTGGCAATATACATTGGCCAAGTGATGAAAATAATCAACTAACGCGATAAGAGTTATAAACAAAGTATCTTATCAAGAATGTATCATAAAACTAAACTACAAATAAACAAGGACAAATGAACAGAAAATAGATGGATTGATTGAAAAGGTATAAACATGCAAGGTATATCAAAGAATGTAGACCTTCAGCCATTGTACAATATGAACAACATAATTTACAAAGAAATACAAAAATGGAAAGAAATGAGAATGGAAAGGATTACGAGTTAGGGGGAGTGGAAGATGGATTCTTTTCTACCTAGACTATGAGCTTTCACTTCACAATCTGACTGAAGAAGAAGAAGAAAAGCTCTTTACAGGTGGTGGAAAGGCTATTCCTTTTCACCCCTCTCTAGGGTTTAGGCCCCTTCATGCCATCTTTGTAAATGGTGTAAAAGGAGGCTTTTTATAGACAATTTTTGGGCGGGAGACTATTCTTCTAGTTGTGTGTCAGCGTCAAAAGCAGCCTTTGTAAACAAGTCACATCACTCCAACTACTACTTTTATCTTCTAGCGAATCTCTTCTCGTGTGATCATTTGGTTTTGTTGCCTAGTCTTCTCACTAGTTCCCTTGCGATTCGCCAACTTCTTCTTTTTGTTCTTTAGCCTGCGTTAGGTGATAGCGTGGATAAGTTCCCATTATGATAACTCCTTTTATTAAAATAATGAGGTCAAAATGCAGAAGAAGATGATCAGAACGCGTAACTTGTGTTGTCAACGCGTAACTTGTGTTGTAAACACATAAGTATTTGGAAATATACTTTACACATAAGTATTATGCCTATTTTACGCTATTGTAATGTCTAAATGCAGGATAATGAATCAAGAAAGAAACTAATGAACTGCAGGAAACATCTCTTGCAAGGACTACAACCAGGAATTCATCTGGTGATTAACGTCTCCAAGCGAGGAACAACGTTATCACTTGAGGAAGGGTCACAAAAAGACAAAGAATGGTAGTTGGAGCTAATGTGACGTGCAACAGACACTTTTTGGGTGGATGGCGCTGACAAGTTCAGAAACAATAGAGGTTTCCTTCCCAATTGTTACCTATGTAAAACCATCTCCTTCAACCTAAAAAGTGAGGTCCGAGTAGCCCAAAAATCCTAGAGAGTGGCAGAAAGAAATAGTCTTTCCGTTGTCTATAAATGTTTTCTTCTTCTTTTTCGATCAGTTGTAAAAGCGAGAGCTTGACCGCTGAGGAGGGAAGAATCCAATTTTTTGTCGTCCCCTAACTTGTAATATCTTCCATTCTCCTTCCTATCCAGTTTTTGTACTTCTTTGTAATATATGCTGTTCATATTGTATAATGGCCTAAGGCCTACATTCTTTATATATATATATTGCATGTGTATACCTTTTCAATCCATCATTGTTTGACTTTTCATATGTCAAAGTGTTATTAGTAGTTTGAGTCAGTGATAGTTTTTTATAAGAAGTCTAACTTATAATCCCTATCGCACTAGTTAAGTTATGTTCATCGCTTAATCGACCTCAGTTGCCACTTTCCTGAGAGGGTAAGTAGCAAGCATAAGGCTAAGGTGTGCAAAGGAGGAGTTTGGCAAACTCCACCTTTGCGAGATAACTTCCAGCATTTGTGTCTCGAAAGGTGAACAAGTGTGAACAATAGGCTTTAAGAGAAGTTGTTCTTAATTACGAAGTTCTATAAGTTTTATAAGTGAATACTTCTAGATATATCTCACCTAATCAGACTTAGTCATGTAGATCCTGAAAGGAGACTATGTGTGGCGTTTATGACTCTAAGAGGAGTACACCATAATCATAAGTTGGTTGAGTAAGTTAAATCACATCAAAGCTCTTGCAAAGCTTAATCGCCTAATGGTGTGTAAACCTTCCTACACTCTTTCTCACATACAAGTTAGTTCACATATAAGTTGTGAGTCTTTAGTGTATAACAACTAACGAATATTAATGTGGTTAATGAATTTAGCCAATTAATCTCAAATCGTTGTAGCTTATGATCTGTAGGTCCATTAGGTACCCTTCCTAGCTCGTAAAGAATAATGAGATTTATTTATATTTGATGTAATTTGAAATGTTCAAATTTACTTTGGGAATTAATATAATGTATAGTGATACATTATAATATAAAGTTTATCAAACTTTATTATATAAATTTAATTTTGGATAAGATTCAAAATTAATTTATGAGAGATAAGATATTTGAATGGGTTCAAATATTAATTTAATGTGAATTGGATTCATATTAAAATTATTGGTTATGAGAGAAACTTATATTTGAATATGACTCAAATTTAATTTAAGTTAAATATAATATATTTAATTTAGCTATTAATTAATTGGAGAATTAATTAATAGTTTAGTTTTATTTAATTAAATTTGATTTAATTAAAGTGGCATTTTTAAAAATAGCAAAATAAATTAAAATATTTACAAGCTATAACAAAATTTTGAATTCTATCACTAATAGTCTTCTATCACTATAGCATATTAATGACTATTAGTGATAAAATTTGCTATAGGTTGTAATTATTTTGTAAAATTTATCATTTTTAAAAATATCCCTTAATTAAATCTATAAGATATTGCAAAGATATTCATTCAAATAAGATTTGAATGAAATATTAATTAAATATGATTTAATTAATTATATTAATATAATTTTATAAGATATTGGAAAGATATTCATTCAAATAAGATTTGAATGAAATATTAATTAATTATGATTTAATTAATTATATTAATATAAATCTGATTTAATTAATTATATTAATATAAATCTGATTTAATTAAAGTGGCCTTTTTAAAAATAGAAAAATAAATTAAAATATTTACAAGCTATAGCAAAATTTTGAATTCTATCATTGATAGTCTTCTATCACTATAGCATATCAATGACTATCAATGATAGAATTTGCTATTGGTTGTAAGTATTTTGTAAAATTTACCATTTTTAAAAATTTCCCTTAATTAAATCTATAGGATATTGCAAAGATATTCATTCAAATCTTATTTGAATGAAATATTAATTAAATATGATTTAATTAATTATATTATTATAATTCTATAAGATATTGGAAAGATATTCATTCAAATAAGATTTGAATAAAATATTAATTAAATATTATTTAATTATATTATATTAATATAAGTCTATAAAATATTGGAGAGTATTCAATTAAATAAGATTTGAATGAAATATTAATTAAATATGATTTAATTAATTATTAACTAATTGATTAATTGTTAATTAATTAGTAGATTTGATAATAGAATCACATGATTCTCCCATACTCTTTTTCCTATTCTAAGAAGGAAAGAGAGTTATAAATATTTGCAAGAAAACAGTTTTTTTGAACGAATTAATCAAGGAAAAAGAAGCCAATGTTTTTGCTCTCTGCAAAGAGCAAAAGAGTTTCTCTCAAATACTTCTAAAATTTTTCTGATCCTAATTGGTTCCCACAAACCAATCTCATCCGAGAGAATAGGAAGGTCTCCGATGGGTGGTGTCTCTAATTCGGTGGTTTGTAGATTCAGAGACTTCAACGAAAGTAAGTTCTCGGTATCTTTAAATTAAAAGCATGCGTAGTTTTTATTTAGAATTTTGATTCTAAATTTTGCCAATGTACTGGTATTTTGGGATTCCCAAATTAATTTGAGGAATGGTTCTGTAAAATCTTCCGCTGTCATGGGTTCAATTCCAAGATCACGCAATTTGCTTCGATTTTTCTATTTTTTATTTTATTTTGTTTTAATTAATTAAATTAATATAATACGATTATATTACTCTGATTAATTTTTAAGGGTGCCAAATTCGGTCTATTTTACTATTTAATCTATTATTATATGTGATGTTTGATTAAATTAATTATGTGCATAATGTATATCATATAATTTAAAATCCCACCTTAAGATTATAATTATCATGCATTATTCTCAAATATAAGTGTTACATTTTAGTTGCATGATTTTCTAAGCATGTTCATGCATTTTTATATATTATAAATGTTATAATATATGATTTTAATGCATTATTTTGAATTTCATGATTTATTTAAAGTGTGTTGTTATTTTAAATATATGAAATTGGATAAGCATGATGCATGACATTACTTAGTTAAATATAATTGTTACATTTTAGTTGCATGATTTTCTAAGCATGTTCATGCATTTTTATATATTATAAATGTTATAATATATGATTTTAACGCATTATTTTGAATTTCATGATTTATTTAAAGTGTGTTGTTATTTTAAATATATGAAATTGGATAAGTATGATGCATGACATTACTTAGTTAAATATATTTTTTATATTTGAATTAATATCTTATGTATGCTTGGTTGATTTACATGATTTTTTTAATATAAGTGTTATATTAATTAAGATGAAAATCAAATTGCATTGAGCATAATACATCCATAGTTTAATATAGCTGTTAGATTAATGTAATGTTTAGCATGTTGCATGGTTTATTTTTTAATTAAAATTTGTTTTGATTAATTAAACCATAGTATGCATATTATAGGACTAATTAATTAATTTTATAATAGTTATAAAATTTTGATAATTAGAAACCGTCAACCTATAATAAAGAGTTGCATGCAAACATATGATCTTAGGATTAATTTGATTTAATTTTAAATTGTTTAAAATTAAATAGACCTAAGATCACAGTAATTCTAATAGGATTAGAATTATGTCTTATTTTTAGTTTAATGAAACTAAGTAGGACAAATAGGATTTAAGATTATAAGGGAACTTCATCGGTAAAGTTCTGTCCAAGGCTGGAGGTACTTAAGTTGACTGTTTATGGAACACTTCCTACCTAGAAACTGTGTCGGAACCAACGTTGAATTAATCTTATTCCTATTAGGATAAGATGCCACTAGGTAAATTAAATGGTTTAATACACCTAGAAACCTTAAGAGTGAATAGGATTTTAAGGTTATAAGGGAACACCGGTAAAATTCTGTATAAGGATGGGGGTACTTAAGTTGATGATTTACGAAACACCTTCTACCTGGGAACTGACCTGGAACCGACGTTGAATTAACCTTATTCCTATTAAGAATGAGATGTCACCAGGTAAATTAAATATTTAATGCACCTAGAAACTTTATAGTGAAGTTTTATTATAAGAGTTATAATAAGAATAAACTTAGATAGATTCAGTTAGTCGGAATTTAGCTGTAAAACAAACCCTATATTAATAGAACATTTTAGTGGGAGAAAAATGGTATATATGATATATCAATTTTTAGCTCTCAGGTCCTTAAGAGTTCACACGTGAGATTCATACTCGGCTTCTTGTCAACCTGGGAGCGTCCTCTTTTCGAAGAGTGTTTGTATGGGTCAATAACAAGGTGAATAGGGGAAATGTTCATAGTAAGTGGGAGAAGGACGCGTGTCAACGTATCCTATGGTCTCCTCCATTAGGTTGAACTGTGAGATTTCTATGATCCCCCTGCATGTCGTTTTAGTGCAGTCATCCCTTCGGAGTGCCTGATTGTAGAAGTCGGAACAACGCAAACTCCAGAAATGGATAGGGTTTCTTAGGTTAATCTTCAACAGTTGTCTTTCCTTTTGGTAGCCTGTTGAAGCGTACCTCTGAAATCTGAAAATGGTAGGGTCACACTTATGTGATGAATTAAGTTATTTAATGAATCTTTGCCCAAATAACGGTAGTTAAGAACTATAGGAATATGAGTTATTCTAGTATTAGTTATTAGCTGAGCTCGTCTCAATTCAGGAGAGGAGTAGCTGATCACCCTTCGGTGACTGTTGCTCTAAACTTCTGAAGTATCATTGCAAAAACTAAATCATTTGTTTGATTAGGGTTCTTTGATTATTTATTTTTGCTGAATTGATTGGATTATTTTGTGTAATGGGTTAAGACAAAGATAACTAATACGGTCAATTGATTGTTTCAGCATGTCTTCTTCAATTATTCAACTGCTTAAAAACGAAAAAATGAACCGATAAAAATTATGCGACTAGAAAGTCAAACCTGAATATGATTTGGTTAACACTGATCTACGCTTCGTCTTAATGGAGGAATGTCCTCATTTTCTTGCTCGAAATACATCTCAGAATGTCAGGGATGCATATAATCGTTGGACAAAGGCCAATGACAAGGCCCACATCTATCTCTTGTCTAGTATGTCTGACATACCAAGCAAGAAACACGAGACCATGGTCACTGCACGTTAGATCATGGACTCTCTCTAAGAGATGTTTAAGAAGAATAAAAAAGAAGGTAAATATGATTTACTTGTCTTAGAAACATGTTTAGTGAAAAATGACCAAAATGTCTAGATACTTGATTCAGGAGCCACTAGCCATGTTTTCTCTTCTTTAAAGGAAACTAGTTCCTTTAAGCAACTCGAGGAGGGTGAGATGACTCTTAAGGTTGGAACGTGAGATGTCATTTCAGCTTGTGTAGTGGGAGATGTTAAGTTGTCTTTCATAAATAGATTCTTGTTTTTAGAAAACTTGAACATAGTTCATAAGATTAAGAGGAACTTAATTTCTATTTCTTTGCTTATTGAACAATTGTACTCGGTTATTTTTTTCTTTAAATGAAACATTCATTTTAAAGAATAATGTACATATTTGTTCGGTTAAGCTTAAAACAACTTGTATGTATTAAGACCTAATAAAGCAAAAGCGTTTTTTAAATCATGAGATGTTTAAAACTGCTAATACTCAAAATAAAAGGCAAAGAATTTCTCCTAATAACAATACCTTTCTTTGGCATTTAATATTAGGTCACATTAATCTCGATAAGATCGGGAGATTGATAAAGAATGGACTTCTAAATGAGTTAGAAGATGATCCATTGCCTCAATGTGAATCTTGTCTTAAAGGAAAGATGACTAAAAGACCTTTTACAAAAGCTTATAGAGTAAAAGAGCCCCTAGAACTTATACATTTACCTCTGTGGTCTGATGAATGTAAAAGCTAGAGGAGGATTTGAATACTTCATCTCTTTTATAGATGATTATTCAAAGTATGGTTATTTATACTTAATGGGGAATAAGTCTGAAGCTCTTGAAAAGTTCAATGAGTATAAAACTGAAGTTGAAAACCTATTAAGTAAAATGATTAAAATACTTCAATCTGATCGAGGTGGAGAGTACATGGATTTGAGATTTTAGGACTATGATAGAACATGGAATCCAATCCTAACTCTTAGCACCTGGTATACCTCAATAAAATGGTGTATCAAAAGGAGAAATAGAACCTTGTTAGACATGGTTCAATGATGAGCTATGCTCAATTGCCTAACTCGTTTTGGGGTATGCAGTAGAGACTGCAATTCATATCTTATTTGTTGATTACTCTAAAGAAATGAGAGGTGGTCTATTCGTTGATCCAAAAGAAAATAGTGTTTGTATCGACAAATGCTACTTTCTTGTAGGAAGACCACATGAGAGATCATTAATCACAAAGCAAATTAGTATTAAGTGAAGCTACTGATAAATCAACAAGGATTGTTGATGAAGCTGGTCCCTCATCAAGAGTTAATGAAACCAACACATCATGTCAGTTTCATCCTTCTTAATCGTTGAGAATGCCTCGACGTAATGGGAGGATTTATCACAACCTAACCGTTACTTGGGTTTAACTGAAACTCAGGTTGTCATATCAAATGATGGCGTTGAGGGTCCATTGTCCTATAAACAGACAATGAACGATGTAGACAAGGACCAATGGGTCAAAGCCATGAACCTTGAAATGGAGTCTATATACTTCAATTCAGTGTGGGAGCTTGTAGATCTACCTGAAGGGGTGAAACCTATAGGGTGAAAATGGATCTATAAGAGAAAGAGAGATTTAGTTGGAAAGGTACGACCTTCAAAGCTAAACTTGTAGAAAGCCATGGACCTTGAAATGGAGTCTATATACTTCAATTCAGTGTGGGAGCTTGTAGATCTACCTGAAGGGATGAAACCTATATGGTGAAAATGGATCTATAAGAGAAAGAGAGATTCAGTTGGAAAGGTACGACCTTCAAAGCTAGACTTGTAGAAAAAGGATATACCCAAAGGGAAGGGGTTGACTGTGAGGAAACTTTTTCCCCTATTGCTATGTAAAGTCTATAAGGATTCTCTTATCCATAGCTACTTTTTTATGATTATGAAATATGGCAAATAGATGTCACTGAATGGCAATCTTGAAGAGAGTATCTTTATGTCTCAGCTCGAGGGGTTCATAATCCAAGGTCAGGAGCAAAAAGTTTACAAACTGAATCAATCCATTTATGGGTTAAAACCAGCATCTAGATCTTGGAACATTATATTTGATATTGCGATCAAATCTTACGGTTTTGGCCAAAACGTTGATGAACCTTGTGTATACAAGAAAATCAACAAAGGTAAAGTAGCTTTCTTAGTACTTTATGTGGACCACATCCTTCTCATTGGGAATGATGTAGGATACCTAATTGACATTAAAACTTGACTAGCAGTCCAATTCCAAATGAAAGATTTGGGAGAGGCACAATATGTTATAGGGATCCAAATCATAAGGGATCGTCAGAACAAAATGCTAACACTGTCTCAGGCAACCTATATCGACAAAATGTTGGTTTGATATTCGATGTAGAGCTCTAAGAAGTGTTTGTTACCTTTTAGGCACGAAGTTTACTTGTCTATGGAACAGTGTCCTAAGACACCTCAAGAAGTTGAGGATATGAGACATATTCCTTATGCCTCAGCTGTGGGCAACTTATGTATGTTATGCTCAGCATTAGTCCAGACATTTGTTATGCAGTGGGAATAGTCAGTAGATATCAGTCCAACCCAGAGTCAGACCACTGGACGACTGTTAAAATTATTCTCAAGTATCTTAGGAGAATGAGAGACTACATGCTTGTGTATGGAGCTAAGGATTTGATCCTTACTAGATACACTGACTCTGATTTTCAAACCGATAAGGATTCTAGGAAATCCATGTTGGGATCAGTGTTCACCTTAAACGGGAAAGTTGTGGTATGACATAGCATCAAGCAAGGATATTGTGATAACAGTGGGGCAGTAACCAATTCTAAGGAGCCTCGCAACCACAAATGAGGAAGACACATAGAAATAAAGTATCATCTAATACGAGAGATTGTGCAAAGAGGTGATGTGATCGTCACAAAGATCGCTTCGGAGCACAATATTGCTAATCCATTTACAAAGACTCTCATGGCTAAAGTGTTCGAGGGTCATCTAGAAAGTCTAGGTCTACAAGATATGTACATTAGATAATATAGGGCTAGTGGGAGATGTGTAATGAGTATGGGGATGCCTTAGTTTATTGTATTTGTATATATACATTTTATGTAATATACTTGTATATTTTACCATTTTCAATGTCAGAGAATTACTTTATTATGTACATCCTAAAAAGACTAGAGTTTTAGTCCAAGTGGAAGTTTGTTGGGATTTATATCCTAAAACTCGGATTTATATCCTAAAACTCGTAGATCGTAAATATAATCCATTGACCATTTTAATAAATTGTTATTATTGTAATAATTGTTATTGATTATATTATTAGTTTTGTCTTAATAACCTAAATCCAATAAACTAACATCCTAAGCTGTTTGATGAGTCTTGAACAATATATATAGAGACATACATGGTCAATGTTCGAGATTAGCTTAAAGGGTCTATAGTATAGGGATAAGGTTGGGTACCTTATCCTGGTAACACTATGGATACGACTCACTTTGTATTAATACAAAAGCAATGATCCAACGCGTTCGTATAGTTGACATATGAGTGAGGTATCTTATGCAATGAGATTGCATAAGACCGGACCGCAAAATAGTAACCACTAGATGTAACTCCGTTAACTAGTTAGGTTTCTATTTCACTAGAATGACCTAGATAACTTAGTCTTAATCCTGAGTGTGATATGAACTCTTGTTTGCGAGGGATTATCCTTTGATTTGTATTATCACTGACTCAATAAGTTTATCATTTTGGGTACAAGACCGAGTGGGGAGTTGGAAACATAATTACACTAGATTGAATTCACTCATTCCCTACTTTAGGGTAAGTAGATGAGTGTTCCCTTAAATGGTGTCTTCAGGACTTGAACAAAGGGCCCTTACCCTCTCTATGGCACGAGAGGGGTTTTTTGTTTATTTGTAGGACCATAAACAGGTTATTCATTAGAGGAGCACTGATATTTAAGGATTAGAGGTAACCTAGGGGTAAAATAGTAAATTGACCCAACTGGTGTTACGAACACTCGTGAAGGACTAAGTTACTGTTATTAGTTTATATCCGTGGACACATAAATATATCTACAGTGAGAAGAGTTCAACTGTGAGTCTTTAGTGGAGTGTACATATAATTAACGAATATTAATTAATGTGGTTAATGAGTTTAGCTAATTAATCTCAAATCGTTGTCGCTTCTCATCTGTAGGTCCATTAGGTCCCCTTACTAGCTTGCAAAGGATAATGAGATTTATTTATATTGGTTGTAATTTGAAATGTTCAAATTTACTTTGGGGATTAGTATAATGTATAGTGATACATTATAATATAAAGTTTATCAAACTTTGTTATATAAATTTAATTTTGGATATGATTCAAAATTAATTTATGAGAGATAAGATATTTGAATGAGTTCAAATATTAATTTAATGTGAATTGGATTCATATTAAAATTATTGGTTATGAGAGAAACTTATATTTGAATATGACTCAAATTTAATTTAAGTTAAATATAAGATATTTAATTTTGCTATTAATTAAATAATAGTTTAGTTTGATTTAATTAAATCTATAAGATATTGTAAAGATATTCAATCAAATAAGATTTGAATGAAAATTAATTAAATATGATTTAATTAATTATATTAATATAAACCTATAAGGTATGGAGATATATTCATTTAAATAAGATGTAAATGAAATGTTAATTAAATATGATTTAATTAATTATTAACTAATTGATTAATTGTTAATTAATTTGTAGATTTGATAATAGAATCCCACGATTATCTCCTACTCATTTTTCTATTCTAAGAAGGAAAGAGAGTTATAAATATCTAGAAAAAAACAATTTTCTTGAACGAATTAATCAAGAAAAAAGAAGCCAATGTTTTTGCTCTCTGTAAAGAGAAAAAAGTTTCTCTCAAATACCTCTAAACTTTTTCTCATCCCAATTGATTCACACAAATCAATCTCATTCCAGAGGATAGGAAAGTCTCCGACGGGTGGTGTCCCCAATTCGGTGGTTTGTAGATTCAAATATGTCAACAAAAGTAAGTTCTCTGTATCTTTTAAATTAAAAGCATGCTTAGTTTTTATTTAGAATTTTAATTCCAAATTTTTCCAATGTACTGGTGTTTTAGGATTTCCAAATTAATATGAGGAATGGTTCCGTAAAATCTTTCGCTGCCATAGGGCTTTTATCCTTTCAAGTTGGAGCTGATGTGATGTGTAACATACACTTTTTGGTCGGATGGCGCTGATAAGTTCAGAAAGAATA
The DNA here is from genome assembly GCA_025688845.1 of Cucumis hystrix. Taxonomy (NCBI): domain Eukaryota; kingdom Viridiplantae; phylum Streptophyta; class Magnoliopsida; order Cucurbitales; family Cucurbitaceae; genus Cucumis; species Cucumis hystrix. The sequence goes on from CM046890.1 coordinate 7,049,753, forward strand.
GAAGTTCCCTTCCCAATTGTTATCTATGTAAAGCCATCTCCTTCAACCTAAAAAGTGAGGCCCGAATAGGCCAAAAATCCTAGAGTGGTAGAAAGAAATTGTCTTTCCACCGTCTGTAAATGTTTTCTTCTTCTTCTTCTTTAATCAGTTGTAAGAGCGAGAGCTTGACCGCGGAGGAGGGAAGAATCCATATTCCTGTTGTCCCCTAAATTGTAATATCTTCCATTCTCCTTCCTATCCATTTTTTGTACTTCTTTGTAATATATGTTGTTCATCTTGTATAATGGCCTAAGGCCTACATTATTTATATATAACGTCCCACCAATATGTTAGGTGGATTGACACGTGTCTATTCCAAGTCGCTGTACCGTTTGAAATGTCTGTGACAGTCGCCCCTAAACTCTTTAAAAGATGTGAGCATCTGATGCTCAACAAATCTAGTAAGTGCTTGAACGTTGAAATCAAGTAAGAAAAAGCGCTAGAAACGAAAAAAATTCATACGTTAGTTTCGTTTATATTATGATGTGTATGTCTTTACAGAAAAACTAATGCACTTTTGATTTTACCTGCAGATCACCCTTGACGACCTCAATGTATTCTCTCCTAACATCAGCCCACTTAAGGCAACTGACTGGAAATGTATTTCTCACACACACGCCAATGGTGTTGCTGAACCAGACAGCATGTGGAGATATTGACTTTTCCGCTCCTGGAGTTATGGTAATTGTAATTCTACCATTTTTCTGAACGTACCTCTCTAACTCAAAGTTTCGAGACTGTTGACGTCTTCTGGAAGTCGGATGAGACACTTCTGCTGTAGAAATGAAGTTATGTTAGAAACAAATCGTGACTAAAAAAACTATTCGTAATTAACACTCACCCGATGTGTCACCCACTGAGGACTCCGTCTGTCCCACGCTGTTCAAATTGTCGTCAAACTGGAGAAATAGAGCATCTATGTCTTCAAAATTACAATGTAGGAATGAATAAGACATAGTACTTGTACACATAAGATACAAAATTAATCAAACAAATATGAGTACATAAAATTGAATGCATAAAATAATGAAATATGTGGATACGTGGTTCTTCAACATCATTCGTCATCAATAGATTCACTTTGATGGGACAATTGATCATCCTCATCGTCAGCAACATTTGAATGAATCGGTCTTTCAACAACTGCAAGATCAATGTCAGGTCTGCATAGAGTGCCATCCTCAACTATCTCAACGACATGATGTCCGTCATCAACAATTTCCACTATATTCAGGTGTTCATTGTCAACATCATCGACTTCCGGCACATCCCAAATCCGTATATTCTGGACCACTTGAACAACCCTCCAGTTTGTACCATTTTTTGGGTCTTCTATGTAAAATACTTGGTGTCCCTGCGTTGTACGGATGACTGATTCGTCGGCGAACAAAAAACGGGACGTGTTGATTGATTTGTACCCTAACTCCACATGTGTCTTGTGACTTTTACTGTTGTCTATGTCATACCACCTACACTTAAATAGCCAGACACGTCGTCCCATGGGATAATGAACGTCCAACACTTCATCAAGAACACCATAGAAATTATTATTCTCTCCACCGACTACCATAACTCCATTGTTTTGAGTAGTGAGTCTGGAATCTCGTTCTACCGTGTGAAATCTCACTCCACCGACAATGCGTCCACTGTAAGACCGAACATTAGGTGTTGGTTCCATTGCAAGTGAAAATAAATCAGTGGAAATATTTTCTCTCTCACGCATTTCTATGACCTGATTTTTGAACCATTTAGAAAATGCTAGTTGGTGTCTTCAGTTAAACACCGTTTTGAACTTGTGGACGTATCAACAGCAAGTGTCTCCTAATAACAAATTTTATATAATGAAGACGTAAAACATCAACTGTAAGATGATCTAAGTCAAAGGTTAGAAATTCTTACTTGCGGTACTCCGATATTTCACCTACATTGTTGAAAATATATCAGTGAAATAGGCGTTTCTCTTCCTGTGATAGAGGTTGAACGCTTGACGTCCCCAATGGTCTTACTTTCATAATGAAGACTTCGAACTCACCTATCACCGCATTATTCGAAATGTTATCATCGTTTCGTTCATCTCTAGTGAATCACATCTCAATTCCACTTAGGTATCGCGAGCAAAAGGTTCTTGATTCATTCATCAGATATGCTTCTGCAATAGACCCCTCAGGACATGCTTTGTTACGCACATACTGTTTTAATGTGCGTAAACTTCTTTCCATAGGATACATCCAACTGTAAGAAACCGATCCAATAATCTTGGTTTCGTATGGAAGATGAATGACAAGATGTACCATTACGCTGAAGAAGGCAGGTGGAAATATAGTTTCCAATTTACAAAGTATGACTATAATATCTTCATGCAGTCTGTCCAACTCACTTACTCATATCGTTCTGACGTACAAAACACGAAAGAAGTTACACAGTTCAGTAACAACGGTGTATATATTTTTTTGGTAAGAAAACTCGAGCACCAATAGGTAGAAGTCGATGTAGCAAAACATGACAGTCGTGCCTTTTGAGACCTAAAATTTTCTCTTCTTTTTCATGCACACATCGTGAAATATTAGAAATGAATCCATCGGAAAACTTCACTAATTTCAAGAACTTGTAAAACTCAACTCGTTTGCTGCTAGTTAATGTGTAACTCGCATGTGGCTTCACCAATTGGTTACCAACTTCTATGAGATGTAAATTCTTTATAATTTTCAAATCTTATAGGTCCAATTGTGCATTGGTGGTGTCTTTGGATTTTCCTTCAATATTCAACAACGTACCAACCAAGTTGTCGCAAACGTTCTTTTCACTATGCATTACATCTAGTTTGTGATGTAATAATAATCTCGACCAGTAAGAAACGCTTAGTCCAATTAAGAGCTCTCTTTCTTTTCTTCTCTTTTAATGCATGATGCTTACTAAAGAACTGGAAATTCCAATTGATCTACTTGTTCTATTACTTCGTGCCCATTCATTACCATTGGAGCAGCCCTACGCTCTACCTTGCCATCGTGCAGCCCACTTCTCCGCCAAACATGGTTCTCAGGAATAGGCATCCCTTACGACGTATCTATTCCTGATGCATCCCTTACGACGTCGGGAATAGGCATGTTCTCCTGACGTCTGCAGTGTCGCGTCAACTTACCCTAAAGTAGTGAAGGAGTCAATTTCATCTTGTGTAATTAACTTTCCAACTCCCCACTCAGTCTTGTCCCCAAAATGATAAACATATTGAGTCAGCAATCTGGCCACTCTCACCTGTACAAAGGATAATCCATCACGAACAGGAGTTCATAATACACTCAGAATTAAGACTAAGTTACTTAGGACATCCTAATGAAATAGAAACCTAACTAGATAACAGAGTTACATCTAGTGGTTACTATTTCGTGGTCCGGTCTTATGCAAACTCATTGCATAGGATACCTTCACTCACATGTCACCTACAAGAATGTATTGGATAATTGCGTTTGGATCAAATACAAAGTGAGTCGTATCCATAGTGTTACCAGGATAAGGTATCCAACCTTATCCTTATACGATAGACCCTTTCAGTTAATTTCGAACATTGATCCCTATATGTCTTTACATACTAGTCAAGACTCATCAAACAACTTAGGATGTTAGTTTATTCGATTTGAGTTATTAAGAAAAAACTAATAATATAATCAATAACATTTATTGAAATTATAATAATAACACTTTATTAATAACGATCAGTGGATTGTATTTACAATTTACGAGTTTTAGGACATAAATCCCAACACACTGAATCTCGGAGGATTGAACAAATACATTTTTATGTTATCTAATGCATTTTCACATGTTAATCCCATTCAAAAGTTGTATCCTTCCACATTAATCTCTGAAATGGTTGATATTGAGCTGCAAGATTAGATATAAATCTTTTGATATAAGCCAAACGACCCTGAAAACTTCTTAACTCGTGTAAGTAAGTTGTATCCTTCCTCATCAATCTCTGAAATGGTTGATATTGACCTACAAGATTAGATATAAATCTTCTGATATAAGTCAAGCGACTCTGAAAACTTCTTAACTCGTGTAAGTTCATCAGACTTGGCATATTCTATATAACATCAATTTTATACTAATCGATTTCAATTCCATGTTGCCTCACAACAAATCCTAGAACATTTTCTAAAGTCACATCGAATGCACATTTAAAAGGGTTAACTCTTAGTTGATATTTCCTTTGGTGATCAAAGACAAGCTTAAGTTTTTTTAAGTGGTCATGTCACTTCCTGGACTTCACTACAAGATCATCGACATAACATTCGACATATCATCAAATACCCTTTGTATAGCGCGTTGGTACGTGGCACCTACATTCTTTAGTCCGAAAGGCTGCACTTTATAACAATATATACCTTTTGGAATTCAATATGTTGTTTTCTCTTCATTTTCTAAAGCCATTCAAATTTAATTATATTCTGATGACCCATCCATGAAGAATAAAGCCTCATGCCTCTTGGTAGAATCTACCATGATTTACGTGATAGGTAAGGGTGAGTCATCTTTTGGACACACACTATTCAGGTCACAAAAATCAACACAAACACGTAATTGACCATTTTTTTTGTCTTATGGGGACAGTGTTGGCTAACCATGTCAGATACTTGACTTTGCAAATAATTATCGTTTTGATTAGCTTAATAGCCACTTTCTCTATTTAAGGAATGAGTTGGGTCAAAATTTTCATTAGCCTTGCTTGAATGGTCAATACCCTGGTTTAATTGCTAGACGATGAACAACAACTAGGCGAAGTCATCTTTATATGTTGTGGATAAGGTCACATATTATTTTTCTTCATTACCAAAAAAGTTGTGTGCTTATGAAGGTTGGGCGAGGCTCTTCTATCGTGCCAAGATTGATCATCATTCTCAAGTGACAATGGAGTGTCTTCGACATCTTCTTCAAACAACTTGTGATCTGATGTTTCTTCTATTGCAACATGGCAACAATTTGTTGCATCTACTCCATCCTCTAGCTTGTTCTCTTCAAGTTGATGAAGATGACATTGTGTCACATTACTTTTAACGAACCCTCTGTATTTACAAAGATAAACAACTTGTTTTAGCAAATAATATGATAATCAAGCATCTTCAACATTCTCTTCAAAAATTACAAATTTTTTGGTCACTTTTCATCAAACATAGTTTGCTTGAAATGGAAATGAGAGGTCGTTTTTTACTTTTTTCCATAGTCATATTTAACCTCTTGAAAGTAGATGTTGATTTTTATTTTCCACTTCAAATGTGCTTAGCCTTTGGAAAACTGAAGAACGTGTAACAGAAGGAGTAATGCAATTGAAGACAGAAATTCTCTAACATTTGCTTCTTTTGCCTTCTTTGAGATCTTTGCTTTCTTCTACGGCAATGTGACACGTGTCAACAACTTATATCCGAGTTTACTCTTAAACTAGATATAAAATATCCTTGTTTTTTAAGCTTCTTTTGTATAGGAGAAAGCTCAAGTCTTTCGTGCAATATCTTTAAGTTATTAAGCTCAGTACGAGTTGCAAAATCAGCCTTTGTGAGAAGCTTGTATGCATTGGGATTGAACCTTCCGTTGTTCAATTTTTTGGAAGGATGACTTCCATCTTTTCTTTCTAGGTTCTTTTGGCTTTTCCTTTACTCATCCGTGTAAATGTTGTGGTGAAGCTTTCCTCCAAAATTTCAATGTTCCCAATTGTTAAATTTTTTTAGCATTCTGTACATGGTGATTCACCCTTTTTACATTGAGAAAGAGGAACGTAGCATCAGCAGAAGATTGTAAGACCTTTTTTTAGGATTACCATCTTGTCGTTTTTTTACACTTCAAACTTGATATGGGTTGTTAGTTTATCATTCTCTCGACTATTGAACGCATCTATTCTTGGATTTTATTTCCTAAAACTCGTAAACAAAAAATGTAATCCATTGATCGTTATTAATAAACTGTTATTATTGTAATTTAAATAAAATGTTATTGATTATTTTATTAGTTTTGTCTTAATAACGTAAATCCAATAAACTAATAACCTAAGCTGCTTCATGAGTCTTGAACTATATGTAGAGATCTACAAGCATCAATCTTTGAGATACAACTTAAAGGGTCCATAGTATATGGATAAGGTTGAGTACCTTATTCTGGTAACATTATGAATACGATCCGTCTTGTATTTGTTGCAAATGCAATGATCCAATGCATTTGTGTAGGTGACATATGAGTAGGATATCTTATGCAAGGAATTTGCATAAGACCGAACCATGATATAGTAATCACTAGATGTGACTCTCTTAACTAGTTAGGTTTTCATTTCATTAGGATGACCTACGTAACTTAGTCTTAATCCTGGCTGTATTATGAACTCATGTTTGCAAGGAATTGTCCTTTGATTTATACGGGTGAGAATGACTAGATTGTCAACTCAATAAGCCTACTATTTTGAGGACAAGATTAAAGGGAAGCTGGAAACATAATCACACAAGATGGAATTCACTTTTTCTTGACTTTAGAGTAAGTAGATGAGTGTTCCCTAGAATTAAACTAGTTCCTTCTAGCAGCTTTTGGAAGGTGAAATGAAGCTCCAGGTTGGTGACATGTCTCGTCTCGCAACACGTCCTGACCCTCGCATTGCGGCACCTGAGCAACCTTGACGCCTCTATGCGAAACGCTTGAACGTTCACTCTTATCCTTGAACCTTAGCTTTATCGACTAGTTTGAACTTAATGCTCAGTTTAAACTGAACTTAATACTTTATCCTTTAACTTAACTCAAACTTGATACTTAAACTACTAGGCAATAAGAAACCATACAATGCAAGATAACAAACAACTTCTCTTTATTACTTAATAATATGTTTTCTTTACAACAGCTACTTAAAACAAAAACTTAGAGCCTCCAACGCCTAGCACAACCTCTCAGAACTTAAATGTCTGGCTATCGCCTTAACACGTAGCAACTCGCCTTACCCATTTCAACTTGACCTCAATGCCTTGTAACCTAGGGAAGGGAAACTTAAACCATAAGTCAAATACTTAGTGAGTGAGATTTTGAAATATTTTTTGGGGCATACAATGCAATCAAGTAAATTCCTTTTCATAAATAGGCTCACAACACCGCATTCAAAAACACAAATCACACGTTAGCCTTTCTTATTCCTTTCATAAAGAACATGAACCATTCCCACACATAGCTACTAGAATGACCGCATCATCAACAACATCCCCTAACCATTTGTGTCCCAAAAGGAGAACAAGTGTGGTGTTTAGGCATCGAGAGGTTGCTTGCCTTAAATATAAGATGGTGAAATGATCTATATCGCATCAAGGACAAACCACATAACTTAGATTGCCTAGAAAACTAAGACTTTCCTTCATCCCTCTTAATGCAAGTTAGTTTGTATTCCATCCCATTCCATTTCCCTCTACAGAATCTTCAGTGTAAACAAGTAGATAAGTATAGTTTTATACTTATACTGTATAGAATTTATACTGTTTGGTTGAGAAGTAAGCGTTATAACTCGATTTGATAGAATTTTTTTGTGTTCCACCCTGGCTTACCCAGGAAATCTCTCACTTCGCTTACACTTGGGCAACTGTGAGAAAAACTTAAATTAAACATTAATCATGCATGAAGCATCGCATAGGCAGGACATACATCTTCTATCACATAATCCTAGCCTAGACACTTGTTATTAGTCACATAATTATAACTTGTCATAATACATGTTTACGAATGAATTAACAAAAAAACAACCCAAGATTCAAGGTGAATTATAAACCCTAGATTTCCTATTTGTTTTCTTTAGTTAATAAACCTTTCTAAGTTATTGTTGTTGTGGTTGATATGGTTGTGTTTGAATAGTTATGAAAGAGCGTCAATTTTTTAAAGAATGAATGTGAGGAGAGAGTTGGATTTAAGATTTGAATATTTTCCTAAGTTTTAAGACCTTCAAGATTAAGTCAAGTGGCCAAAGAGAAAAAAGAGGAGTTTAAAATTTGGCTAACTATTGATTGAACTAGCAACCGCAGCTAAGAGTGTGTCAAGTGAACCTCTTTACAGCCAAGAAATAAAGTGGCTATTAGGCCAACATGGTACCATGAGCGGCCAAAGTAAAGCTAGGAATGCATTATAAAGTTGTCTGAAGGTTGTGCCAAGTTCCTTTGTGGCCAACGAAAGCCTATGTGGATAAAGCGACTTAAATAACCTCTGTGCAGCAATAAGATGGCAGACCTATGCATTGAAGGGATGCTAGGCAGCAAGACAAGCTAAGTGTGAAGGTGCTTGATACTATAATGGTTAGTCTAGGCGTTATGCACTACAAGTATTATGTTCAAAGATTTAGCATGCAAGGCTCTAAGTGAGTGACTATTCAACTACGGAATAGGACTGATGGAAATGGTAGACATGCGCAGCGGAATTAGGATCAAATTTTACTCTAATTACAACTAAACACTTTAGTGGTAAACATGCATCACAACCCTAAAAAGAAACAAAATAGGGTTAATAGAAAAACTCACCCTTGATGCTTTTCTATTATCGCAATCTTCTCATGTGCTCTTCACGATCTCCTCACGAAATCAAAACCGGGATTACCACTAGTGTTGACCCGCTAATCTCCGAACTTAGAACCGAGTTGTGAGACTCGAACGGTAGAGAAAATAGAGAGAGAGATGGATTTAGGAGGAAGAATTTGTGGAGAGAACTTTTGGAGAGTAAAAGGAAAATTGGTTTGATTTTGCAATTCCAAATTACAAAATCAATTTTTTAACAAAAAAACAACCAACACTTTTTATTTCCAATCCATTCCTTTTATAAGCAAACTACATGCAAAATTTGCATGTAGTGAGCTTCCGCTCTCCACACTTGGCATATTACCAAGTAGGTGTCTCACATGCATTAAGCCATTTGTTATTTACATGCAATATTCTTCCAAGGGTAAAATGGTAATTTGACATTTAAAAAGTCAAAAGTCAACATTTTGACTTTTTACCATTTTATCCGTCTTGACTAATTTCAATCTCTCGAGTATGAATCCGCATTCATTTTTTAAAAATTAAAATCATATTTGAATATAAAGTCGGTCAAAGTTTGATTGTCCAAAGTCAAAAGTCAACATTTTGACTTTTTACATCTTTGACCTTTTTCATCAATTCCGAGCTTCCAAATATGATTCCATATTGATATTTAAATCATATTTAAACATGAAGCTCTACTTAAGTTATAACCGATGACTATATCAAATATATTTATCGGTTTCTCTCTCTTTACCTATTTTGAACAATTCAAATTATTTCATCATAATGTTCTAAGTTGATTCCTTATGAGCTAGCGGGGAAACCTAATGGACCTATAGATCATGGGCTCCAACGATCCGAGATTAACTGACTAAACTCTTTAGACCGAGTTAATCAACCTTCGTTAACTAACGGGTCATTCCACTAGAGTCCCGTAGTTGCACTCCCCTAACTATAGATATATTTGTGTCCATGTGATATGACCATGATAAGTAAGTTAATCCTTCACAGGTTGTTCATAATCTCGCCTGGGTCAAAGTACCGTTTTACCAACGAGATTATATCTTTTCTCCCTAAGTCCCACTGATCCACTATTGAACAATTGGTTTAAGGTCCAACCTTTAAATCGAATCCCTCTCAGGCCAATGAGAGGTTGGGGCCCCTTGTTCAAGACCTGGATTCAGTCCTCAAGGGAACAACCTATCTACTAACCCTAGAGTGGGTAGGAGTGAATTTCGTTTTTCACCCTATGTCCCTAGTTATCCACCCGATCTTACCCCTGAAAATGGAAGGCTTATTGGGCCAGCGCCATTGAGCTGCCCTCACCTATACAGATCTAAGGATAATTTCGTGTGAACAGAAGTTCATAGTTAGCTCAGGATTAAGATTAAGTTACATTGGATATCTATAAACGAAATAGTCAGTTTTACAAAGTTAACGGTGTTATAACTTAAAAGCGACTATCTCATGGTTCCAATCTTATGTAAACTCTTTACATAGGATGCCCCCACTTCCATGTCTCTACATTAACGATTTAGGATCACATCGTTTGTACTAACTACAAAGTAGGCTGCATCAATAGTATCTCCCGAATAAGGGGCCCAACCATATTCGTATACTATAGACTATTTAGGCTATTTACTAGAACTTGATCCACGTTTATGTCTCTACATAAAGTTCAAGTTTACATAATAATAGTCTTGAGACCTTAGTTTATTGGCTTTAAGATTATAGTATTAATAACGACTTATTGAATAGAATATGATTACAAACTACGAGTTTTAGGACATAAATTCCAACAAGGACCATGCGATAAAAGATACATTCATATTCATGCGTTGCTAATTGATAAATATAAACATTGTCACGCAAGTTTTCTTCTCTACCGTCCAAGTGTAAGGGAAGAAGTAAGTCCAGGGTCGAACACAGAGAATTTAAGCTCTAAATTTATCTTATCACTTACTAAATCATGCGGTATAATCTATACAATATAATTGTGAACAATATGCCATTTGTCCTAACTATTTACACTACTATGCTTGACGGTGCATGGTGAGCATGGCGAAGTGGAAAGGCGGGATATGAACTAAGTATAAGCATGGCGAGGAAGGAAGAGGTTAATCATCTAAAAGCAATAATTTGTGTTTTAATACTTCAAGGTGATACAAATCATATATTAACTAAGACTTAGGGCGAGCAACCTCTCAGCGCTTGTGCCATACTTGCTCATCTCTTGGGATGCAAATACACAAAGTTAAGCTATGATTTATGTCTGGTTATCTTGAATGTTTTATTAGCAACTTATCCTTAATTTAGGCGAGCAAACTCTCAGCGCATTCACCACACACAATATTCTCTCAGTTTTGTTTGTAAAGGGATGAGTTTGGCGATAAGAATGCATCACTACAACCTTCTTACCACTCGCATAACTAAATGCGGTTCTCACTTGTCAGGTGATTACAATCTACATCATTACTCTTTTCTCAAATGCACAATGTTAAGATGTTCGTGGTTACCGTAGCAAAACTTATAAGACATCCACTCTGATTCTCTAATGAGCAAAACACATTTTATCACTACCTAGCTAATCAAACAGATTGAACATGGAAAAGACAAGAGATATGGAAGAATGAAAGAAGAATGAAAGAAGAAATGCATTGCTTCAATAAAAGTAACTTTAGGCCTCTCGGCCATGATGTTCATCTTACAAAACAATACAAAAGAAATTACAAATTGGAATACAATAGAGATGTTATGCCACAGAGTCTGATTTCTCATACTCTTTAGTTCTAATTTTTGGCTATAGATGAGGGGGGAGATAGAGGTGATGAATCTCACTCTCTTGTTCTAAGCTCTCACCTAAAACTCAAGGGAAGCGAGAAGATGGATGATATAGGAACTTGCTTTCTGGTCAATTGTGTGCATCCTTAATTTTGGAGTGAGAAGCTATATTTAAAGGCAAGGGTTGATGTTGACAAGATGCCACGCGCCATTAAGACTTCTGAAAAGGCAGTGGCACTGCGCAGATGTCCTTTTGTCCTTTCTCTGAATTCTTGCCGACCACTTTTTGTTTGTTAATGCTTTAATCGCCTAGCTTGTATTCCTTTTTGCTAAAAAGTTTGAATGGATCTTTTCGCATAGGTATGGTATTGTCGAGCTTCACTCCTTTTAGCCTAAAGTCCTGCGATATGAGCACTAGTAAAACAGGGATAAAGTTCTTTTCTATCAAGCATTTCACAGAATAATCAAATCGCCTACTTTTTTCTTTGTTTTCTTCTATTTTCATATGATAAGACTTCATTATTTTACATAAAAGTCTATAATAACTTGTATTTCTACAGGTTATCAGAAGGCATGTGGCCAAGTCATGCCTTTATATCACGCATTTTGCGGAATAATAAAATCGCCTACTTTTTTCTCTGTTTTCTTCTATTTTTGTACGATAAGACTTCATTATTTTACATAAAATGCTATAATAACTTGTATTTCTACAGATTATCAAAAGGCATGTGGTCAAGTCATGATATTGAGTCCTATGCAAGCTAAGTGAGGTGCTATGCATTTAAGTGAATGTGGTTGAGTTTTAGGCATTAAGTTAGTGCTTAAATAAGTGGAGGTAGATAGCCAGTCATGCATTCATTTAAATTACGACAAATAAAAGGTGCCATAAACTTGGCATGCACAACTAGTACATTGTGAGGTTAGCACTTGACGAGGCACCCTCATGGGGCCTATGCGTGTAAGTGTAGCCTGCCTACTACCTAGCCATGCGCTTACCATGTCAATGTGCCAATTTTAGGCCTTTTTTATGTTTTGTATATTTTTAGTAAAATTTGAATTATTTATAGATGAAGAGGATTAGTTTGAGATTAAATTATCTTATTTTAGGGCAATGAGAGATTGGACAGATTTATAGACCTAAAGGAGTTAACTCAAATCCGAGAGTGAAAAATGAGTTTGAATTCTGTTTTTTAAATGAATTTTCAGTTAAACTATTTCAACTTGCTTTGAGATATATTCATGTGATTTCTTTAATAGTTTTACTAAATTATTTACAAAGTATGAGATTTAACTGAGCGTAAGTTTAAAAGCATGTGATTTACTAAAGCAAGTGCTAAGAATGAGTTTAAGTTAAAGCTTATATATGTTTATAAGCATGAGCTTAAGTTAAGCATGAGATTTGACTAAAGAATGAGCCTAATGCTAGATTTTAAGCAAGGTTTTAAGGAAAACATGTTTGAAAGATTTCTACAATTTTAGGAGCATTGTACTTGTTGCATGACTAAGTTATTGTTGAGATAGAAGCTTGAGTATATTACGTGTGCACACATATACTATTATGTTGTTGATGTTGAGTTTACTCCATAACAGTGATATTGCCGAGAGTGGTCGAACATGACCCACTATGGCAAGGACGTTGTGAGTACTGAGCATGCCCTACTACAACGTAGCTAGATGTTGTTTGTATATTTAAATGTGAATTGCTGTGCTGAGATTGCTTACTATTTTTTCTTTTAGAAGCATGATTTATAAAGTTGTCGCTCACTAGGCTTTAACTCATGTTTTTAAAATGTTTCACTTTTCAAGTCGAGATTATGATCCTAAAGTCTGACCTATTGCTGCTAGTATGCAATCGAGTGCTAGTTTCTATTGTTGTATGACATAAACTCTGAACATGCATTTTTGTCTGTGTATATCATGGGAGGTTAGATTTAGTGTAGGAGTATTTCTTGTGGATATTAAACCCTAGTCTTCGTTTTTTTTTTGTTAGAGTTATATCACATTATTATAAGTTTGAACCATAGTATGTTAAGTTGTTATAGGTTGCACTATTGCTATTGGGTTAAGTTTATAATGTGAATATGATATTTTTCTTTCTGATAACGTGTGGAAATGACGGTTGTTATTGTCCTTTTTGTTAGAATAATGGGTTTAAAATGCCTAAGGGATGCTTAGAACGCATAACTTATGTTGTAAAGGCATAAATACTTAGAAATATGGCTTACATAAATGTTATTCCTGTTTTACACGGTTATCATGTTAAAATGCAGGACAAGGGGGAAAAGAAGAAAGGAGCATCTCGCACTTGACATCTCGCGTAAAGGTACTACAATGGATCGCGCTTGGCGATTAACAACCCTGAGTGATGAATCTAACTATCACGCGAGGAAAGCTCACAAAAAAGACAAGAATGGTAGTTGGAATGATGTAATTGCACAGGGGCAGATGACAACGCTGACACACTCAGAGGAACAAATTTTTCCCATCGAATAGCAGTCTATACAAGAACTTCATCCCCACCAAAGGAGGGGAGACCTGAATGGGTCAGAGAGAGACTAAAAAATGATCGGAGAAAATTATAGAGAGAGAGCTTGAATAAGATACCTGAAGATTAAACAGTTGTGATAAAAGAAAAGATTATACGTTTTTTATCTCCTAACTTGTAGCTACATTTTTCATTCTTCTATCTTTCCATTTTGTTATTTCATTGTAGTTCATGTATTGTTCATATTGTACAGTGGCCGAAGGCCTATATTCTTTATACATAAACTGCATGTTTATACATTTTCAATCTACCATTTCTTAACTTTTCATCCATCTTCGTGTTATTAAATGAGAAGAGTTGTGATAAGTTCTTGATAAGGAGTTCAACTCATAAACCTTATCGCATTAGTTGAGCTATGTTCATCACTTGACCAGTGTAAATAGCCAACTACCCGAGAGGGCAAGTAGCAAGGATAAGGCTAATGCATGCAAAGAGGAATTTGGTGACAAATTCTACCTTAATGAGGTAGCTTCCAACATTTGTATCCTGAGAGGTGAACAAGTGAGGACAATAGGCACCGAGAGGTTTTCGTCCTTAAACGAGAAGTCCTATGAGTATTATGAGTCAAGTTCTCTAGGTATAATTGGCCTAAGTAAGCATAGTCATTTTTATCCTGAAAGGTGAACAAGTGGGGTGTTTAAACACTCCGAGAAGAGGTCGCCTTAATCATGTGCTAATTATGAAATTATAGTGCGTTATGAGTATCGCAACACAATCACCTAATAGTATGTAGAATTCCCTTCACCCAGCATCTGTATACAAGCTAGTTCAACTCCTTTTTCCTTTATCTTAAGTTACTTGGGGTGCAAGAGTCTAGAACTGTAAATAAGTAATTGTAGTTGCGTACATTCTTCTAAGTTAATTTTTATAAAGCCTAAAGGACAAGTGAAATCTTGAACTAACTTCTAAACAATTCCCTGTGTTTGACCCTGGATTACCCAGGTAAACCTATTATTCGCTTGCACTTGGGCGAGTAGTAGGAAAACTTGTACTCAACGAGGACTTAGAAACTATGTGATGAAGAAGTACTTGGGAGCACTTCAAATGCAATGATCATGACTCATGACTCATCGCACGAGAGTAAAAGCAAGTAATACCGAAAGTCATGATGAGTGCATTACACGCAATGACCTGACTTAGTGAAGTGTTGCACTTGAGTTATACATACACGAAATTAGTAAGTCCAAACTGACACCAACCACTTTCAAATTGTTCTTCCAGTATTAGAGTTGGTAGCTAAGTTCAGGTCAGTGAGTGTCGTGAAGAACAGTGCTTGTCTGCTTCACATTGTCTCTTAGGCTTAGAGAAGGGGGTTTGGGATGGGGCGTGATAGTTTAAGACCTGGTTAGCTATTAAGGGAGCAATTATCTACTATTCCAAGGAATATAAAGGAGTGAATTTTTCATCTTGTGTAGTTGTGTTCTCATCTCCTTACTTAAACAAACCCCAAAATGGTAGGCTTGTTGAGTTGGCTATCATGGCCACTCTCACCCATACATATCAAAGAATTGTCGTCATAAATAGGAGTTCACAACTTACTTAGGATTAAGGTCAGTCTCTTATGGTCATCCTAGTGAAATATTGGCTCTTAAAAGTAACTGTGTTATAAAGAGGAGCCAATTATTTTGTGATTCGATCTATGTATAAACTACTTTATACATGATACCCCCACTCATATGCCTATACATGAACAATATGGTTCATATTATTTGTAACATGTTGGAATACCTTGAATTCGTCATGTGGCGCTACGAACAATCCAATACACGGTTTCGCTGACAGGGAAGATAAGGTACTTAGTTTTTTGTAAATGAGTATATGTAGTTATTTACAGTTTTGACCCTAGAGTTTAGAGAACTCTCTAACCTAGTGACGTCGTATTATATTGTGTAACATTCTCTTAAATAATATCTATTCTCCCTCTGCCCATGGACGTATCTTTACTTTCTTCTATTGATTAATATTGATTTCATAACATAACATTTACATCTCATGCAGGGGTTGATTTATTAAGGGGTTAAGGCGGACACGTGCCCCCCTCACATTCTCGGTTTTTGTATTTTAATATTAATTTTGGAGTGTTAGATTACAATATATGTTAAATAATGCATTATTGCTATTAAATTTTACCTTTGATATAGTGGTTGTACCCCTTACAAAACCACAAGGTTCTGGGTTTGATTTTTGCCTACTACAATTATTTTTTTTACATAAAATTTCTGGATCCGCCACTGAACTCATGTAACAATTACAAAGTGGATCGTATCCTACCACTCAACCTCTATCCATTTACTACAAACCATTTAGGATATAACTTAAACGTGAACCATTTATATGTCAACCACACATACTATTCAAGTAACATTATATAATCTTAGAACCTAGTTTATTAGATTTAATTAGTGTTGTCTAAAAGTCAAATAAAATCTCTTCTTTTATTAAATAAATAATTTGTGTTCCATAAAAATTACAAACCCTCTCAAACATACGATGGATTGTGAAAATATGATTTCTTTAATCTTTGATATCTTTCTTTGGAGTTAAAGGATTTTCTACGCAACACATAAAACTCTATCTCCTTCATCTCCATACACAATCTATTCTTCATCTAAACATGAAGCTTCCTTCTCTTACCTTTTTCTGCTGACCAACTTGTTCTCTTAGAGGGTGATCAGTTGATCGATGTCCCTGTCGATTACATTTATAACACATTATAGATACTGGTTTGGCATAGGGATTTGCATTCTTCTGTTGGTTATTAGTTGCCTTTGCTTTGGCTTTGATGAAAGTTAGTCCACTTGACCTCAAATTTGACTACCACTAATTGGCTTCCTGAACTGTCCAAGCATCAGATTATTAAATATAATTTAATTATGACGAGTTAATTTAGTGTTTTTTACCATATCTTAGAATTTTTATTTTTTATTGGAAGGATATTGGTTGTTTTAATCAATTTTGACAGTAAATCAAATTTAGCTTTTTTTTTTCTTATTTTCAAGATTAAGATAAAAGGGTTGAATATTGAAACATTAAATCGATTTAATTGTATAGATTATGTAAGGAATTTCAAATTAAATTGAAAACAATCCAATTAAGATCATGTTTCACGAACATATTGAACATTTTTTAAAGTTAAATTTATACTTTCCTTAATTTGGATGAGTTATGAGTTATATTTGATTGTAGTCAAAGAACAACTAAATTGAGTTAAATTTGACATGTTTTAATTTTTACATTTATTTGATTTATTTTGTATTTTATTGAGTTATTAAGTTGTTAACCTATACAAAGCGCTTGGTTATTAATTTGTTGTATCTCATCCCAAAATTGAAGAGTTCTCCTTTTTTTTCTTTTCTTTGTTGTTGAGTTGAGAATAAGTATCTAAGGGTTCTGTCAGATTCGAGTAGTTTAAGACTGCAATTCTATCGTCTCGGGTTCACGATCTTTACCTGAAAGTAGGAAAACATTTTGAAGAATGTGAGCTAAAACACAGTGAATGACTAACTTTTAAATAAAACATGCTTTCTCAAAAATATTATATAAATAATCTCAATAAGAAATCTCTTAATAAATTTCCAATAAGAAATCTCTAGCAAAGCAATTCATGTTTAAACATAACTAGCATGTTGATAAATTGTAGAAATACAAGTTATTGTAGCATTTTAGGTAGAATAATTAGACCTTAACGCATAAAATAGGAAGAAAACACGTAAAAAAAATAGATACATTGATTAGGTTGCACATCATGGATTAAAAAAAGCTTTATTCCTATTTGTCGTGTTTTGCATGTTTTTATGCAGACGAAAAATAGAAAAGTAGCCTAACAATGAAACGTCAGGCGAGAAGACAACGTGACCAAAAAGGCAACTAGCATAATGAAGCTAGGCATTCTTAAGCACTAGCAGACAAAAATGGTTGGCATGAATGTCAAAAAAGGACGAAAAAGACGTATGCAGTGCAGAGCATCTTTATCACAAAATTAAATAAAGCCCAACCTATGTCACGTCCCATCACACCTCACCTGTAAATAGCAACTACCTCTTCAAGAACAAGGTATGCAAAAATCTTCACCGAAGAGCAAGCTTCCAACCTCCATCCCATTCTTTTGTTTTAGGTGAGAGCTTAGAACACACAGAGAGATCCCCACTCCGCTTCTCCTTAGTGTAAAAAGCAAAAATCAGAGCCAAAGAGTATGAGAAATCATACTCTGCGGCTCGCCTCACGTCTATGTACTTCCATTTGTAATTTTTCTATATTAGTTTGTAATGAAAATTCCATGGTCGAGAGGCCTAAAAGATTTGATCATGAATGCCATGCATTTCTACGTTCCCTCATTTTCTTATCTCGCTACTCCACTTACATTTAAGTAAGCATGTGTAAATTATGTAAGGCATAATTAATACTAGAGAATCTGGATGTTTGTGTTATTTGTCTCATTTAGTTAAATACAACCATTAATGCCTTGTCCTATTCGAGAGAAAAGAAAAAGTATTAACGGTTGTCACTTGACGCGGGAAGCCTCGAATTTAGCTAAACATGCGACGAAAAGATTGTAGTAATGCAATTTTGTCGTCGAACTTATCCTTAGCATACATATAAAAAATGCATGTGTGTGCAGCGAAAGCATTGAGTGGTTGTTTGCCTTAATATAGAATGAGCTGCTTGTAATTCATTAAGAAAGATTTGCATTTCTTAACTTCAAGTATTTGGGTCCCGAAAGGCGAGCAAGTATGGTGAGAGCACCGAGAGGTTGCTCGCCTTAATTCTAAAGCTAATAAATGTTTTGTATCGCCTCAAACATGTTAACTATTCTATCATTACACTGAATTAGCTAAATATTCATACATGTCATCACCTAATACTTGAGTTCACATTTCATTTCATCTCATCGTCATCTCCATCTTACTACCCCATCGCACAATAGTATAAATACATAGGAGAAAATACATACTATTCATATCAATATACTATATAGATACCGCATAAAGTTAGAACGTGCTATTAACCCATTAGAATCACCAATTCCCTATGTTTGACCCTGGTTTACCTAGATAACCTCTCTTTTCGCTTACACTTGAGCAAGAGAAAGGAAAACCTGTATTAAATCGCTGAATTAATGAAGGGAATTAGGATTGTGTCCCTTTTATTGCATAACCTTAGCCTAGTCGCCTACTTGAATCACATACTTAGAGACTATCATGACATATCCACGAATTAATTTTGCAATACAATTACAAAATAAAGCAAGCACATAACTTTTGTACGTTGTAAGGCAAGCCCAATACTTTTAACGTCTTCAGCTATACAATAATCTATACGATGTAGTAGGGCACGCCTAGTAACTCCCATCGTCTTTGTCGTAGGGGGACACGCCTAGCACTCTCGACAACATCATTGTCATGGAGTAAACTCAATATCAACAACGAAAACATCTCTATGTGCACATATAATAAACTACCCTTGGGCTCAATTTCTCAGTCATGTCACTAATAAGAATCTAAAAAACTCACCAAAATCTTCCCAAATATGTTTTGCTATAAATATACTTGTTCAAACCTCAAGTCAGGCTCAACTTAGCTTAATGCTTATATGCTAGAAATCTTTAGCTCAATGCTACTTAACATAAATCATGCTGGCTTGAATTATATATCCTTCTTAAACACTTGAAAACATTTCTAAAATCACACCATGCTTTCAACCGTTCTTAAATTCTATGTTAAACTCATGCTTTCAAAGTAATTTTCAAACATCAATGTACAAAGCAAACACTTAAACTCAAGGCATGCTTAAAACATTAAGCTTTTAAAACATGTTTGGAAAACTTTTAAACTCATTTTGTCATTCACTAATTGAAGCTAGAACTCTCGAGTTTATAGATTTGTCCAATCTCTTCTTGACCTGAAAATCAAACCACAATTGGCTAATTAAATCTCCCAGTCTTCTTATTTCACTTTTATGGTAAGCAAATAATGACATACAAGAGTCATCTTCAACCTCTAGCTTAAGAAAATTTATTATTTTCAACCACATTTCGGTTATCCCTACATCTCATTTACAGCCAAATCAATCGAGCTAGTCTATGTAAAGCTCTTAATCATAGTTAGAACAAGTTTATCAAAAAAATTGGGCATCTGAAACGCTCTCAACCTCCTCGAAGCAAAGGAACTTCTCATGCCTAAGACCTGTGAATTTTACAGCAGCAAGCATTCACAAAACAGGTTTATCTCCCTCATTCCTCAACCAAATTGCCTCACCAAATTACCTCAAATTTCTTTCATAAAACCCATAAGAAATCTCTTAACTAACTAACCTATGAATTTGAAGCTTTGGAATTGCTTGGATTGATTAAAAAAACAACCTCACCAACCAGTTTGTTCTGTTCTACCCAATATCTTGTACAAAATAATATTCCTTATTATTCCAGCCCTTTCGAGCAAGAATCAGCTCTTACATCCTTCATAAAGAATGTAGAGAAGACCTTTAACTTACTAACCTCAAAATTTCAGCTCTTAACTCCTCTTCTACAGCTCAAATCGCTTCCAACATCAGAGACTACTCCAGATTCGCAAATTAACCGGTCCACTGTCTTCTACCTACAATTTCATCTCTTTCCCTTCATTTTCATCTTGGGCATCTTTCATAAAAGTTGTTAGTAATCGAAATAGCTATCTAACCTGACCAATATCAGCTTTTAACCTCAATTCCACAGCTCAAAATTATCAAAACACCAGACTACTACTTATTGATCCGAAATTCTGCTTGGCTTGCTGATTTCTTCCAATTTTCTTCAGCTTCCCGAGCACCAATCTTCAAGGCAGCCCAGATCCACCTTATTAAGCATGTTGAAAAATGATGAAAAAGTGGCTCCTCCGTTTGACCCAAGCTTTCAGCCTCTTTACTTCTTTCATTGCTAACACCAACTCTTCCACTTTACCATTTAGCTTCCACCTCCTACTTCCCCCACTTTTAGTGGCCACCCTCACTTTTTCACTCAAAATTACAATTTACTTTGCTTGTCAACTTTAAGTTAAATTTAACTTAAATAATCAAACAATTTACCACTATTTTAAAAGAAAAAAAGTGTGGGTTTACACTAACGTATTCAGTTTATATTATATTCAGAGTTCCCCTAACACATGAAAGAAAAAAAACAATAGACAACGAATTTTACATTGTTGGATATGGATAATGTCAGTATTAAGGGATATATTGGTCATTAATTGGAAAGTTAGTTACTGGATGTTGTATAAATAGTAAGAGGATGATTGAGTGAAGGGAGGCTATTTTGTGGAATGATCTAGGGCTTGGGTGAGCAATCAAGAGAAAGGTTCCAAGTTCCTTTATACTTGGATTATATCGCAGTTTCTTCTTTAATCCTCAATATATTTTAGATCTTGATTCTTGTTAGGAAGTATGCTTACAAATTGGTATTAGAGCAACAACTTGGGAGGGAAGCAAAAAAAATGGTGCAAAAATGGATGGAAGAACAATTAAATGTGATTGATCAAGATTGACCAAGAACTTGCTCGAATTCGTATGAATGTGTAGAAATTGCTAGCGATTAAGGAGATATTGAGATCCTTGTCCACCGGTGTTGAGCGATTGAGCATCCAAATGGTGGAACAATTGTGCACAACAAAGAAGATTCAAAAGCTACTGATCGATCCTCATGCCTTTGGATCAATGTTAGGGAACGAGTCAGTGTGAAGGAAGCAAGGAAGATGAAGAATCGAGAGAAATTCTAATATTGGTCGAAGAAGTGCGTAAATAGACACTTATTGTTGTCCACAATAGAAGCAAGTTGTCAAAGATAGGTCAGAACAAGACAAAAGGAAGGCAAGAAAAATCAGAGAAGGGTTGAGGATAGAAAAAAATATCCGCAAAGAATAGCAAAACAGTCGGAGAGAGATCAGTTGGAGAGGGATCGAGATCTTATCAAATTTAAATGGGCAAGGAGATGAGCATGTTCACACGATGAAAAAGGAACACGAGCATGAGTGGAGGAAGAAAGTTAGAAAGGCATACCTAAAATAATGAAACTTTTGTTGAGTACAAAGCAATGCGTAAACACAAGGAGATTAAATCAAGAACTTTCTCATCCAATTTTTTAGATTATAGGCCAAGAAGAATACCAAGTCTAAAGCTTTATTCTCGTCCATTCTTCTGATCTTTTACTTCCTTCCTCTTGAATTAAACATCATCTAATGTCTTCCTTGACTTGCTCGTGTCCTTTGATCTTCAACATTGACAGCAGCTCACCTACAAACCAACATTTCATTTCACCAAATCGATATTAGAGACCCAACAATAAAATTCAAGAATAGTATGGCCATTGTGGGATCAAGCTCGAGATTTTCTTTATGGGACGATACGAGATTAAAATGAGTTATCACGTGTTAGAAAACAATTTGTTACCACAAATGACGTCATGACATGCACAAATTTGGCCAGGTGGCCTGGCTAAATCACAATGTAGTGTTATCTCAAAATAAAAGTTATCAATAACGCATGCAAAAACAAGAAATAGTATTGCGCTCGCGCTACACTCTGATAATTAAGTTAAGTTTAAATTTGTGTGGAGCTAAGCAAAAATAAGGAAAGTATAACATACCTTGTATGTTAAGTTCTTCCTCATACTTCTATGAAGAGTAGTCTCGAGTTTCCAACCACTGATCGTTGATTGCTCAATATCTATGACGAACTAATGACACTTGATTATCAGGTATGATCTCTATGAACTCCAAATCAAATGCATTTCCCTATTTGTAGTTGATTTGATCGTGGTCTTTCCTCAACTCTTAGCTGAACAACTCGAGTAGAGAATTTACTCATAAAAATATGAAAATTTGAACGTCAACAATTTATTGAGCATGCACACTGGCAATATTTTTAAATCCACAGCCAACCCTTTATGCTTTCTCCTTTTATCTCTTGCTTTTTATTTCCTTGACCATTGAACAGTGTTTTTTTTTTTTTTTCCCATTAAAAAGCTACCACTTTTCTAACTAATTGTAGTGAAATAAATGGGCATGGAAACTAGATCTTTAATCATAATTGAATTCATAATCCACCATACAAATAATATGTCAAATCCACCCCAATGAAGGACCAGAACTTTGTAACCGAAATTCAGAAACGCAAGAAACAATTACCTGATCCAACTGCAGCCTGGTTGTTTCATTGAACCAGTTTTCTTAATCAATTCCCTCACATTGGCTGCTTCTTCCCAACACCCAGCACTAGCATATATATTTGACAAAACCACATACACAGATGGATTCTCACGTTCTTTCTCTAGAAGGATTCTCGCAACAATTCTTCCCAACCTTAAGTTTTCATGAGCTGCACAGGCACTAAACAACGCCCACCAAACGTGTGTATGCTCCCCATATTGGGCACTTTCGATTACACTTTCAGCCTGGTCAATATACCCTGAACGACCTATAAGGTCGGCAATGCAAGATAACTGATCCACACTAGGGACAGCACGATAATCTATCAACATTGTATCCAAAATCTGACAGGCTTCCTCAACTAATCCGGTATGGCTGCAAGCTGAAAGAATAGTGGTAAATGTGGCCTGATCAGGCATAATTGAGGGCATGTCTTGCATAGCCTTGAAACAATGCACAGCTTCCTTCCCCTGCCCATGTTGTGCATAAGCAGATATTATAGAATTCCATGATACAATATCCCTTTCAATCATGACATTAAAAGTTCTCAAAGACCAACCTAACAGCCCACATTTAGAATACATTGTAATAAGGCCATTGCATAGGGAAGTTTCAGAAGAGTTTCCCGATCTGAGAATGTACCCATGAATCTGTTTTCCAATGTCCAAGGTTGAAATATTTGCACAAATGCTCAGGACAATGCTGAGTGTAAATGTGCTTGGCTTGAGCTTTGACATTATGAGCTTAGAAAAATGCTCCAATGCTTGCAATGGTAGCCCATTTAACAGAAATCCATAAATGACGGTGTTCCAAGAGATTATATTTTTTGAATTGATTTCACTAAATACTTGAAGAGACTGTTTTACCTTCCTACACTTCGCGTATGCAGAAACTAATGCATTTAAAATTTCGATTATGAGGATCAACCCCTTTTTATATACGTAGGCATGAACCATTTCCGCTATCTCAATGAACTCTGAAACTCCTAATAAGCTTCCAAAGGTGAACTCATCTGGCCCAATTCCAGTCCTCCGCATTTGTAGAAAAGCAAGAACAGCTGATTTGCCAAAATTTCCTTGGACATAGCTCGAGATTATGGCATTCCATGAGATGAGATCTTTCTCTATTAGCATCTGGAAAACTGCATTTGCTGCTTGAAACTCCCCACAAGAAGTGTACATGGTTATGGTCGAATTACCTACTAAAGTAAAAGATTCAAACCCTAGCTTAATGGCTTGGGAGTGTACTTGTTGGGCAACCTGTATAATTGAACATGAGCTCATAATGCTCACAAAGGTGAGCTCAGTAGGACTTAGACATGCCCTTTTCATATCCTTGAACATAATCAAGGCCTCTTCATTCCTTCTTACGCAGACCAAACCATCTATCATTACATTATAAGTAATCTGATCATGAACCTCAGATTCAGTTCCCTCAAAAACCTCATAGGCATCCTCAAGGTTCTCAATACTAAAATACATAGTAATCAAAGCATTAATCACAGAAGTTTTTCTAAGATATCCAGCTTTAATCACCGAAGAATGCACCTGTCTTCCCAAATCTTCAAATTCCTTGGTACACAAACTCAAGATACAAGCAAAAGAGTAATTATCAGGCTTGACACCCATTTTGTGCATTTCATAAAAGGTGTTCATGGCAACCCAATCAAGTCCACTTTCTGCACTCCCAGTTATCATAGCATTCCAACACGCAACATTACCTTTTGGCATTATATCAAACATCTCAGATGCATATTCAATATGACCCATTTTCGTACAAGCTGACAACAGTGTAGTCCAAGAATAAACATCTGGTTTCTCAATCTCTTGGAATCCCCTTTTCAAAGACACAAAATCCTCTATTTTGGCATAAAGTGAAAGAACAGTGTTTGCAACATGAGGGTAGAATTTGAGCCCAGATCGAATAGCATAACCATGGAGTTGAGACCCGAAAGCAATGTCACGAAAGTTGGCACAAACAGCGAGTGTAGTGGAGAGATTGTAGTGGTCAGGCTTGATATTGAAGCAATGTGATGAATGGATTTGAGTGAAGAGTTGTAAAGAGTCAATGTAGCGACTTGAACGCTTGAGCTCAGCAAGCAAGCGATTGTATTCAAGGAGGTCTTGGGAAGCACTTTCAGCAATTGTTTTCAAACTATTCATAGCATGTTGGAGCTTCTTCATTACTCAACTCAAGACACATTTGATATTCACCCAACTTTCTTTTATAATTGCACGAGACATTCCTACTTCTTTCTCACACAGTCTCACCAAAATGCATGGGACCTACAACATGGTTCTAAATCTTGATCCATTAAAAACATACTCTCAATATTAATCATAAAGTTATTCAAGCATAGCAACAAATAAACATCCTCACAGTCACATCTGAGATCGCATAACATCTACTCAAAATGCTAGTGATTAGAGCATCACCACAAAAAATGTAAAATTCTACTATATTATATTGTGCTCCTGGAACAATTCTAATGGTTCGTAAACAATAAAGACAACCATTAGAGGTCAAACTTGAGTTCTAACGTCTAAGTACTAATTTAAAACTGAAAGAGTGTACAGGAGATATTTTATAACCCAAACATCCTTAGTTTTTAATTTTAAAACTCTGAATCAAGGCCGTATTACAGAAAGAGAGTTCACCAATCTAAATTACGCTTAACAAGGCTTTACTACCTAAAGCTCACAAAACGAGCTTTGGTGATTGCTGAAAAGTGTTCAAATGAATCTGCTAACAATCCAAAGCTATAAACATAAAGTTTCCAAAGGTTATAATCTAAACTACAACACTTAAATGAGTTTGAAATGAGTTTAGAGCGAACCAGTACCTTCGGGATGCCACCAAACAGCATCGAACAGTTCTGCTTTGTGTTAAAAAAAACGGTTAACCCTGTAGGATTTGCAGGCGTTGAGTTACTAATTTAAAGTTGATTGACAATGGGATAGTGTTGAATCTTGTACAAACTGGAGAACAGCCACTTGAACAATGTTGAAACCGTGTGGGAGTTCACATCTGAGTCTGCTGGAGCGTAGACTCGCCAGAAGAGAGGGAGAAGAAGCCACACAGGCTACCATTCAAGGCAAACGCCGGAATTCGCTGGAAATTGAAGTTACCGATGCTCGTGAGTGCGGATACCGTCGTAACGCCGTCGAAGAAGACACGAACCTCGTTCGTGCGTGGTTTACGCCGGTGATGGTGGAGCAGCGGCATCCAGTTCATTGAAGGACTCGCACCGCTGCCGAAACTGTTCCGCTTGGGTGTCGAATTGTAATTCGAACCTAAAATGGGCCAAAACATCACTGTGGCATTTTTGTAATTTCTCAAAATTCCAAAATCCAAAGAGAAAAGGGTGTCACGAAGAAAGCAAATTATGAGTTTTATTACGTAAAAATAGCAAAAATAATTTTAAATTGTTATAATAGCAAAATATAAAAATTAAAAAAAAAATAAATGAAACAATCCCTCAAATACCCTTATCCAATATAAAAAGTACTATTATTTACCTAAACTCCAAATACATTGTAATTGAAATAGCATATTTTACCTAAAAAATTTCTCGCAAAAATTAGAAAATTTGACATTAATGGGAAGCTCCACCTCATGCAAAATTTAAAATTTATTTCAACGTCAAAAAGATGCAATTCATTTGCAATGGGTAATTGCAAAATTGAGATACATTCAATCAAAGAGTTTGGCTCTACACCTGTCAAACAGCCATAGCCGAAAGCTTCAAGTTGAAAAGGGGAGCATTGTTGATATTATAATGAAGATGAAATCATGAAATTATACCATAGAATTCAAAACTTATATACATCTTAGCAAGATACGAATCGGTGAGTTCG
Source organism: Cucumis hystrix (assembly GCA_025688845.1). NCBI lineage: Eukaryota > Viridiplantae > Streptophyta > Magnoliopsida > Cucurbitales > Cucurbitaceae > Cucumis > Cucumis hystrix. Next base: position 7,076,664 of record CM046890.1, read on the forward strand.
TCCACTCAAATCGATGAGTTCTTCATACATTCGAGATTCATTTTAACTCTTCTCTCTTGTTTGCAATAAAAAGTTTCTCTTTCATATTGTGTTTATCTCTTGTCAGCTGCCCCTCTCTCAATCTCTTTATTTTCTTTTCTCTAATAAAACCTAAAAGAAGAAGATTCAAATAATTGCAAAAATGTCATTGAGGCATAATTAAATCCTAAAATTTAAATTCAAATTTTTATTAAAATTTACATATTATGTGTTATTTAATAAATTGTTTAAAATATAACAAATTTGAAAATATTGTATATATATTTGCCATTAGCATAAATCTAGCAACAAAATAGCTAATTTAGTTAACATTTACCAAACTACACTTCTTTAATAAAAGTGACACAATAAATTAATTTTTTTTAATAAAAATCAATCAAAATAAGTGTACAATTTGAAATATAAATTAAAATAACTATGTATTATCTAATAAATTTTTTTAAAATAATTTGAAATATAAATCCTATGAAAATAGTGGATTAGTGATTGTCATTATTTTAGGGATTAGATTTTATAATATTTGAATTCAAAATACTATGAAATCTAAGGAAAGAGGAACAGTTAAAAATCTTTTAACAATTTTTTAGGGAAAATATTTATTAAACATAAGTTTTATGAATTAAAGAAATGAATGTTAATTAATTTGATTTCAATATTAAAAATCCAAAAATTTGTTATGAATTATAGACATATATTTAGGAGATATTGGGGAAATCTTGTCAATCTCGAAAATATCTTAAATTAGTTAATATTTTTCAAAAGTTTGCACATACACTATATGGTATGATATTTGGTCTCATTATTTGTATCATGCAAATACACTGTAAAACACGTATTATCCTACATGAAGAGATATAACACACGTATTATACTTTTTGATTACACATGCATAACAAGGATGATTGGAAATAAAACGTCACATACAAAATAAAAAGTCTAATTAAAATAAATATGAATATTAACGTAATTAAAAAACACAACGTGAAAAATAATTATCCGATACAAGAGGCACAATAAATTATTTTTTTTTAATAAAAATCAATCAAAATAAGTGTATAATTATAATTAGCACGATTGTAGTGATGATAAAACTTTGTTTTTAAATTATTATTAATCATACGTACTATGTATTATCTGATAAGTTTCTTTAAATAACTTGAAATATAAATAATACGAAATGCTTAATTTATGCTTGCCGTTAAGGATATGATGTAATATTTGAAATCAAAATATTATGAAATATAATGATTTGGGAATGGTTGAAATTTTCATAACCATTTTTTTATTAACCATAGGTATTATGTATTATCATAAGAAAATAATGAAGTAGTGATTGTCATTGTTTTAGGGATTGGATTTTATAATATTTGAATTCAAAATATTATGAAATCTAATGAATGAGGAACGATTGAAAATCTTTTAGCAATTTTGTAGGGGAAATCTTTATTAAACATGAATTAAATAAATAAATGTTAATTAATTTGATTTAAATACTAAAAATCCAAAAATTTGTTATGAATTATAGGCATATATTTAGGGGATATATGAGAAATCTTGTCAATCCAAATTAGTTAATATTTTCCAAAACTAATTGTAGTTTGCAAATACATTGTATCTATGATTGTGTGTTATTTGACAAATACACTTTATCTGAAAACACCTATTATCCTACCTAAAGGGTATAAACGGATAAAAAAAATCCAAAAAATTATGTAACCACCAGTTTTGCCAAAATTCTTAATATTTTTCATATTTGCTATTTTTCAGTTTGTTATACTAAATTTTGCTATTCTCACAGTTATCTCAAGAGAAAAACTGCAATTTTGGAGCAACGTCTGCCGCCCATGTCGGTGATGGCCAAGGGCCGCAGTGCTAAGAACGGTAGACTTGGGCTTTGTTTCCTTTTATAACAGGGGCTATTGCAATAATAGAAGAAAAAAATTATAGTAATAGGCTCATGTTATTATATTTTATAAATTTTAAAAGTAGCAAATTTAAAATTCGATAACCAATTGTTACTGTCTGATATCACTAATTTTGCCATATTCGCAATATGCAAAAAAATAGGTGTTATGAACTGTTTTTCTAAATGTTTTTGTTATTTTATACAATTTTTCTTTATAATATTGATAAATTGTCTCATTTACTTAATTTAAGTTCAAGCTAAGGTTGACATGTTAAAGTAAAAAAGTAAGAAAAATCTAAAAAGAAACATTAGTTGGATATTTGATTGGAAAGAAATTTGAGTTATGTTTAATTACCTTAATTAAACAATACTTGAAAGGTGCCAAGCAAAGCAAATTGGTGTTAGGGGATTAGTTACTTAATAAAATAATAATAATAAAAGAGAAAAGGAAAAAGGAGTTTTTAGGGACTCGTTTGGTAATTTTTATGATCTCTGTTTCCTATTTTATGTTTCATGTTTTCTTGTTTCCTGTTTCTTCTTATTTTAAAACATGAAACATGAATATGTTTGATAACGATTTTTGTTTCTTGTTTCTTGAACAAAAACAAAAATGTGTTTGATAACTGTTTTTTTTTTTTTTTGGATTCTTTGCTTGGGATGTAGTTTGTTTATATGTTTGTATGTTTAGTTTGTGGGTTTGTATAAGTCAAATCTCACTCAACCATGTCAACAACCTGACCTAGTTGGTCAACTCCACGGACTTAGTGATGGCTCTTAATTCTAGACAACAAAGGTTTAGCGACATGGGAAATATTGTTGTTGCCTATGTTGGTATAGTGTTTTTAATTTTAATCCACATGATGTGACATTGATTCAGGATCATTGCATGCAAAATACTCCTCATAAATCTCTTCATCATGTGAGTGGATATGATCATTCCAGGCAAAATGCTCCCAATATCCTCCATCACATACATCTAAGTCCTCTTTGTACAAGTTTCCCTATTGCTTGTCCAATTGTAAGTGAAACAATAGATTTTCCTAAGTGATCCAGAATCGAACACAGGAAATTGATGTCAAAGCTTAGTTCTAGAGTCTACTTGTTAATCAGGCAGTGTAAAATAATAGATTATAAAGTATGAAGAATGTAAGAAAAGCTATGCCTACTTGATGCGATACAACTTGCTTAACTAGTTTATGATTAAGACGCGCTCCTCTCGAAATATTGTTGTTGCCTATGTTGGTATAGTGTTTTTAATTTTAATCCACATGATGTGACATTGATTCAGGTAAGGCTAATGTTGTAGCAGATGCTTTGAGTAGGTAGTCAAGACTTCCAAAGAGTGCTTTATGTGGTATTTGAGTAGCCTTGTTGAGAGAACTAAATAGTTCATGAGCAATTATGATCGTAGATGCTTCAAGGAGCTTGTTAGCTCAGTTTCAGGTTAGGTCTTCTCTAGTGGTTGAGATTGTAAGAAGACAGTTAGAAGACGGTCAGCTTCAAAAAAGGCTTAGGAAGTCTAAGCAGGGCCAAGAGGGCGACTTTCAATTGAGGTCAAATGGAACCATAGTTAAGCAAGGTAGACTATGTGTTCCAACTGTTAGAGAGCTAAAGGATGCTATCTTAGACGAATCCCACAGTTCAGCATACGTCATGCATCTAGGTAGCACCAAGATGTACAGAACTTTGAAGAAGACTTACTAGTGGCCTGGGATGAAACGAGAAATTCCCTAGTATGTGGATAGATTTCTGATTTGCCAATAGGTTAAACTGGTACTGAAAAGGCCAGGAGGACTTCTTAATCCACTACTAGTGCCAAAATGGAAATAGGAACATGTTACTATAGATTTCTTATTTGGAATACCTCATTCTTGTAGTGTACACGCTGGTATCTCGGTGATTTTGGATAGACTCACCAAGATAACATTGTTCATACATATTAAAGTAATGCTCATGGTAGACCATGTAGTTAAGCTTTACGTTGACATGATTATGAGTTAGTATGGAGTGCCAATCTCTATAGTATCAGATAGAGATCCAAGGTTTACCTTCAAGTTTTGGCCTAGTTTGCAAAGTGCTTTAGGGACCAAGCTGAAGTTTAGCAAAGGTTTTCATCCTCAAAGAGATGGCCAGTTAGAGAGTGTCACACCCTCTCCCGAATCACCTACTCTTAACCCGTGAGATGACGTGAAGTCAACCGATATTGTGAAACCTGTTTCTAATGTGAGTATAAGAAGAAAAAAGTTTGGTTGTGTTTTGAAAATTTGCGTTTTGGATAAGAGGAGGCATTTTAAAGAAACTCTTCGCAATAAGAAGTTGGCGTTTGAATTAATCTGCGGAAAAAATTAAGAGAAAATCTTTTACGGTTAAGTATAAGTTTTGTGATTAAGAAGTTAATGCACGAAGAAATTTGAGAAAAGAAGGATTTGTGGTAGGACCTATAAGTATAAACGCTCACAAGAGAAAGAGTCTTTTGCAAGAAAAGGAGTTATTCGAAAGCTATGTTGAGTGGTTGAAGTTATTTGCGAAATGGAGTTAAGCAAGAAGAAAGGTCTGGCGAACAAAATGTCAAATCTGATTTGACAGGGGTTAACGTGTGAGATTAAGGATTTAAGCATGGTTGGGTTAAATATTAAATTTACACGTCTAAAGTTTTAAGCATTAGCTAGCGAACTGAGAAGAGTTAAAGCATGACTAAGTTAGTTTAAGGGCTCTATAAATAAAGGACTTGGTCATTAAGTAAGCACAAAAATTTTATTTGAAATGGGGGGGGAGGGCTAAAATGTTGCTGTTTTGCTTTGACGAGAAGAAGAAAAACAAAGTGTTAAGTGTTGCGGTTTGTTCCGCGAGAAAACTCCGCAAAAAAAGAAGGAAGAGGAGGATCTTTGGTAGAGTGTTGTGAGTGATAAAATGAGTTTAAAGTTGATTTCTAAATTTGATTAATTATCAAATGCTTTAAGTAAATTTTGATGATTGAATGTTGAGTTTACTGATTTATAGTATTAAAGTATGTTACCAAGAAATGATTCCAAAGCATGTGATTATTGTTAAGTTTATGGATATTTGCAAAGCCATAATTTATGAACATGTTGGAATTTCTAAAATAGAAAAGTTCATTGTTTTTAGAAAGTTGTTTAAAAAGCATGAGTTTAAATATAATGGTTTTAAAGAGAAAATCATGGTACTCTATATACCGAATTCTCGATTGTCAATGTGCACAGTCAAGGGAATAGGGCTACGTTGATCACTTAGCCGCTATCACCAAGTCCAGGCAGGATAGTAAGACCAAAGGTGCTCTGCTATCTTGATCGATTTTATTATGTAAAAGCATGACTAAAGGTGCTCTGCTAGTTTGATCGAGGTCTAATAGGATAATAAGATCGAAGGGGTGCTCTGTTATCTTAACTAAGTTTTCCTGGGTATAGAGTGTATAGAGACAAAAGAGTTTATTTTAAAAAAAGTTGACTAATGGGTGTTTATGTGAAATTTATATTGATATGTTTTGCAAAATACAGTGTTTATTGATCAACTGGTTTGTGTTGGAATTTATGATTTGGCGAAAAGGATTTATCAAAGAGCATTGCGAAAAATTTCATAAAACCTCACTAAGTCTTTTAGACTTACGTTTTAAAAATCTCATCTTCCAAGAACAGGCATTCAGGACAAGTAAAGAAGAAGGTTGAAGGGCTTGCGGCGGGTTGAGAAAGCCACTAGGCGTTTCAGAGTTGTTAATTATGTTTGGTCAAAGTGTTGTAATTGTATATTCTTATAGAACGCCTGTGATTAATAAAGTGTATGTTTTGGATAAGTTATTTATTGTATTTCACCATTGCGTTTTGAGTTTAGTTTGATAGTTTAAAAGGAGTTGAAAATAAGCTTAGCGATAAGAACAATTGCAAAGTTTAAGCTAAACTGCGTCCTATCCGTACTACTTCCTGCATTTTGGTTGTCTTGTGCATTAGGGTGTGACAGATACCATCTCTTACCTTGATGATACCTGCTGACCCTCTTCCTTTAATCTTTAAAAATGTAGCGAAAACATAAATCTCATTCTATTATTACGGAAATTCAAGTGCAGTCCAACTCATTACAACATTAAATTATACATAATGTTACTTGTACAGGTTTGGCTCATCTAGATTTCTATACAATTCTCTATGCAACCTCCATTTTACTACAACAACTTATAATTTCTTCTAAGGGACTGGTTGGCATGGCAGCAGCAAGCTCAACTCAGGGCAACATGATCCTTTTCTGAAAAGTGAGAAAACATTTTGAAAGAATGAGCTTAAAATGTTCAATGAGTGATATTTTCATAACATAATTTTTAAATAGTTATGCTCGATGCTTTTGACTTCAAACATAGAAATCACTGAAATATAGTACAATAAATCCTATAGAAGCTTTTCACAAGATTCTTCAAACATCCATAACATTTAAGAATATTATATCAACCTCCTACTATACATTCATAATATAGGTCCGATATTGCTGAAACATTTTCCCATAGGCAACAAAGCCTTCACTGATGTAATCGCATTAGGCCCCTCTATAAAGCCTTCACACCAATAATCAAATTGGAAACCATATGTGCACATTCAGAGGTAATTGTATAGTACTGACATAAATCCATGAAAACATTTAAATAAGCTTGTACCTTAGCTTGGAAAACCATAAACATATAAGTCTTTAAATGCAATCAAACTTGTAATTTTCCTTAGAAATCATTCAAAACAAGATATTCACGAACCAATGTTTGTATACTTCAAATCATGGTATCAAATAACATTTTACAACCAATTTAACTCACTCACGTGACGATTCCTTCCTTAGCTCAGAAAATTTCACTAAATTTACTTTTCTTGAAAATAGGGTATTAATACTCCAATTAATTCCTAATAATAAGAAAATAACAAAACTTCAAACAAAATTGGCAAAAACACTAAAAAAATGTCCAAAATGGCCTAAAATGGCTGGCTGGCACGCAAGGGGTTATCAACAGAGGGGGTTGCATGCACGTATGGGCTTGTCTAGGTGTCGTGCATGCATGGGCACATGTCTTATGGTCGCTCGCCTGATGGCCACGTGCATAGGCTCCTGTGTCATGCCCAACAACTGTGTTCTTGGCCAAAATCCTTCCTTCACCTTCGGAGGCTAATATCTGAATATCCGGAACTCAAATAACAAAATTTCTTCTACAAAGTTGCTTAGAATTGTCTTAAGTATCTTACCACAAAGTTTTAGCTCCAGAATCCAAAGGATGTGCTTTATAATCCTCCAGAAGTGCACCTTGTTCAGATTGCTCTGAAAACTGATATTTCTCTCTTTTCTCAACTCAAACTCGAACCTTCTTTGCTCCAATTTTTCCGACAGCCCAAGGATACAAACTAGACTCAATGTGTGAGGTTTAAACAGTGGAATCAAGGAAATGGCACTAGTGGATGTGATGCTCCTCTCCTTCAAAGTATCTTTATTTATAGGAGAGTTGCATGGTTGAAAATGAACCTACTTTATGCATGCATGCCCAGGTTTTGAAACCCCTACTTAGTCTACTCTAGGATTGTCTTAGGTCATTTGCATAATCTCTATCTCCTACTTAGTAATAACAAACATCTTGTCACTCCATGCCTTGCCCATCCTTAACTTCTTTTCTTTCTCATTCCATGCCTTTCCCATCTTCTTGTCTCTTTAGGGTAACCAACAAATTGACATAACCTTAAACGATTTTCCAAATTCTTGAGATTTGTCACTAACACGTATGTTGAACAACTCCAGATTCTGAGATGACTTAAACTAGATTTACGTCCTCTCCATAACTCGAAAGATGTTTCAGAAACACTCTTTAAGGGAACATTGTTCAAGATATAAACTACAATCTCTACTGCATACCCCTAAAACGAGCTAGACAATTGAGCATAACTCATCATTAAATGAACCATGTCTAACAGGGTTCTATTTTTCCTTTCTAATACACCATTTATTGAGGTGTACCAGGTGCTGAGAGTTGGGATTGAATTTCATGTTCTATCATATAGTCCTGAAATCTCAAATCCATGTACTCTCCACCTCGATAAGATCGAAGTGTTTTAATCTTTCTACTTAATAGACTTTCAACTCCAACCTTGTACTCCTTGAACTTTTCAAGAGCTTTAAACTTATACTCCATTAAGTATAAATAATCATACCTTGAATAATCATCTATAAAAGAGATGTTGTATTTAAAACCTCCTCGAGCTTTTACGTTCATCGAACCACAGAGGTTTGAATGTATAAGTTCTGGAGCTCTTTAGCTCTATAACTTTTTCCAATAAAAGGCCTTTTAGTCATTTTTCCTTCAAGACAAGATTCACATGGAGGTAGTGAATCATCTTCTAACTCATTTAGAAGTCCACTCTCCACAAATCTCTTAATTCGATGGAGATTAATGTGACCTAATCTTAAATGCGAAAAACGCCAAAGATAAGTATTGTTATTTGAAGAAATTCTTTGCCTTTAATTTTGAGTATTAGCAATTTTAAACATCTCATGATTTAAAATTTCTTTCGCTTCATTAGATCTTAATACATACAAATTGTTTTCAAGCTTAGCCGAATAAATATGTACACCATTCTTAGAAATGAACGCTTCATTCAAAGAAAAAGAAACATAATATGATTGTTCAAGAAGACAAGAAATAGATACAAGTTTTCTTTTAATCTTAGGAACTATATACAAATTTTCTAAGATTAAATATCTATTTCTAAAAAACAACTTCAAATCTTCCAATGCACGATCTGAAATAATGTCTCATGTTCCAACCTTGAGTGTCATCTCACCCTCCTCGAGCTACTGGAAGGAACTAGTTTCCTATAAAGAAGAACAAACATAGTTAGTCGCTCCTGAATCAAGTATCCAGACATTTTGGTCATTTTCCACTAAACAAGTTTCTAGAACAAGTAAATCATTTTACCTTCCTTTTCCTTCTTCTTCACAACAAGGTACGTAGGGCAATTTCTCTTCCAATGTCCATCCACATTGCAGTGGAAACATTTTCCCTTGACAACTACATGCCTTTCCTTTTCCTTTAGCAGCACCAGTAGAACCCTTCCCCTTCCCCACTTTCTTCCTTTGAATTTTCTTAGATCCAGAAGATGAAGGTGAAACCTCATGGAATGGGCAACATTTGCCTCTCCTTCTTTCTGTCCTTTATTTTTCATAAGAGATTAAAAAGTCTGCACCTCTTTTAGGAGGATAGTCATCCACATTGTTGTCGAATTAAAGAAAGCTCTTCAAAAGAGAGTTCAAGATAAATGACACTTGACTCTTCTAATCAACGACCGCGTCGTTCATTTCTACTACGTTGAAGTGGACTATCATGTCAAGAACATGTTCTCCAAGAGATTGGCCCTCATTTTTAAGAGCATTATAAACGTATTTAATAGCCTCTTGCCAAATCTAAATGGACGGTTGTCCAAACATCTCTCGGAAGAAATCCATGATTGGACGTGCAATGACCATGATCTCGTGTTTATTGCTCTGTATGTGAAACATACTAGCCAGGTTGTAGATGCGAGCCTTGTCATTGGCCTTTGTTCAACAGTCATATGCATTCGTGACAGTCTCAGATGCATTTTGAGTAGGGAAAGGAGGTTATTCTTCTATTAAGACGGAGCACAGATTAACGATAACTAGAATCATATTCAGTTTCGATTTCCACATTGCATAATTTTCACTAGTTAATTTTTTGTTTTTAGGTAGTGAGATTATTGAGGAACACATTTTGAAATATTAACAAACAATTGACCTTATTAGTTATCTTTGTCTTAATCCATTACACAAATGATTTAGTTTTTGCAACGATACTTCAGCAGTTTAGAGGAATAGTCACCAAAGGGTGATCAACTACTCCTTTCCTGAATTGAGACAATACCAACTAATTACTAGCTAATACCAAAATAACTCTTATTCCTATAATTCTTAGCTACTTTGTTTAGTGAAGGATTAATTTACTAACTTAATTCATTTTGTAAGTGTGACCCTCCTAGAGGTACACTTCAACAGGCTACCATTAGAAAAGATAATTGTTGAAGATTAACCTAAGAAATCCTATCCATTTCTGGACTTTGCGTTGGTCTGCTCTATGATCAGGCCCTCCGAAGGGATGGTCGCTCCGAGACGACACGCAAGCAAATCATAGAAATCTAACGGTGTAACCTAATGGAGGAGACATTAGGATATATTGACATGCATCCTTCTGCCACTTACTATGAACATTTCCCCTATTTACCTTGTTAATGCTCCATACAAACACTTTTCGAAGGGAGATCGCACATAGGGCGATACGAAGTCGATATGGATCTCCCATGTGAACTCTTAAGGACGCGAGAGGAAAAATTTGATATATCACTTATACCATTTTTCTCCCACTAAAATGAATCTAAGTCCATTCTTATTATAACTCTTATAATAAAACTTTACTCCAAAGTTTCTAGGTGAATTAAACCATTTAATTTACCAAGTGAAATTTTATGTTAATAGGAATAAGGTTATTTCAACGTTGGTTCTGAGGTCAATTTTCAGATAGGAGGTGTTCCATAAACCGTCAACTCAAGTACCCCAACCTTAGACAGAACTTTATCAGTGGAGTTCCCTTATAACCTTAAATCCTATTTGTCCTACGTAGTTACATTAAATTAAAATAAGCCATTACATTAATGTGATCTTAAGTCTATTTAATTTTAAACAATTTAAAATTAAATCAAATTTATCCTAAGATCTTACGTTTGCATGCAATTCTTTATTATAAATTGACGATTTCCCATTATCAAATTTTATAACTATTATAAAATTAATTAATTAGTTCTATAATATGTGTACTAAGGTTTAATTAATTAAAATCAAATTATAATTAAATACTAAACCATGTTACATGATAAAACATTACATTAATATAACAATTATATTAATCTATGGATGTAATACGGTCAATGCAAACTGATTTTCATTTTAATTAGTATAACACTAATATTTAAAAAAAATTCATGAAAATCATGAAGGGATAAAAGCCCTATGGCAGCGGAAGATTTTACAGAATCATTACTCAATTTAATTTGGGAATCCCAAAATACCAGTACATTGGCAAAAATTTAGAATCAAAATTCTAAATAAAAACTAAGCATGCTTTTTATTTAAAAGATACAGAGAACTTACTTTTGTTGATGTCTCTGAATCTCCAAACCACCGAATTGGGACACCACCCGTAGGAGACCTTCCTATCCTCTCGGAAGAGATTGGTTTGTGGAAACCAAATGGGATGGGAAAAAGTTTAGAGGTATTTGAGAGAAACTTTTCTTTTTGCATAGCAAAAGCCTTGACTTTTTTTTTTTTTAATAAATTCGTTAAAGAAAATTGTTTTCTTCTAGATATTTATAACTCTCTTTCCTTCTTGGAATAGGAAAAGGAGTATGAGAGAATCATGAGATTCTATTATCAAATCTACTAATTAATTAATCTATTAGTTAATAATTAATTGAATCATATTTAATTAACATTTCATTAAAATCTTATTTGAATGAATATCTTTCCAATATCTTATAGATTTATATTAATATAATTAATTAAATCATATTTAATTAATATTTCATTCAAATCTTATTTGAATGAATATCTCTGCAATATCTTATAGATTTAATTAAATCAAATTTAATTAAATAAAACTAGACTATTAATTAATTCTCTAATTAACCAATGATTTCAATATGAATCCAATTCACATTAAATTAATATTTGAACCCATTCAAATATTTTATCTCTCATAAATTAATTTTGAATCATATCCAAAATTAAATTTATATAATAAAGTTTGATAAACTTTATATTATAATGTATCACTATACATTAAACTAATTCCAAAAGTAAATTTGAACATTTCAAATTACACAAAATATAAATAAATCTCATTATTCTCTACGAGCTAGGAAGGGGACCTAATGGACCTACATATCAGAAGCTACAACGATTTGAGATTAATTGGCTAAACTCATTAACCACATTAATCAATATTTGTTTACTGTGTGTACACTCCACTAAAGACTCACAGTTGAACTCTTCTCACTGTAGATATATTTTTGTGTCCACGGATATAGACCAATAACAGTAAGTTAGTCCTTCACGAGTGTTCGTAACACCAGCTGGGTCAATTATCGTTTTACCCCTAGGTTACCACTAATCTTTAAATACCAGTGCTCCTCTAATGAACAACCTGATTATAGTCCTACCATTAAACAGAAAACCTCTCTCGTGCCATAGAGAGGGTAGGGTCATTTGTTCAAGACCTGGAGACACCATTTACAGGAACACTCATTTACTTACCCTAAAGTAGGGCATGAGTGAATTCCATCTTGTGTAATTATGTTCCCAACTTCCCACTCGGTCTTGTTCCCAAAATAATAAGCTTATTGAGTCGGCGATCTGGCAACTCTCACTTGTACAAATCAAAGGACAATCCCTCGCAAACAGGGAGTTTATAACACACTCATGATTAATACTAAGTTACCTAGGTCATCCTAGTGAAATAGAAACCTAACTAGTTAATAGAGTTACATCTAGTGGTTACTATTTTGCAATATGGTCTTATGCAATCTCATTGCATAGGATACTCTCACTGGCATGTCAACTACACGAACGTGTTAGATCATTGTGATTTATCAAATACATAGTGAGTCGTATCCTTAGCGTTACTAGGATAAGGTACCCAGCCTTATCCCTATACTATAGACTCTTTAAGTTGATCTCGAACATTGATCCTGTATGTCTCTACATACTGTTCAAGACTCATTAAACAACTTAGGATGTTAGTTTATTGGATTTGGGTTATTAATAATATAATCCATAACAATTATTACAATAATAACACTTTATTAACAACGGTCAATAGATTATATTTACAGTCTACGAGTCTTAGGACATAAATCCCAACAAATCAATGAAGCATACACAAGGCATTAATTTAAATGTAACAAATTATATTTATCTAAGTAATGTCATGAATCGTGTTTATCCAATTTCATATATTTAAAATATCACCATACTTTAAATAACTCATGCAATTTATAAACATGCATTATAACACTTATAATATATAAAAATGTATGAACATGCGTAACCAAAGGTAAGATTTATCTCAATGACATCCATAAAGCATTTTAAACAACAATTGAACCTGTAAAATTTGTCCCTACGATAAAATAAAGCAAAATTTACATTAGTTAAAGGTTTTTTTTTATACAAAATATAATAAATCGATAAAATAGTTACACTGTATAGAACAATTTCGAAAATGAAAAAAGTCCACAGGTCTACAATGGAAAATACCAAAAATTTTCTAGTCAACACGTGATTAATTGGCCACTCGCGAGCATAATATATTTGGTACACAATCTTGTACCAAAATCGTTTAGATTTGGCTACACGATCGTTTAGATTTGGGTAGCTAAATCTAAATGATTTTTTTTCAAGATTTTTTGGTACACGATCATTTAGATTTGGACATTCTTTGGTACACAATCATTTAGATTTGAACAATTTTTTCAAGATTTTTTGGTACACTATCATTTAGGCTTGGCTACACAATCGTTTAGATTTGGGTACACAAATCTAAAAGATTTTTTTTCAAGATTCTTTGGTACATAATCGTTTGGATTTGGCTATCCAAATCTAAACGATCGTATACCAATATCTCAAATATTTTTTTTCAAGATCTTTTATATTTGTTAGATTTGGTTGTAGCTCAAGATCTTTTATATTTGTTAGATTTGGTTATAGCTCAAGATCTTTTATATTTGTTAGATTTGGTTGTAGCACAAGATCTTTTATATTTGTTAGATTTGGTTGTAGCTCAAGATCTTTTATATTTGTTCGATTTGGTTATAGCTCAAGATCTTTTATATTTGTTAGATTTGGTTGTGGTCAAATCTAAATGTGTACCAATATCCAACGATTTTTGTTCAAGATCGTGTACCAAGATCTTTTATATTTGGTACACGATCTTGAACAACCAAATTATAGCTTTAAAAAAATAAAAGAAAAATAGATATTTTACATTTCTTAAATGATCTTGAATCAAATTACAGTTTAAAAATTTTAAAAAAATTGAAAAAGAAGAGAAAAGGATAATGGACAGGAAAAGAAAATTTTCAGAAGAAAAAGATGGAATGAAGGGCAACCCTGAAATTTCTAAAAAAAATGGTCGGTTTCATGGGCTTTTTGATTTTGTTACATCGGTTGTAAATATTCTGATGTTTTATTATATTTATGAAAATTTTCCTTAATTAAGCTTTAAAATATCCTAAGTTAGCTTCCAAAGCTCCAAAACTAGTCTCAAAACCTTCAAAAACCTTTAAAAAATCAAGCCCATAAAATGCTTGAACTGACCCAAAACCAAGCTGAGCTAGCGTCAAACCATGCACCAAAGATGAATCAAATTCGAACTGCGTAAAATCGTTGAACTAGCGCCAAACTGAAGCTAACTGTTCAAAATAGGCGCCAATCGCAAGCGAGCTATGTGAAGTCGAGCCTTGTCCGCATCTTGTACTACCCATCAGTCACGCTACTCCTCTGTGCTTGCTGATTTCACAGAGACGTTAGTGTAACGTCAGCACTTTTTCTTCTCAGATGTGTTGTGCAAAGGTTTTTTTGTCTTGATTTCTGTGTAATGCCTTCAAAACAGAGATTGAAGGCCTTTCGATGGTCCAATTTAGGCAAATTTGGTACCCTTTTTCGCATAAAACACCCCGAATCCAAAAACAGACTCTTAATTACAAGATTTACAGTAAAAAATACCCAAAAATGTAGGACCTTTACATTTTGATCATATAAAAAATAGGAAATCTACGGCTAAAATTACAAAAAACATTCAGTTGCAAAACACGTTCACAATGTAGAGATTTCACCAAACCAATGTAAATTTTTAAAATTCTCAATTAAAAATTGAGATGACTGTATACCAATTGAATGGATAAAAGTCCTATGCAGTGGAATAACTTAACAGAACCATTAACTCAAATTAATTCGGAACTTAAAAAATAGGGGCATATTTAAATATAGTAAAATAAACTAAAATATTTACATGTTATAGCAAAATTTTGGATTCTATCAATGATAGAGACTGATAAACTTCTATCACCGTGTATCAATGTCACTGATAGAAGCATATCAATGTCTATCAATGTCTATTATTGATAGAATATGAAATTTTGTTATATGTTGTAATAATTTGTCAAATTTTCTATTTTTGGCAATTCCCCTTAAAAATACCATTACATTGGAAAAACAATTAGAGATTAAATTACTATAAGGCTAAAACGTGCTTTCTAAAAGAATATAGAAAAAAAAGGGACTTATGTTGTTGATGACTCTGTATCTGCCAATAATCAATTTTGGACACCACCACTTGGACAACTTCCTATTCTTTGAGCAAGAGCTCTTGATTTGTGAGAACCAAAATTGGAGAAAAAGAATTTTTAGAGAAAATTTTGTTTGAGAGAGAAGTAGAGTTACCCAGAGGCCCCTATGTTATATTCCTATCTTCCATACCTTACCTCCCACTAGTTCATCTTGAAGAAGAGGGAGTAAGAAGGATTCTAGGATACGTGGGAGAACCACCCATGTTTCCTATTAATTTGATTTAATTTAATTTAAATTGAATGATTAATTAAATCATATTTAATTAATATTTCATTTAAATCATATTTAAATTAATATCTCTCACATAATCTATAGTTTTAGTTTAATTAAACTAAACTATTAATTAATTCTCTAATTAATTAATTTCTAAATTAAATATCTTATATAATTTAATTCAAATTTGAATCATACTCAAATATAAATTTCTCTCATAACCTATAGTTTTATTATGTACTATATACACATTAAATTTTAACCTATAGTTTTAATATGAATCAAACTCACATTAAATTAATATTTGAACTCATTCAAATATTTTATTCTCTCATAAATTAATTTTGAATCATATCCAAAATTTAATTTATATAATAAAATTTAATTAAAAAAATAAACTTTATATTATAATGTATCACCATACATTATATTAAATCCTAAAGTAAATTTGAACATTTCAAATTACAACAAATATATATAAACATCTTTACCCTTTACGAGCTAGGAAGGGGACTTAATGTACCTACATATCATAAGCTACAACGATATGAGATTTATTGGCTAAACTCATTAACATTAATTAATATTCGTTAACCGTGTGTACACTCCACTAGACTAACAGTTGAACTCTTCTCACTATAGATATATTTTATGTCTCCACGGATATAGACTAATAACAGTAAGTTAGTCCTTTACAAGTGTTCGTAACACCACTGAGTCAAATTACCATTTTACCCCTAGGTTTCTTATAGTCCTTAAATACCAGTGCTCCTCTAATGAACAACTTGTTTATGATCCAACCACTAAACAGAAACCCCTCTCATGCCATAGAGAGGATATTACCTTTTGTTCAAGTCCTAAAGACTCTATTTAAGGGAACACTCATCTACTTAACCTAAAGTTAGGAAGGAGTGAATTCCATTTTGTGTGATTATGTTCCCAACTCCCCACTAGGTCTTGTCCCCAAAATGATAAGCATATTGAGTCAACAATCTGACAATTCTCACCTGTACAAATCAAAGAACAATCCATCGAGAATAGAAGTTCATAGTACACCCAAGATTAAGACTAAATTACCTAGGTCATCCTAATAAAATAGAAACCTAATTAGTTAACGAAGTTATATCTAGTGGTTATTATTTTGTGGTTCGGTCTTATACAAACTCATTGCATAGGATATGCTCACTCACATGTCATCTACACGAACGTGTTAGATCGATAGTTGCATTTGTATCAAATACAAAGTAAACTATATCCATAGTGTTACCAGGATAATGTACCCAACCTTATCTTTATACTATAAACCCTTTAAGTTGTATCTCAAACATTGATCCTTGTATGTCTCTACATAGTATTCAAGACTCATCAAACAACTTAAGATGTTAGTTTATTGGATTTAGGTTATTAAGACGAAACTAATAATATAATCAATAACGCATTATTGAAAATATAATAATAACAATTTATTAATAATGGTCAACAAATTACATTTACTATCTATGAGTTTTATGACATAAAACCCAACACTTGGACAAAATTTCTTGTGATGACCTTCCTTATTGCAGAAAAAAACAAGAATTTTTAGTATCTTGGTTCTTATTCTGCTGAGATGTCCCCTCTACAGCATCTACAAATTTCCTTTTCTTCTTATCATGAGATCCAATTGCCAAGTGAGCACTTTCTGTCATTTCTCTCTTAATCCTATCTTCTACACACATTGTGATATATGCTCATTAATACTCCATTTATTATTCTGAGCATTATAGCTTATTTTAAACTAAGTGAATTGTGTAGAGAGAGAAATAAGTATCAAATATATGAGTACAATTTCATTTATCTCGATATCAAGTGCCTTTAATTTACATACGAGATTGGACATTTACACAATTTACTCCCTTATGTTTTCTTTGCACTTATGCCTTATGAAAGCTAAAGAAGTCGAAAGACTACTTGCTTCCTCTTTTTCATTTTTAACAAAATACTTCTCGTGATAGAACCTATTGACATTTTCACTTTCCGTGATAGAACTTGAGGGAATTGTCAAAGGAACTTATTGACATTTTCACTTTTCGCGATGAACCTGAAAAGACTTCAGAATGTTGCGCCTAATGATCATTAGACACATGCGATTTGATCGTTACCATTTCTAAATACTAGTTGTACTCAATTGTTCCTTAGTAGAAGTAGGTTTATAGGCCCTTAATGCAAGATCCAGACCTATATACCTGAGAAGTAATTCTAGGCTTTCCCTCCAAATCTTGAAGTTCAATCCATTCAACCTAGAGATTGTACTTATATTTCTAGATATTTGAATAAGACCAACTGAACAAAGAACAAGTAAATAAAACTCATACTCACAATTAATATAATATTTTATAAACTATGATATGACAAGATAAATTTCACATAAACGGTGGGTCTATTTTACAAAATGCCAAACACAACATTGATTTTTAGCAGCAAAGACACCAATTGTAAACGACACTCTCAATGTAGTAATCAATGTACTCACAATCAACTCGATAAAAAAAAAAAAAACCTTTATTTGGACCAACTATTTTCACCTGAACAATCCTTATAATTGTCACTTACTCATTACAACATGCACATCTAGAATTGAATATCACCAAATAAAATTATCATTGAAGTTAAATCTACAACCTGATCAATTAATATTGAATCAACAACATGATTAGCTTAAACTCGAAAACACAATGCTTAATCAAATCTAAACTTAAATTCACAAATGATTAATCAAATTTAAACTTAAATCTACTATGATTAATCAAATTTAAGAATAAATTTACAAAATCATTAACCTAATTTAAACTTAAATCACCAATAAAAAGTTGTATTTAAATTCAATTAATCATCAACTTACAAATAAATATAAATCTACCAAATTCATAAAATGAAGCCAATTAATTCCACTAAATCAACCGAGAAAGCCACTCTAGTCCACCAATTGGATAAAAACTGTTTGTTATAAATACGGTCAATGGTACAGACGATCCCATTGAGTAGACACACCAAATTATTGAGTGGAGATAATCGATTGATTCCATTGATCAAACGGGTAGAGTAATGGTGTATATATATTAATTATTTAAATTCTTTAACCATCTTTATGTAAACCAAAATTGAATCAAAATCCTAGAAAACAAATATTTACCAACAATCCAACATGAAATTCAAACTCTCTAATATCCCGTGTTATCATAATTATTACTTAAAAGCTACCTCGAATAAATTAGTCTTAGTCATTCATGCCAAATTGTAAAAAAAAAAAAAAAAAAACATTTACAAAAGTAACAAAAAAAAATTTATGATAATAGGCTATGTGTCACTACATTTTTAAATTGCAAAAGTAGCAAATTTAAAAGTGGATAGCCTTCTGATAACCCTCTGGTAGCTCTCTGATATCATTACTTATTTATCATATTTGTCATATTCGCAATATGAAAAAAAGAGGTGCTATAGGTTGTTTTTTCTAATTTTTTTTGTCATCTATGCAATTTTCCAAAAAAAAAATCCACACCAGATTTCATTGAAGAATTAATGGGGACTATAAAATGATTATTTGTCTTCTTCAACCAAAATCCGAATGTCTTGAGTGAGATCTTTCTTTTGATAAAGAAAAATTGCTTATTATTTTGGTATATTGAGAACCATAACCTAAGATCTCTTATATACTAGTTCAATTAGGGTTACTATTAAACCCTAATTAGTCTAAGAATGGGCATTTAGTTCTTGCTTGATTAGGAATGTAGGGACGTCATTAATTAGATCACTCAATCTAATTAAATAATCCAATGTGATAAATTATTGATCACATACATGGTCATACTTTTAATTATACGTATTATTACATAAATACGTCAAACACAAATAATACTTCAACTACTATAAGTTCATTACGTTTTTAGAATTATAAATTCACATAAACTTCAGTGAGGAGGACAATGTGTATTCACCGAGAGATAGCCAGCAAACGAAGGAAGATGTCGGATTGGTATGACTGAAGGAGGACATACATGTATTTTGTCCTTGGTTTGAAAGAGAATCACCAATCAAAGTGGGGAAGTCGACTACATTTACAACCTGATAAACTTTTGTCAACATTGGGTGATGTTGATGATCGACATCAACCAAGGTTGAATTCTTGTATATGACTTGTACCCGCCATACATCTCCTACATGTCATCCAATCCCATCGTTGGTTGAGTTTGGCAATATACGTGGAAGAAGAAGCCTGACCTCATGCTGGTTGGCCCATGGATGGTATACCAAAGCAACTCCAACAACATACAAGGGCCCACTATACCTTGGATTTGTGGAGTTATTTTGACTCATTAAGGGTAAACATCTTCGTTGCACTAGTATCCATATTCAACACGACAATCCAAATTAATTAACCAATGCTCTAATACCACTTTGATGGGATAAACACTATGTTTTTGGATAAATTATCTCATTCTTGTGTGAGTTTAGTAGAATACTAATAAACTAGAAACAACTTTATTAATTAAGTATAAATACAAGAAATTTTAACATGGAAAACCCTTCTCGATTTGAGAAGTACAAAATCACATACCGAAATTAAAATCTCCACTATAATCAACAATGAGCACAACAAAATTCTCTCTAGTCACAACAAGAGCCGTACACAACACATATCTCAAGATTAACAATCTTTGCAACAAACAAAATAATAATGAAGAAATAGTTAAAAAGATCTCACTTGATACAGACAACTAATTACCCATTTATCTAACTATAGGTAACTCCAAACGAAATCTCCACCATCCAGATTGAAACAAAATCTCCACCATCCAGATTGAAAACTCTCGTACCTAGAACATGTTATTAAAAATTTAGCTTGATCGAACCAAGGATCGACCTTCAAATGGCTGAAAAACCATGCTAGATGGAACCAGTCCTTAGATTAAAAATCTTTCTCTCTATTTGCATGCTTTTTCTCACTCTCAATTATGGACGGCTACACACTTATGGTTATTAAGAATAAGGGAAAACCGTGAGAATGACAAAATAATGGATAACAAATTGGAAAATAGCAAATTTAAAAAATATTTTGATTTATAGCAAAACTGCCTGATGTAAACAAATTTTGACTTTTTTAGCCAATTTTACCCCTTTATAGAGGAAAATTCTTTTCTTGCAGATACAATGTATTTGTATAGGTGAAAATAATGGAATATAAACCAGAATCACGAATGCAGTGTATTTGCAAATCATTCAGTTTTATAAAGATATTAAATAAATATTTAGTTTTGGGATGGATTTGATTAAACAACATCCCCTAGATCTATGCCTGCAATTTATACTAGATTTTTGGATTTGTAGTTTTCAAAAATCAAGTAATTAACAATTTATTTAGATAATTCATAATATATATACTAATAGCTATTTAATTCATATTCTTTTTGCTATCCATAAAATGATTGATAAAATAATTTCTTCATTGTAAGTTTCATAAGGTTTGGTTAATATATAGTAACATTTTATTATATCATACATAATACACAATTTTCGTATTTATAATTCAATGTTTTCAGATTATATATAGTCATAAATATTTATTTTATTATTTGAATTTGAAAGTTTAGTTGAAAAATCTCCAAAAAATTGAATTTACAATTGTATCCTTCCCCAAAATCGTGCATTTGATATAATAACAACTTCATATTAAGATTGTATTTTCCCCTCTAATTATGCATTTAACGATCCTTTCATAAAATGGTTCATTTAACATAAAAATAAATTGAAATTAAAATATCCATAAAATGGTTCATTTAACGATCATTCCGATTTTATTTGTTATTTCCCCCTATAATTAGGATGCATTTAACAACGAAAGTTTTCCTTCCATAAAAGAAAATAACGATTTCCTAAATAGTGTCATTGAAGCATAATCACGGTCGTTTAACTAACCAAACTTTATAATAACCAATAGAATTAAGATTTTCCAAACATGGTGTATGTCAAGTATGAATGATGTTATAAACAACATATTTGGAACACATAAAAAGGTAAAAAATTTGGTAATCAAGATATAGTATCATTCGTCTGTATATAGGATAATCTATAAATTTCAAATATAGTGTATTTGAATAGATCAAAAAATGAGACATAATATTGGAAATAGCACGAAAATAGTGTATTTTACAAACAATATTCAAATTTGATAAATCTTAACTAAATTTGTTATTTTGTTGTTAGACAAGATTACAACAACCTCCCATATAATAATGACAAATATATATACAAGATTTTCAAATTTGTTATATTTTAAAAAAATTATTAACAATTTATTAAATAATACATAATATATATTTTTAATAACAATTTGAATTTAAAATTTAGAATTTAATTATGCCTCAATGACAGTTTTGTAACTAGTTGAATCTTCTTCTTTTAGATTTTATTAGAGAAAAGAAAAGAAGGAGATTGAGAGAGGGGTGCAGCCGACAAGAGACAAATACAGTGAGAGAGAGAAATTTTTTCTTGCAAACAAAAGAGGAGAAGAGCTCAAATGAATCTCGATGGTATGAAAAACTTGAAGAACTCACTGATTTAAGTGGATGAACTCACCGATTTGTATCTTGCTTTGATCTATATAAGTTATGAATTCTATGGTATAGTTTCATGATTTCATCTTTATTATAATATCAATAAGCTCCTCTATTCAACTTGAAGCTTTCAACTATGGCTATTCTACAGATGTAGAGCCAAACTCTTGGATTGAATGTGTCTCAATTTTGCAATTACCCATTTCAAATGAATTCCATCTTTTGGACCTTGAAATAGAGTTTTGATTTTGTTTCAAACAACAGGGTAAACGTCAATGGAGGAAGAACAGTCAGATTAAACCCAAGATTTTGATTCAATTTTAATATTACTCTTGATACTAAATACGGTCCATTGTGTCCCCATTTGTTTCCATCAAATGTTGTGGCGAATTCTTTGATGAATTGAAGAAGAAGTAGGTGATTCTTGTCGAATATCATTATTGCGTTGTTCAATCTCAGAAAGTTTGAGAGGTTTTGATCCAAAGAAATTTCGTTGAGTTTTATGATTCCTTGCCGGAGCTGATTGAACCATGGCTCTGCTTTCGTGTTTTTGAAAATTGAATCGAAATCCTACAAAATTGTCAATAAGGAGAAGAGGAAGAGGAAGATGAACAGGTGGAGCTTCCATTAATGGCAATTTTTCTAATTTATATTTTTGAGAGAAATTTTTATGTAGCATATGTTATTTCAATTACCGTGTATTTGAGGTTTAGGTGAACAATTATATTTTTCATATTGGATAGGGACATTTGAGGGATTGTTTTATTTATTTATTTTTCTAATTTTTATGTCTTGCTATTCTAACAATTTAAAATTATTTTTACTATTTTTCCAAAATAAAACTCATAATTTGCTATTCTTCGTGATGATTTTAAAAATAACCTAATTTTTAGGTTTTTAGTTACTCATTTTAATTACAATTATTAAATCTAGCTCTTACATCCTTGCTCATTTACTCTTAAGAAATGAATTTATTACCAAACACATTTAATGTAGGTTTAATTTTACAAATATTCAAACTCAAGTGAAATGGTCCATTCAATTTTTTTTTAATGTGTAGTAATGAACAATTATATAAATTATAATAAACTTCAAGTTCATCACTAATAGGCTTCAAATATAGTGATAATTTTATAATTTAAAGACTAAAAATTAACACAAATATGAGAAGTGAAATTTTGAAGTATTTTACTCATAGTATGAAGTTAATAAAACATAAAATTAAAATTTTCAAATATTGACCCACAAACACCTCGAATCAAACAAGAAAGAAAGTTTACAACTCAATTCCCCGTACCAAATCCCTTTGTCAAACACCCCTAAAGATATGAGTTTGTCTTATATGAATCTATGGACTAATATGCATAACACTCGAGGAAGGGCAGATATCAGCAATAGACACTTAAAAATAAACTTCAATCTTCATTGCATTACTGTACAATTAATGAACATTCACATGACAAAAAACTTCAATATCTATACATCATTTTGTACAATTGATAGAAATTTACATATCCTATGACTGTAACCAACTTGATGGCAACAATGTCCCTTCTAGTTTCTCTCTTCATCAATTAACAATAATGTTTATTCTTTAGACCTTGCTTGAGTTTTACCAATTGAAGGTCATATAATCAATCACATTTGCATAGGAACATTAAGAATATTTCCATTTGGATGAAATTAAGTTTAAAAAGTTGAAGACAATGTAATGAACAAATAATAATTAGATGCAAAAGCATATGGATTCAAGTTAAGACTACAAAGAAAACACATGGATGAGCACATGAGATTTTCTCAAAATCCCAAACACGACAATTAAAGATTTACAAATCATGTTGACCACAATATGATTATCTCCGATTCTCCATCAATAATTTTAAATTCTTCAGTACTAATAGAATCAACCAACATAAACAAAACATAATTAACAAAACTAGGGGAAAAATAAAAAATAAAAAACCATTGTAACTGATTTATACGACCAATAGACTTGGTTCATAGTTTGTCTATTTCTCTGTTATCAGTGGTAAATAATTTTCCACCGTGAAACTTGTTGATTTGATTATGTTGCTCTCAAAAGTCACAACTCACCCTTAGCCCAATTAGTCAAAAAGAGTCTTCATAGAAGATGCTTTAATTTACTTCATCCACAAAACCAACTCCAATGTGATTGTCTAATGGAAATTGATGCAGCAAGGAACTCTTTGGACTCCTTCACGATATTCGTAATCATTAATTATTTTATATCCTAGAATATTCCCAAAGCCACTTCCCAAAACCAACTTTGCTAATATATTTCTCAATAATAAGATATATAGACTTCATCAATCTCATATGCAATTCAAAGTTATCAAATGCACAATTTTCTGCACAGTTATAAAATATCTTTTCAATCAAATAATCTTGATATGCCGTCTTTATATTTTACAATAAAGCATCATACACAGTACACAACAATTGAAAGCACAATCATAACATTCAGAATGCTCATATTTTAACTAGAGATAATTACTAATCCCTCTCATTCTCTAGAACTATCCTTTACATTTTCAAAAACCCGTTTCCATGATGTATCATCTTCTAAATCAACAATATTTAAATCAAGATGAAAAATGTAAAATCATTAATTTTCAGGAACATTTATCTCTGAATACTTGAAACCCATCCATGTTAGATGAACCATCTTTCAATATTGAAAATGTCAAATTACCCATTTTTCACGTGACTGGGTTGGGATAAAGTTAATATACATGTACTTATATATACATCTTCCAAAGAACCAATCATATGAATGGAGTGTTCAAAGAAGCAATCCAAGGGGAGAAGACGCCAGTTGAGTTATTTCATCAAGCTGAAACTTCTTGTATTTCACATTTTCTTTGTTAAAAGGACATGAAGAACAAGGAGAAGGGGGTATTCATATATATATATATATAAAAAGAATGATGTGATTTCTAAGCTCTACTTATATCTCCAACCACACAACAAAACCAAATTTAAAAGAAACAAAGTGGACATAGATTAATTGATTATCAATAACTAATTTTTGTCTAGCTTCTTCCATAAGTAGAGTACTCTCCTAATGATTGGATCAGCAGAGAATCTTTCTGCATATGCACCAATAGCAGTTAAGAGGCTTGTGAATTTCTCCCCATTATCCTACACAAGAAACAATATCAGAGTCACAATTTAGTGTTGAATGCTACTGAAGTGATCTATATAATCCAATATTCTATGGCATTTGGGACCAAAAAGAAAGTTGTACAAATCACACGGAAAGGAAACTAGGGAATTTAGTGAGAATATTTAAATCCTTTTATAAAGAGAACAACGGTAGATCAAAGAGGGTATGAGTACACATTTGAACTTTAATTTCATTTTTTCACCCTTAAGCAAAAATTCAAAAGACTATTTCACTGTTGATATATATATTTAAAATGGTAAACAAACTGGAACTCAAGAAGAATAAATACCATCTAGCATTTGAAAAGTGAACAGATTTACAAATAACTGAATATTCAAATCTCACTGTTTTTCTATTACACTATTTAATTATATCAATACTCCAAACTCTCCCTCAATTGAACAATTTGTTAAAGGCCCAACAACTGAAAATCAATATTGATTTTAAAAAAAATGACATTAAAAGGTTCAAACATAAAACCTTTTGCTTGATACTATGTTAAATCCACCGATCAACCCAAAACCTTAAGTTTATAAGTTATAGTTAAATTACTTATCAGTACTTTAACAATATTCATGGACAAACTTTTACCCTGGAGTGTCATTTTTAAAATCAATAAATTGCCAAATTGAGACCCAATTGGTGGGTCAAATTGTCCCCTAAAGTTTTAATAAGTTCTGGCAATGCTTCACCAGATTGAAAGGTAGAAAATCAAGTCACGAGTGCCTAGCATTATTAGCACAAACCTCCGGTTTCTTGAATAAAAGGTCTCTGGTGGTAAATGGTACCATATAGAATGGAAGATCAGATCGCAAGGTTGCCTGCAACATAAATGATATGGATGAAGCAACAAGTAACATGGTGGATGCCAATAGTCATATAGAGTCAAATATAGGTTTTTGCATTTATATGATAAGGAACAATGAATTGTACTCGCTTAGAATTCCACTCCCCTGCCTAACCTAACCCGTCGACAATTTCAAGGGATTAAATGAATATTTTTTAGAAAATTACCGTTTTCGGAACATATTTCTTAGTACAAAAAAATCACAAAAAGCAATTAAAGTTGAGGGCCATGAACAACATGTCAATGACGGCCATCTTGAGAGTCACGCTTTCCAAAATGCTGGTTATTGATTAAGACCATAAAAAGTAGAGTACCAAGGAGAAAAAGGGTTAAACAGTAAAGAAAAGAAAAAGAAAAAGAAAAAGAAGAAAAAATCTACAAAGGTACCCCAATTAAAGCCAAGGGAAATTACCAGGTCCTTGCTCAAGATAGCTTGTTCAGCATTTGTTACCAACATCTACAAGAAAAAGGAAAAAAAATAAAACGATTAAGTATTTGTTGCATTTGCAAGAACAGATGGATCGGTTCAAAAAGTATCACACCATTTAAATTATTTTGTAAATGCAATTATCACAGAGTAAGACACATTCCTTATTATTGTTCAAATATTTAACCATTATTGCTTTTATTCTTTTCTTATTTGTAAAAGGTCTTTCTCCTTATAAGAAGACCTACCTTGCATATTTTAATAATATGGGAAAACAATAACTTTCGCAAATTTAAGTTGGTATCAAAGCAGAAATAACAATGAAATCCTAAAACCCTTAATTTTCTTAAAAACAGAAAAACCCTAGTTTTTGTGTCGCCACCTCTGTCCTCCACTGATAGCCACTGTCCTCCATTGTCATTGCTAGCCCTTCACGTTGGCAGATGCAATCTATCCTAACATTGATTTCATGGCGTCGGGAATGGCCACACAATCCCAGATGCCATACACGTACACATTGGGGAAAAGGAAACATTTAAATATAATTTCCTTTTTTCCTACACCATGCATATATGTGTCAGTAAATATATAGCTATTCCCGACGTGAACGTCTACGGCGTCGGGGAAAAGGAATATTATTTAATTGTTTCCTTTTCCTCGATGCCATGCATACATACGTCGGGAATTATGTGGCTACTCCCAACGTATATGTTGACTGCATCAGGGAAAAGGAAACAATTAAATAATTAGTTTACTTTTACCCGATGCCATGCATACAACGTTGGGAGTGGGGTCACAATTCCCGACACCATATGTAAAACATCGGGAATATGGGTCTACCCGACGTTTCACTTATGAAGTCAGGAATAGTGGGGATCTCCCGACCCGATGTTTTACTTATGGTGTCAGGAATAGTGGGGATCTCCCAATGTTTTCGTTGTTCGTTGGAAAATCTCCTATAAATTCAGATTTGTGTTCCAGAACGCAGATCTAAAAGAAAGAGAGAAAGGGTTAGAGAGTTAGAGAGAAAGAGAGACTGAAAGAGATCTGTCCGCCGAGAAGAAGGCCGCAGTTCACCATCGCTGCCATTATGGTAGCCTTTAGTTTTTAATTTGTAAAGTACCATGAATTGAGAAATTTTTTTGTTAGAAGTGTTAGTTTAAGCATTTTGATTGATTTAATCTGGCTATCATGCGGTTATGGTAGCTTTTAGTTTTTAATTTGTTATTATGTTTTGTTTGTTGAAATAGTTGAGATTGTTGAAGGGGGGCTATAATGAATTGTTTGCATGTAGGAGCAATCAAGGACCAACAAGGCTGCTAGAGCAAAACAGCTTTACAACCATAGTAGCGGGTCCAAGTTATTCCTACAACAACAACATGATCTCACTAAACAACGAGGTCAGCCAGTGGACCGTGTGGAGCTGTTTAAACAAACAGATGTCAATAGGAGTGGCCAATTCGTTTCACAGGTAGCCGCATATGTGCATGTAAGTTTATAGGAACGTTTTGTTTTATTTTCTACTTTTAATTGTGAGTTCATAATTAACTTAACACTTTGGGTGCATAATCAAATGTTGGAACTCTGGTTTCAACCCACTCCAGAAGGTTCTCAACCACTCTCCGGGGACGAGATATGCGAGACCGTTTCTGGTAGACAATCGGGTTACTCAAAAGGTTTTGGTGGGACCCCAAGCCCAAGTCCCGAAAGAGTGGTAGCAGTTCTTCGTCTTCATGTTCGCAAGAAATGTAATCTAGAGAGGTTAGCGAACTTAAGACCTAGTCTTGAGCGCTTGCAATCAAAGATCGAAGAACAAAGAAGTGAGCTTGAAGAAGCTAAGCGATTGATTGAAGAATAGCGAAGAATGTCGGTGACGCATGCTCGACAAATGGAAGAAATGAAGAAGATGATTGAGGAAATGAGTCGGGCACACGAAGGACCTTGAACACGCTTGGGGTATGTATTTTTGAACTTTTAAGTTGTTTAATTTGTTATTGGTGATATATAAATCTCCCTCCATTTGCCCGTTGTGTTTACAGAATAAAGAAGACCCACCACACTTATTCATTTTATATTCGGCTATGTGTTGGGAATACATGTTTAAAGAGTTTAATCTCTCTTGAGTTTTTAAAGCAGATTTTAAAGGCAATGTGAAGGCCTTATTAAGAGGATCCAATTTGCATAAAGAAGCCACACTACTTTGGGAAAATGTGGTGAAAGCTATCTCGGCAGAAATTTGGTTTGAAAGGAACCAAGAGTCTTTATTGATTTATCAATGGGCTGTTTTGATTGTTTTGATATAGCACACAGAAATGCTTCTTCCTAGTGCACCCTTTCAAAACTTTTCAGAAGCTAGACAATCCAAGATCTCAACTTAAATCGGAGAGGTTTTATCTTTCCACCTTAATTCTGTTGCTTGTAATTTATTCTGTTGATTCCTTCTCTTCCCTTTATTATGGTTACTTCTCTTCGTACCAAACTCCTTATAGTCATGAACTAGTAAAAGATTCATTATCATAGCTTAGTATTGAGTTTATTTCCAATTTTTTGCTTCTGTTCTTCTGGATATGATGAGGTCGTTAAGGAATGTCAACTTAGTTGAGATGTCCGGGTGCGACTATTGATCCCTATTTCTTGTTTAGCTCTTGTATAACCCTCGTGTACATAGAGCTACTGTCTCTTTTTTAGCTATTAATAAAGAAATCCGATTCCATTTAAAAAAAAAATCTGATTTCAATTCAGACATCTAAAAGGTTGAATGCAATCAGTCCAGCTCCTAACAACATAACTATTTTTTTTTTTTAAAAAAAGTCCTTAAATGTATAAGTTTACCCCATATAATACTCTGAAAATAATCCAAGTGTTTTCATAAATATTTTGGTTCAGAAGCCAGTTATTATACTATGATAGACATACCTTCTTAATACGTTCATCTTCAACTTGATCAACATGTTGCAACAAATTTTCTAACGTGCCTGATTAGTGAGAATTTGTAAATAAGTACAACAACCGATCACATTTCAGGCACCACAGGCAACAAAATAAAGGATAAAGATTAGACATGTAATAAAGGAACAAAAAAAATATAGTATCACAGCGTTTTCATTTTATATGGAATAATTCAGTTCTAACATTTACCTTCAATGGTCCCTTTTCTTTTTATATATTATTTTTTTTAAGATTTTTGAATTCCTTTTGCAGAAAGTGTCTATTGTTCCTAATATCATTTTTCTTTTGGGCAAGGAAACACAACTTTCTATGGATAGAATGAAAAATTACAATCCAAGTATTTAACTTCCAAAAATTGTAAAATAGAAAAAACGCACTGTCCCAAACACAAAATACAAAATCTACTCCAAGCCATTGCAGGAAGTGTTTTAAGTATTTTATTTTTTTAGTTAGAGGATTTCTCATCTATTTCCCTCCCTTTAAATAAATTTCCCATGTATATCTTTTATTCCATCAAATCAAAAAAGAGAAAAAAAAAGGATATCTTGAACATAAGATTACAAGATGGAACGACAGAATTTTTGACTTCAGGACAATGATAGACCTCCAATTATTCATCAATATAGTAGACGAGGGAAGAAGGACTGATATGGGCACATGTGAGTATTAGAGTAGGCACGTGTGAGTTAGTTAGGGGATTTGTTGGGATATATTTTAAATAGTTAGGGGATTTGTTGGGATATATTTTTATAAATAATTCTGAAGTATTGGAGGGAAGGGGAGATTAAATTTTGAGAGTTAGATTTGGGATCTGTGCACCTTTAAGAGAGAAGGTAACAGAGAGATTGTAACTGAATTGAGATTCTCAATTCGTTTCTTTATTATTTTATTTTATTCTTGTAATCGATTCATTCGAGTATCAATAAAGATCCAACGATAGAACATAATCTGAGTGTTCCATCATATTGGTATCAGAGCGATCGATTCAGGGAAGAAACTCAAGAACGATGGTTCAGACGCGGATGGAGGAGAGGTTGGAAGCATATGATAACGAGTTAACCGGCGTGAAGAAAGAACTTAGCAAATTACCGGCAATGGAGGAGAAGCTGACGGCGATCACAACAACGCGGGAGAATTTGAGTATACAGTTGGACAAAAATCAGCAGATGATGTTGATGTTTATGGAGACAGTAACGAAGGAGAGAACTACCATGGGCGATCGAAAGGCCGAACCAAGGTGGCGCGAAATAGTGACGATGAAGGCCAAGATAGGAGAAGGAACGTCTGGCACGGGCAGCATAGGCGAAACGCCAGAAGGAAGAACTGAAAGCAAGGAGGAAAATACAAAACGCAATAAGTTTAAAAAGGTAGAGATGCCAGTATTCAATGGGGAAGATCCTGATTCTTGGTTATTTCGAGCCGATAGATATTTCCAGATCCATAGATTGACTGATGCCGAGAAGGTATTGGTGGCGACTATCAGCTTTGAAGGTCCAGCCCTGAACTGGTATAGAGCACAGGAGGAGAGGGATAAATTTGTGGACTGGCCGAACTTGAAGGAACGATTACTGGTGTGGTTCCGATCAGTTCGCAAACGGTCTATACGTGGCCAATTTTTAAAAATTCGGTAAGAGACGACAGTGGAGGAATATCGAAACTTGTTCAATAAACTGATGGCGCCATTATCGGACCTACAGGATAGGGTGATAGAAGAGACATTCATGAATGGGTTGTTGCCGTGGATCAAGGCCGAGGTGGATTTTTGTCGACCAATTGTATTAGCCCAGATGATGCAATTAGCTCAGTTGGTGGAGAACCGTGAGATCATCCATGGAGAAGCCAACCTTAAAGGATATGCGGGAGGTAAGTACTCACCATCGAATTCTACAAGTACTAAACATGGTGCGAGCCCCAATTCAGCGGATAATAAGAAGAGCAGTACTGCTATTCCCATGAGGACAATCACGTTGAGGGGAATGGCTAGCGGAGAAGTTAAGGAGGGACCGAATAAGAGGTTGTCTGACGCAGAGTTTCAAGCACGCAAGGAGAAAGGACTGTTTTCGATGTAATGAGAAGTACTCCCATGACCATAAATGTAAAATGAAGAGAATTTCGAATGTATGTTGTCATGGAGGATAAGGGGGAATTTGAGATTATCGAGGAAATGGGGATGGACGAGAAAGATTTAAAAGCGATGAGGATAGCCGAGGAAGATCATGCCGTTGTGGAATTATCCATTAATTCAGTGGTAGGGCTATCAAACTCGGGTACGATGAAGATAAGAGGGGAGATGAAGGGCAAGGAAGTGGTGATCTTAGTAGACTGTGGGGCTACACACAATTTTATCTCTGAAAAACTGGTGAAGAGTTTACAGATAGCAACGGCTGACACTTCTAATTATGGAGTGATCTTGGGGTCCGGCACTGCTATTAAAGATAAGGGAATTTGTGAAGCTGTGGAGTTGAAATTGAATGATTGGAGGGTGCTAGCGAATTTATTACCATTGGAGTTAGGAGGTGTGGATGTGGTTTTAGGGATGTAGTGGCTTTATTCTCTTGGGATCACAGAAGTGGATTGGAGAAATTTAACTATGCATTTATGCACCATGACAGAAAGGTGACAATTAGGGGAGATCCAAGTTTAACTAAAACGAGGGTAAGCTTGAAGAATATAATGAAGACTTGGGAAGGGTCTGACCAAGGCTTTCTGGTCGAATGCCGAGCCATGGAGTGGGGCGAATCATCAGATGGGGAAGGAGAGCTAGAAGAAGTACTGACCGTAGAGGAGTCGGTGTCTGTGGTCTTGAAGAAATTTGAAGATGTCTTCACTTGGCCTGGCCAATTACCACCAGAGAGGAATATTGAGCATCATATTCATTTGAAACAAGGAACCGAACCCGTGAATGTGAGGCCGTATAGGTATGCGTTCCCACAAAAAGCAGAAATGGAGAAATTAGTGGACGAGATGTTAGCAGCGGGAATCATTCGACCGAGCAGCAGCCCTTATTCCAGCCCTGTTCTGTTGGTTAGGAAGAAAGATGGAAGTTGGCGCTTCTGTGTGGATTATCGAGCACTGAATAATGTTACAATACCGGACAAATTTCCCATACCAGGAATTGAGGAACTCTTCGATGAACTCAATGGTGCTACATGGTTTTCTAAGATCGATTTGAAAGCCGAGTACCACCAAATTCGGATGAGTAAGAAGGACATCGAGAAGACAGCATTTAGAACCCATGAAGGTCACTACGAGTTCATGGTTATGCTCTTCGGATTAACTAATGCCCCCTCCACATTTCAATCATTGATGAATTCTATATTCAAACCATATTTGCGAAAATTTGTTCTTGTGTTCTTTGATGATATCCTAATTTACAGCAAGAACTTCGAGGAACACATGGAGCATTTGGGGACAGCCTTAGAAGTGTTGCGGAAAAATGAGCTCTATGCGAACCAGAAGAAATGTAGCTTTGCACAAACACGAGTAGATTACCTAGGGCACATCATCTTAGGTCAAGAGGTTGAAGTTGATCCTGAGAAGATTAGGGCAATCAAGGAATGACCGGTACCTAAGAATGTTCGAGAGGTCCGAGGTTTCTTGGGATTGACCGGGTACTACAGAAAGTTTGTCCAACATTATGGATCTAGAGCCGCTCCTCTAACTCAACTTCTTAAGAAGGGGGGATTTCAGTGGAACGAAGAGGCTCTTACGGCATTCCAGAAATTGCAAGGTGCCTGTAAATTAGGATATGCAATTATGCTCTGCCTCTAATGACTTTTTTCAGCACCTGGTTTTGATTACTTTTTCTCAACTGGTTCACTTTGTTGTTAAAATTGTGCTTGGGAAGCTTCTAGAGGTTTTTATCAGAGCAAGATTCTTAGCATAAGACCCTGATGGATTCATCACATTTCAGCCTCCTTGTGGTGTTCCTTCTCCAAGGATCTCGAGTTTGTCTCAGTGCGAGTTTTAAACCTATTCGCACCTTTTCTTTAGAAGGATGTTTAGTCTGTTGGTCTTTTATTCTTTGTATTTGTATTTCTTTGTACTTCTTTTGTTTTTGTTTTGCCTTTGAACATTACTCTTTTGTTTTGGTTTTTAACTTTGAAATGCTCAGGTGCACGTCTTGATCCATGTTTACATGCTCATTGTATAAAACTCTTGTTTTATGAGCTTTTGTCTCATTATTATTATATTAATATTAATAAAGAGACCGTCTCCGTTTCAGAAAGAAAAAACCCCTTTGACCTTGGGCAGGATGGTAATAGTTGTCACCCTCATTGGAAAAATCAGACTCCAGCATTGAAACCTTACTTGTGTGGATCATTGCTCTGATACCAATTGATGTGAATCTTGCACTCAAGAATACTGGAAAATTCTTTATCTTTTTATTATTCTGTAATGAAGGTCTTAAAGACCTATTTATACAAAAGGTTGGTTGGTTATAACTAACCAACAGAAAAATAAAATTGTTCACAATTAATTAACAAAAAGTAAAACTATCTTAACAACCTAATAATCAGCTCAAGGTTGGTTGAAAATTAAGGACTTGAGGTTAAACAATCTGCTTGAAACCAATAAATTTGTTATAACTTCCTACATCAATACATTTGGGTTTTTTCTGAATTTTCTGTTCATTGTTTACAGTTTTTTCTGGACTCTTGTAATAGGCTGATTGTTCTTAGGTTTGCTCCTCTGTTTTGTATTGCTTTGATGTTTACTTTCTCGAGGATATGATGATTGGCGCTATGGGGTGTCAACCTAGTTTAGATGTCCGGGTGCACCTCCTGATCCTTTAGGTTTCTCCTTTCTATTTCTTCTTTATTGCTCTCTTTGTATAAATCTCTTGTAGTTAGAGTTCTTTTTAATAAAGGAGGTTTTGTCTCCATTTCAAAAAAAAAAAAAAAATTCCTACTTCAACGCAGAAGGTGGGCAAACATGTGATTAATAAATTGTAGTCCATAATCCTCTAGGGAAGCCATTGGCCTCTTAAACCTACTTACCAAATCTAGTGATAAGTTGCACAGCATTGACATGTCCAATTCCATCGACTCCTGCATTTAGAGTTATGAGAACATCAAGCACAATCAAGTCAATAAACAGTTATAAATCAATAACGATAGAAATACAGTCTACTGCTATATTTTCAGTCTTTGGTTACTTGGGAAGCTTCACCTAATCCTGACTAGCACAAGTTCATAAACTTAGCACCTGATTTTTTTTTAAACAGAAACGAGTCTCTTCATTAAAAAAATGATACAAAAATAATACTCAAAGTACAAGAGAACTATATAAACAACAAAAAGAACCAAGGATCAGTAGGCGCACGTGGGCATCTCAACTAGGTTGACACCCCTTAGTGCCCACATCATTTCCGAACAAACGAATAATGACTAAATCCCATCTGAAGCTAAGAAATAGCTAGTGCATAGGGATACATCATAAGACCAAAACAAAACTAGTACAACACTCTTTACTAATTGAGAACAAAAATAAAAAAAGACTCAAAACAGAAGTAGTGGTTGATCAAGAACCATGAAGTTGCTAAGGTTAACTTTGAAAACCTTTGAATTATATCAAAATTATTTGCTTCAAATGATTGGAGACTGACCTGTAAGAGGCGGGAAGAATTTTTCCAAATGAAAATTGTAATAAATCCTTTATTTGATGAGAACGCCCTCGTTAGTATTGACCATTGATCAATCGTAGACTTTATCCGTGAGGAAGGAAAATGGCAGGTTTGTGGGAATTTCCACCTCAAATTCGAAATATGGGACGACATCAAACACAGTCGACCACTTGTTCTAAAAGGCTATGATGGTTGGCTTAAAATCAATAACCTTCCACTGAATAATTGGTGTAGAAGTATTTTTGAGGTTATTGGGGATCACTTTGGAGGTCTTATTGGCATAGCCACTGAAACTCTGAATTTAACAAATTGTAGTGAAGCCCGGATTTGACTAACCTCATCACTCGAATTCATGTGCAACCCTTCGAAGAATTCGCACCAATTCAACCTCCAAGAAACCAAGCTACGGAAAATCAAGAACATCCAAGAAACCAAGCTATTCACGTTCAACAACAATCAGCTCAATGGGCACAACCTACCAGACTACATGATGGATGATTCTGACCCTTCCGATGAAAACAATTTGCTGAGTGTTCATCCCGCAAAGAAGACTCGGTTTTTTATCATACATTCAAGAAGATCAAGAAATAAGAATGAAGGTGGATCTTCCTACTTTCAACGGCTGAATGGACGTGGAAAAATTTCTTGATTGGATCATGATGTAGAAATTTTTTTAACTATGCTAATACCCCAAAACACAAGAAAGTCCGGTTGGTGGCCATCAAGCTCCAAGGTGGGGCTAGTGCTTGGTGGGATCAACTACAAAATAACAGGTGGCTATTTGGTAAACAACCTCTTAGATGCTGGCCAAAGATGTAAAGGCTCATGAAAAAACGATTTCTGCCAATCAACTACCAACAACTACTCTACAATCAATATCAACAATGTCACCATGGCTCTTGAAATATCATGGACTACACATAAGAATTCTATAGACTAGGCGCTCACAACAATCCTCCTGACACTGAACACCAACAAATTCCTATATTTGTTCACGGTTTGCGTGATGAAATTAATGTCAACTTACATCCACTTACTTTTCTTTTAGATGCTATTTCTTTGGCATCCAAGATTGAAGAGAGTGACGAGATCAAGAAAACCAAGACTTACCAAAGAAAGAACAATTGGGATAAACAGCAACAAAGAACTAATCCCACTTATTCGTTAGAAAGTTTCAACAAGGAAGCTCATGCACACCTTCACGGCCCATCAAGAAGGATGACATTCCACCCAAAATTCCAACCACAAAACCAGGTGAAAACTCTAGAAAAAATAAAGTTAACATCTATAATCGTCCTACTTTGGGAAAATGTTTAAGGTGTGATCAACAAGGACATCTCTCCAACGAGTGCCTACAAAGAAGAGCTTTGTCAATTGAAGAAGAGCAAGAAGATGATGATTTGGATGACAATAACTATAAAGTTTCAACCCCGAATGAGGAAGATCAACTGTCTTGTGTTGTTCAAAGAATCCTTCTCACTTCAACGGCTGATCCCATACCTCAAAGAAACTCTCCTTTCAGAACAAGATGCACAATTAATGGTAAAGTGAATCAAGTTATTATTGATAGTGGTAGCAGTGAAAATTTAATATCTAAAAATCTTGTTACTACCTTAAACTTAAAAACTGAATCCCATTCAAACCCTTATAAGGTTAGTTGGATCAAAAAGGGGGAGAAGATACTGTTAGTGAGGTTTGCACTGTTTATTTATCAATAGGGCAGCACTATAAAGACCAAATTATATGCAATGTTCTAGAAATGGATGCTTGCCATATTTTTTTAGGACGTCCTTGGCAGTATGACACAAATTATGTACATAGGGGTAGAGTTAATACCATTGAGTTTGATTGGATGAGTAGACGAGTAGTTCTTTTACCTATGACAGCTCTCTCGAAACAAAAATTAGCTCTAGTAAAGGCAAACAACTTTTCACAGTTCTCTTGTAAAGATTTCTTGCCATCAAATACCACATCTCTTTTAGCCTTTGTCATTAAAGAAACCAACATTACTTCCACATAAACGAACCTACCTATTCAGATTACTTACCTTCTAGCCAAATTCTCAAAAATCATGGAATTAACCAATTCTTTGCGACCCCTTAGGAATATACAACATACAATAAACTTAATTCCCAGTAACACATTACCTAATCTGCCACACTACAGAATGAACCCTAGGGAATACCAAATTCTTCATGAACAAATAGAAGAACTCCTTAGCAAAGGTCATATCCAACCGAGCTTAAGTCCTTGTGCTGTCCCAGCCTTACTTGCACCAAAACAAGATGGCAGTGGAGACTTTGTGTTGACAGTAGAGCCACAAACAAAATCACAATCAAATATAGGTTCCCCATTTCTCGTTTATCCGATCTCCTTGACCAATTAGGTAATGCATCTATCTTTTCTAAAGTAGATCTTAAGAGTGGCTACCACCAAATTCATTTTCTTGGCTTTATCATAAATTCTAATGGCGTTGCTGTTGATCATAAAAAAATTGATTCTATTAGTTCTTAGCCTCAACCAAAAACTCCAAAAGATATTCAATGTTTTTGAGGCATAGCTTCCTTTTATAGAAGGTTTATAAGGAATTTTAGCAATATTGTAGCCCCCTTGACAAACTGTTTAAAGAAAGGTAGTTTCCAATGGGACAAATTGAAGAAGACAGCTTCTTGCATTTGAAAAAAGAATTGGCTAGCTCCCCTAATTTAAAATTACCTAACTTTGGTAAACCATTTGAAGTCATTGTAGATGCCTCGAGTTTAAGAATAGGAGCTGTCCTTAGTCAAGAGAGCCACCCTTTAGAGTATTTTAGTGAAAAATTAAGCACCTCAAGATAGAATTGGAGTACCTACGAACAAGAATTGTATGCCCTCGTACGTGCCCACAAACAATGGGAGCATTATCTCCTTGCTAATATTTTTATTTTGCTTACTGATCACTTTTCTCTTAAATTTCTGAATTTTCAAAAAAATACTAGTAGAATGCATGCTCGATGGCTCCAATTTTTACAATGCTTTGATTTTGTGATTAAGCACACTTCAGGTAAGATTAATAAGGTTGTTGATGCCCTCAACCGAAAAGGTATACGCCTTACCACCCTTCAATCTCAAATAATTGCTTTTCATCACCTTTCTATTTTGTACCCTACTGACAGTAATTTTAGAATTATTTGGGAGGTTTGTTCTAATCATAAACCTTGCAAAGATTACCATATTGTTAATGATATTTTATTCAAAGGTGATGTTCTATGTATACCTCATACACCCGTAAGAGAGGCCATAATCAAAGAAGCCCACTCTAGTGGCTTCACAAGACATTTTGGCTGAGACAAAACCTTGACTGCAATTTTCAATAAATTGTTTTGGCCACAACTTAATAGGGATGTTACTAATTTCATTAAAAGATGTTTATTTGCCAAATGCTACAGGTAACTCTCAAAATACAGGGTTTGTACACCCCTTTACCTATCCCTTCCACTATTTGAGAAGATTTAGCTATGGACTTTGAGTTAGGCTTACCAAGAACACAAAGGGATCATGATTCGGTTTTTTAGTTGTAGACGGTTTTAGCAAAATGGCTCATTTTATCTCTTGCAAAAAAACTTCTGATGCTGTGAATATTGCTAATCTGTTTTTTCGAGAAATTGTTATATTACACGAAATCCCTAAAACAATAGTGTCGGATTGTGTTGTCAAGTTCTTAAGCCACTTTTGGAGATCGTTATGGAAGAAATTTGAATCCAATTTACTGTTTAGTACCGCCAGCCACCCCCCAAACTGACGGCCAAACAGAGGTTACTAACCGTACTCTTGGAAACCTCATTCAAAGTCTTAGCAGGGATAAGCCTAGAAAATGGGACCTAGAATTGCCTCAAGTTGAATTCGCCTTCAATCACATGGAAAATCGGTTGCTTCAAAACCATCCAACCCAAATAAATTTTTCTAGAGATCTTTTCCCTCCACTGAAAATCATGATGACGAAGACAAAACATCCAAGAGCTAAAACTTTTAAGCTAACTGCATCAATTAGAAACCAGCGCACGTTTGGTTAGTTGAAAACTCTAACCACGTGATAGTGAGCTTCAAATCTTTATTCTCTTCTTCTTGTTGTTGTGTAATAGTCTTCTTCTTGATCATCATTGCTTGAAGAATCTAAATCTTGGGATTCTTGGAGTATTTCATGAATATTTGGTTACTTTCTTGGATTTTGTTGGACGTGTCTTTGAATTCTTGGAAGCCTTTCTTGAAGTACTTCTTGCTGAATTCTTCCATTTCTCATTGCACAGCCAACTCTCCTTCTTCTAGCCCATTCTTGCTCCATATGGTCGACCATTCTCTAGGTTTCGATGAGCTGCCACCACCACTTCCATACTTCTTGTGAGGGTATCAATGCTTTTTTGAAGACAGGTAAGTGTCACGTAAAATCAAGCATCAGGTTGATGTTCTTGGAGAGGGTGGGGTTTTCTTCCCTCTCTTGTTCTTCCACACGATTGTCCTACACAATCAGTTGATTAGCTCTTCTTCCAGCCATCGTTTTGAACCATAAGACCAAGGAGCAATTTAAATGACCAAAAATTATAATCCATACCAGAATATTAACTCATATGATCCACAACCGAACCATTGGGGCATTGTGCAATTTGAAATAGTTCAGGAAATCTGGTTTTTAGAGAGATTTTATTGACCCACGGACCCAGACAAAAAGCAACCCTTCTCCCATTTCCAAGTTTAAACACTGCTAAGGCCTCCACAACAATCTTGAAATATTTATCCATGGGCTTCGAAGGCTGCAACTAAACTTACCCAAGGTGTGCCAACAAAATCTGTCTCTACCATGAATGCTTGCAACAACTTTACTCCAAAGTGATGAATAGTCATATAAGAACAGCCAACCCCATTTGGCTAAAATGGCCAAGTTTCTTGCTCTTAGACCTCCCAAACCAAGTCCCCCCATCTTGTGTTTTGGAGACCAAGCCCCATTCAACTAAATGATTAATTTGCCACCTTTGTTCCCTTCTCGAAAGAAATTCCTCAGAACTTGTTCTATCTTTGATAAGACCTTACCGATCAACAAAAGGGAAGACATGTAATAAATAGGAAGGTTAGAGATAATTGATTTGCGAAGGTCAGCTCTTCTCCCCGAGAAAGATTATATCTTCTCCACTTGTCCAACTTGCCTTGTAACTTATCAATATCCGGTTGCCAGAACTCCACCTTCGGATAGCCACCCAAGGGTAGGCCTAGATACATAACTCTCTTTATATTACAATTAACACTCTTTCTTACTCTCGGGTACACCACTAATCCAATCTCAAGTCCAAATAGGTTCAATGTACGCGAAGCATAGCAGCAAGACAATTCCAGCTCATCAAAATGGCAAGTGCATTAAAATTGGTGCACAATAAATTTATGGAGGTTTTTGGAAAGAGATTCATGAATCACCTGGAATATTATCAGACTTGTCACCAACTAAAGACATCACATCAACAAACTGAGAAGGTTCCAGAACTCCAAATTTGTCAGCAAAATCCTCTAACCCAAATGAAACCATCCTGGAAATGGGTAGAGAGTTCAGTAAATGTTGAAGTTGAAGATGCCTAATTAAATTTAAAAAAAAAAAAATTGAATCTAAACTGAGGGGACAACACTTTTAGTAAGTTTCATTTTGTATTATATCATTTAAACATTCTCGCTCTCTCTAAGCATCCCTCTCAGAGCCTCTTTCTATCTTTATGACCAATCATTCCTCTCTAAATTCTCTCTATTTCAATAGTGACATATTTATTTATATTTCCTTTTAACAATAAAAAAAAAAAAAATTATTGATAGATGAAAATATAGAGAAATGTTAGGACCAAACCCATTGAGAGAGTAAAATCTTCCAGTATTGAAGAACAAAAACACTAAAAATCTTGAAAGGCCACAAGCCATAGCAGCAAAAACAACTCCTGCAAAGTTCCAAACCAGCACCATGCTATACCACAAGAGAAAAGATCAACTAAAAATCTTTGTTGGAAGTAGAAGAATGAAAAGAATGCACCTACCCCTACACCCTCTGCCAAGCTAATTCCATCATCCCCTACATCCAGTCCAGATACAAGACCCTTTATCCAACCTCTATTGAAGACCATGCACCTACCCTCAGCTATAGTCTCAGTGTTCCATGACAATGGGCTCACCATACACTAGAACAATGATCCTCAGTGGTTTAGGTTGTTATCAACCTAGTTGAGATGTTTGGGTGCACTCGTTGGTTCTTAGGGCTTAGGCCTAGTCTCTTCAATGTATTTTATCCCTTATATTGTATATATATTTTCTTAATGAAGAGGCTCGTTTCCTTTTAAAAAAACAGAAAAAGAAAAATAGTCATGTTGCCGCAAATCTCCATCACTTTTAGTGCTTCCTTATACTTCCTTCGAGGTCCATATTTTTAAAAAAACGATACCAGCCTCGTTATCGATAATAATAAATCTCAAAGTACAAAAGGTATATACGAAAAGATAAACAAAAAGAAACCACAGGATCAACA
Organism: Cucumis hystrix; assembly: GCA_025688845.1. Lineage (NCBI taxonomy): Eukaryota > Viridiplantae > Streptophyta > Magnoliopsida > Cucurbitales > Cucurbitaceae > Cucumis > Cucumis hystrix. Next base: position 7,118,419 of record CM046890.1, read on the forward strand.
GGCGTATCCGAACATCTCAACTACGTTGACACCCCCTTAGTGTCGCTCTCATAACTTTTCATCTATGCGGTGTCATGATCTTAGCTCAAACATGGCCACCTAAAGGCTATCTCTAGCCAATACATTCTTTTCATGAGTGTTCTTACTATGTCGGACCCTTAGGCAGAGTTCTTTTCTCTTCCACGGAGCTTAATTAATCTTACTTCACTACTTGATTCCAACATCAGCTCTACTAGTCGTACACGTGAACATCCTATCGCTCAAAGACAACGTCGTCCTAACCGAGTGTTCTCAACTTGTCACTTGCAACTTAGCTTGTTCTTGGCTATGTAATTCACTCGCACGTACATTTCATCTTCTTCCTTCTTTTTAGTTCTCAACCTCTCGATCATCCCATGTCATAGGACCTTTCCAGAATGAGTCCTGACCTTAAATAGGGCTAGAACTAGCCTACAAGGCTTACCGAGTACAACCAAGTGATTCATGATGCGTCACTATGTCATAACTAGCTTAACAAAGCCATCAGACGCTTCTGAGACCATTCCTACTGCATACTAGTTAATAACTAGCTTATCGAGCTTACTAGGAGCTTTCAGGACGATTCCTACCTCACTTCAGACTAAGGAAAGCTTAACTTGCCAACCGAGATGAGTATTGACGCTTACCAATACTACCTTTCTGTCACTTACCAGGTGCCCACCGATAACTTAAGATGCCATCCCGAACCATAAGATGTCATTGACAAGACTTTACGAACATCCAACTATTGAGACATTATCCGGGCATGACTATACTTGCGACCATCCCATGTCATTTAAGAAAATCGTGTCAAAACCTAAGCCAATACTGCAATCTCTAACCATCACGAGAAGGCACAATGTCAGCACACCCGTACCACTCGACACAATCCTTGAGTTACTCCTCACAGGAAGTTGCCCGAGACACTCGTCTCGCAACAGTCGCCCACGTCATGACACACTCATGTGTCATGGGGTGGCTCACTTAGGCACCAAGCCTAGAGATAGTGAAGAGCCAACACCATGCCTCCCCCTATACAGTATACAATGGCCATTTCCCATTCTTCTAGGCTTGCACGACCAAAGTGGCGGACGATCATACATCGTCGTAGAGCGCCCGTTTGAAATCTAATTCTCACGAAATTTGACAGGCTTGCATCTCATACTGAAATACACTTAACTCCAGAGTTGTTCATCAAAATTCACGACGAAACCCCGACTTTTGAGGCAACAGCCCAAGACCCAACCTAGCCCCCGAGAATGCATGTTGTCGCCCTTCAAACAGCACAATTTCTCTTGAAACACTCATCCCAACTCTTAGTTGTATTGTGCACTTCATCTTCGTGGGTTGAACGATGTATTGTCCTCCTCGATCACATCGAAGCCCATTCTCATTACCCTTTCTTTGACCAGTGTCAGCGTGCTTGATTATGCATGTCGAGGTGCTTGTTCATCTTCATGTCGACATGATTTCTTATATAAGTCAAAGTGCCTGCTTGTGTATGTCAAAGTGCCTGCTTGTGTATGTCAACATGCCTACTTGCACCAACTTGGCTTCGACAAATGTCTCATCCTACAATCTCATTGTAAGATTGAGACACTTAGCACCAAATACAACCCAAAGATACAAAATAAAGTTTTTGAAGAATACAAGCATCTGTAAAGCCAAAAAACTAAAACAACATGGAAAAGACAGCAGCATTACAAAAGAGTAGACAAGAATCTTTCAGTGATTGCTGCAAAACATGATTCGTAAAGAAGATGGCTACTAATGCTCCGGACAAGCGAGGGCCACCCAATTAAGGCTGATTTCTTGGGTGGAGAATGCTTCAAAGTCTTTGTGTAGAGTACACCAAGCTACAATGTTCCTATTAGCTATCTCAAAGCGGTCTAACGAATACAATTCCTTGGCGTGGAAGATTCTTTGGCTTCGTTCAAACTAAAATTCTGTTAACACAGACTTTTATATGTTTGCCCAAATTAGTCTCGATTTTTCCTTTAAAAGGGCCCCAAAAAACTTGCCATACATTTAGGCTAAAAGATTCTCCAAAAACCCAAACTTCATTTCAAAAATTGAGAACTTCAACCAACAGTTCGCAGAGTAGGAACAAGTAAAAAACAGATGTAAATCTTCTTCTTCTTGCTTGCACAGTGGGCATATTGAGGGTGATAAGCAGCTGCTTGGTAACTTTGTTTGCATGACTGAAGAGCAATTCAGGAGTCCAAAAATCATAAGCCATATGAGGATGTTTACTCTCCTTGGGCATTTGGATTTCCACAAAACTTTGTTTAGATCTCTGTCCAAAGGAGATGAAACCGAAAGGTATCTTGTGAGAGATTTGACCGAGAAATTTCCATAAGCTTCCAAAAAACCATAACGTTCTATCAAGATTGTTCGAGACACTTTTAGTTGACAGTTGAGCCATCAAGTTTTGAAAATCCAGAACCTCATTATCTTTAAGAAGCCTTCTAAAAATTATGGACCAAGAGGATATCAAGTTATCCCAATGTGCTGCAATAGATCCATTTGGTAGGAGTGAAAAAGTTGAGGGTATTGGGTGCAAAGGGGAAGATTGTCAATCCATCCATCAGTCCAGAGAGCAATTCTTGAGCCATTACCAAGTTTGAAAGAGGCCAAGAACTCCACCTTCCTCCAAACTCTGGAGATACTAACACAAGGGCTCCTTAGGCTATTGACCAGAATTTCCAACCGTATGCCAGTTAAATGGTTCTTTTTCCATGAATGCTTCAAATAACTTGCCTCCATAAGGAATCCTCTTCGTTCATAAATCTCCAGCCCCAATTGACAAGTAGAGCCAAGTTTTTATTTTGCAGCGCTCCCAAACCTAAACCTCCAGAGGCCGAATAACTTTAGCCCATTTAACTAAGTGGTTGATTTTGCTTCCTGAATGCCCTTCCCAGAAAAAAGTTCTCATTAGTCTCTCCAAAGAGGATGCTACATTGTCCGGCATTGCAAACAAGGACATAATATGTGAGAAGATTGGCCAAGACCAATTGGCAAAAAGCTGTTCTTTCTCCTCTTGACAGGTTAAATTTTATTCATTTGTTTAACTTCCTCTGCATTTTATCAATCATTGGCTGCCAAAAAGTAGCTTGTCTTGGGTAACCCCCCAATGGAAGTGATAGACCTCCGATAATCCATCAGTATAGCAGAAGAGGAAAGAAAGGAATTATCACACGCACGTGAGGAGCATGTGATAGGAGTTAGCTTGTGATAGGAGTTAGTTACATGTTAGTTACGATTTGTTAGTTGCATGTTAGTTACGATTTGTTAGTTACATGTTAGTTACGATTCGTTAGTATAAATAAGAGAGAGTTGTGAGAGGGAATGGAGTGAAGATTTGGAGAGTGAGTTTGTTTTCTGTTCTTCCTTGAAAGAGAGGGAAACAGAAGGGGAGTTTTTATATTGTTCTAGGGTTACGTTCTTTTCTATAATCAATAATATAGTTCTGATTTCATTACAAGTTGGGTTCCATCAAATTGGTATCAAAGCATTCTGATTCCGGGCATGAGGAAGAAGGATGGTTCAGACTCGAAGCGAAGAAAAATTGGAAGCACTCGATCAGGAGATGCACAGCATTAGAAAGGAGATCAATAAGTTACCGGCGATCAAAAAGACATTGGCGGAAATATAAAAAAATATGGAGATACAGCACCAGACGATGTTGAGAATTATGGAGTCGGCAGCACAAGACCGGTCGGCGATGAGCGAAAAACTGACAGAACTAACTATGCGCAATTCAATGGCGGAGGATACGACGGAATGCGAAGGATCATCGAAACGGGAGAATGAGATGGAGAGAGTCAAAAAGAAAACAGAGGATGAAAGCGGTAGTGATCGCAACAAATTCAAGAAGGTCGAAATGTCGATTTTTAATGGAGACTATCTTGATTTCTGGTTGTTTCGCGCAGAGAGATATTTCTAGATTCATAAACTTACTGAATTTGAGAAATTAACTGTATCTACTATTAGTTTTGAGGGTCCCGCGTTGAATTGGTATCGTTCTCAAGAAGAACGAGAGAAATTTATAGATTAGGCAAATATGAAGGAGAGACTATTAGTGCGTTTTCGATCTGTGAGAGAGGGGTCGTTGTACGAAAGATTTCTGAGAATTCAGCAAACGACGACGGTGGAAGAATATCGCAATTTGTTTGATAAGTGGGTAGCTCCTTTGTCGAATTTACCGGAGAAGGTTGTAGAGGAGACTTTTATGTCCGATTTAAAACCGTGGATACAAGCAGAGATGGATTTCTGTTAGCCGAAAGGATTAGCACAGATGATGTGAATTGCACAGAAGGTAGAGAACAGGGAAGACATACGAAGAGAAGCCAAATTATCAGGTTATGCTGGGGAAGGAGTTAAGTTTTCGCAAAGCAACACTAAAGCAAACGCTAATGTGAATACAGGAGAAAGTAAAGGAGGGATGAATTGGCCAATGAGAACAATCACACTACGAGGAGCCACGAGAGAAGAGGGCCAAAAAGAAGGTCCGACGAAACGCTTATCGGATGCTGAATTCCAATCTAGAAAGGAGAAAGGTTATGTTTCTGCTGTAATGAAAAATACTCTCATGATAAATGTAAGATGAAAGAGCAAAGAGAATTAAGGATGCTAGTGGTGTTAGAAGAAGGTGGGGAATACGAGATAATAGAAGAAGAAAGAATTGAATAATCTGGAGATTGTGGAGGAGAATCAGGTGGTGGTGGAGCTGTCCATCAATTCTGTAGTTGGATTATCTAATCCAGGAACAATGAAGGTAAAAGGAGAACTACAAGGGAGGTCAGCTATTGTGTTAATTGATTGTGGAGCCACCCACAATTTTATCCCAGAGAAGCTGGTAAAGGAGCTGCAGTTGAAAACAAAGGAGACATCGAATTATGGTGTTATTCTGGGGTCAGGAGCTGCAGTCAAGGGGAAGGGAATTTGTGAAGCTGTAGAACTAATGTTGGGGGACTGGAAGGTGGTGGATGAATTTCTACCCTTGGAGCTCGGAGGGGTGGATGCCATATTGGGAATGCAGTGGTTATACTCCCTAGGAACAACGGAAGTAGACTGGAAGAATCTGTTGTTGACTTTCACACATCAGGGAAAGAAAGTGAGAATATAGGGAGATCCGAGCCTAACCAAGGCAAGGGTCAGTCTTAAGAAAATGATGAAGACACTAGGGGAAGAAGACCAAGGCTTTCTAGTTGAATGCAGAGCCTTAGAAAGAAGCGAAGTGTGGGAAGGAGAGGATTTATGGGAAGAGGAGTTGACAGTAGAAGAATCTGTGGCTGTGATACTTAAGAGTTTCGAGGATGTTTAAGAGTGGCCTAAAACTCTTCCACCCCGTAGAGCCATTGAACATCACATACATCTTAAGAAGGGAGTGGATCCGGTGAATGTGAGACCATACCGTTATGCACACCAACAGAAAAATGAAATGGAAAGATTGGTGGAGGAAATGTTATCGTCAGGAATAATTCGACCAAGCACGAGCCCGTATTCAAGTCCTGTGTTATTAGTAAGGAAAAAAGATGGGAGCTGACGTTTTTGTGTTGATTACCGAGCCCTAAATAATGTGACGGTACCTGACAAATTTCCGATACCAGTGATTGAAGAGTTGTTTGATGAAACTAAATGGAGCAACGATGTTTTCAAAGATTGATCTAAAAGCTGGATATCATCAAATACGAATTAGTTCAGAAGATGTGGAAAAAACAGCCTTTCGAACCCATGAGGGACATTATGAGTTTTTAGTAATGCCCTTTGGGTTGACTAATGCTCCAGCAACATTCCAATCTTTGATGAATGCTGTGTTTAAACCCTATTTGAGAAAGTTCGTCCTTGTATTTTTTGATGACATTCTAATATACAGCAGCGACCTCGAAACTCATTTGAGCCACATGAAGATAATCTTGGAAGTGTTAAGAAAGAATAAGCTTTATGCTAACAAGAAGAAATGCAGCTTTGCAAAATCTAAAGTCGACTACTTGGGGCATATTATCTCAGGTAAAGGGGTGGAGGTTGACCCAGAAAAAATAAGAGCTATTAAGGCATGGCCTCGTCCAGCAAATGTGAAGGAGATACGAGGATTTCTTGGGTTGACGGGCTATTATCGAAAGTTTGTGCAACATTATGGCACAATTGCAGCCCCATTAACACAGCTGTTAAAGACAGGGGGGTTCAAATGGACTGCAGAAGCACATGAGGCATTTGAGAAACTGCGGCAGGCCATGATGACTCTTCCCGTTTTGGCCTTACCGGATTTCAGTATACCCTTTGAGATAGAGATGGATGCAACAGGATATGGATTGGGAGCGGTGTTAGTGCAGAATAAGCGACCTATTGCTTATTACAGCCATACGTTAGCAGTCCGAGACAGAGCAAAACCGGTCTATGAAAGAGAATTAATGGCAGTTGTTATGGCGGTACAGAGATGGCGTCCTTATTTGTTGGGTCGGAAATTTGTGGTGGACGGACCAAAGATCACTCAAGTTTTTGTTGGAACAAAGGGTGATACAGCCTCAATATCAAAAGTGGATCTCTAAGCTATTGGGGTATTCGTTTGAAGTCATTTATAAGCCTGGTCTCGAAAATAAGGCGGCTGATGCCTTATCTAGAATGCCACCTTCGATCCAACTGAATCAGTTAATGGCTCCCAATATAATTGATGTTGCCGTGATTAGAGAGGAGGTGAATAAAGATGAGAAATTGCAGAAAATCAGGAGGGAGGTAGAAGCAAAGGGAGAAGATGCAAACAGTAAATATTCAGTCAAGCAGGACATGTTAATGTACAAGGGCCCTTTAGTAATTGCAAAGACTTCCAAGCTAATTCCAATGATCTTGCATACATATCATGATGCAGTCTTTGGAGGCCATTCAGGATTCTTGAGGACTTACAAGAGAATGATGGGAGAGCTATATTGGGAAGGAATGAAACAAGATGTCAAGAAATATTGTGAAGAATGCTTAATCTGTTAGCGAAATAAGTCGCTAGCATTGTCTCCAGCTGGGTTGTTGACTCCTTTGGAAATTCCTAATAGAGTTTGGGAAGACATCTCCATGGACTTCGTGGAAGGGTTGCCGAAGGTCAACGGAATGGAGGTAATCTTGGTGGTAGTGGATCGTTTTAGTAAGTATGGGCATTTTCTACCACTTAAACACCCTTATACGGCTAAAACTGTATCCGATGTGTTTGTTAGAGAGATCGTTCGACTGCACGGGTTTCCAAAATCAATAGTGTCGGATAGAGATAAGGTGTTCCTAAGTCATTTTTGGAGGGAGCTGTTCCGACAAGCTGATACACGGTTGAATTATAACATAGCATATCATCCTCAATCTGACGGTCAAACTGAAGTAGTAAACCGGGGAGTGGAAAGTTATTTACGTTGTTTTTGTGGGGAAAAGCCGAAGGAATGGGTGAAATGGTTGCATTGGGCAGAATTTTGGTATAATACTACTTATAATCGTTCCTTGGGAATTACTCCGTTTCAAGCTGGGTATGGCAGGTTACCTCCTCCACTGATCTATTACGGAGATCGAGATACACCAAATTCTGCATTGGACGAGCAGTTAAAGGAAAGGGATGTGGTGTTAGGAGTTTTGAAGGAACATTTACGGTTGGAACAGGATAAGATGAAGAAATACGCTGACTTAAGGAGGAGAGAAGTTCAATATCAGGTGGGAGAGTTAGTGCTGTTGAAGGTAAGACCATATAGGCAGACTTCATTGAGGAAGAAAAGGAATGAAAAACTGTCTCCTAAGTTTTTCGGACCTTATAAAATTGTGGAAATGATTGGATCGGTGGCTTATAAACTCGAATTACCAGATGGTGCAACCATACATCCTGTTTTTCATGTGTCTCAACTAAGGAAGGTGATCGGCCCCCATAAAGAAAATAAAGAGGAGATTCCTATGTTGACAGAAACCTGTGAATGGAGGGCTATCCCTGAGGAAATCTATGGATACTTGAAGAATAAAGCTGGGAGTTGGGATGTCCTGATAAGTTGGAAAGGATTGCCTCGACATGAAGCTACATGGGAGTTGTATGAGGATATACGGCAACGTTTTCCGGATTTCCACCTTGAGGACAAGGTGAATTTGGAGGAGTGTAATGATAGACCTCCGATAATCCATCAGTATAGCAGAAGAGGAAAGAAAGGAATTATCACACGCACGTGAGGAGCATGTGATAGGAGTTAGCTTGTGATAGGAGTTAGTTACATGTTAGTTACAATTTGTTAGTTACGATTTGTTAGTTGCATGTTAGTTACGATTTGTTAGTTACGATTTGTTAGTTACATGTTAGTTACGATTCGTTATTATAAATAAGAGAGGTGGTTGTGAGAGGGAACGGAGTGAAGATTTGGAGAGTGAGTTTGTTTTCTGTTCTTCCTTGAAAGAGAGGGAAACAGAAGGGGAGTTTTTATATTGTTCTAGGGTTACGTTCTTTTCTATAATCAATAATATAGATCTGATTTCATTACAAGTTGGGTTCCATCAGGAAGCCCCAAATATAAAAAAGGCATCTTTTTTGCAGTACAGCCATCTTTTCTACAGTACAGCCCATCTTTTCAGCCATAAGTTTCAGCTCATTATCTTCCGAAATTAACTTCACATAAAGCTGATTTCTCTCAATTAATTCTCTGCCCGGAGCACCATTCGAAAAGTGCTATTGTGTCCTTCAATTTCATTATGTCTTCGTCATGCTAGCAAAAAAGAAGGGTATCATCTGCAAATTGAAGAATGGGTATATGAACCTTTCTCTTACCAACTACAAAGCCTTCATAATGCTCCTTTGCAGCTAGCTTGTTCAAAAGAGCTCCCAAAACCTCATTTACTAAAAGAAAAAGGAACGAGGATAAAGGATCACATTGCCTAATTCCTCTAGAAGCAAAAATACGACCTCGAAGTTTCCCATTAATGAGAATGGAGAATCTTGGCATTTTTAGACAGCCCATAATCCAAGAGATCCATTTGTGGTCAAAACTTTTACTGTACAAACAAAGTCACCAAAACAAAAACTAGGCCTAGGGGACTGGTTGAGAGAGAGACTTTCCAGTTGAGACAAAGATCCTGAGTGGGGAAATTCACAAACTCCTTGGTTAGAGAGCATCAAGCTGCTACGTTGCGTCCTAGGACAGAGATAAGATCAGGGCTCCCAACCATGAACCTAAGCCACTGTATTCTACTCTTCCCTTCTTTTCCTCCACTATAAGTGCCACGAACTACATAAATTGGTATGAAAACTCTGCTTTCTATTTCCAGCTTATCAATCTTAGGGATGCCTGGTAACACTGATGAAGTCTCAGCATAGGTTGGCTCAATTGATCTTCCAAAGAAATCTATCACAATGCACTCACATCTTAAGCAATGCCCAATGTCCACAAGACGGACTTTGTAAGAACACGAGTGTAGTGTAGGTAAAAGCTCAAAAGACTTTGTATCTCCTACTTCAGCAAAACTGGACCATTGGTACGTTACTTCATTTATATACTTATTCCAGACAAATTGTTAATGGTCACTCTTTGAGATCACTCCTACTGCAGTTAAGACTTCACCTTTAATTGCCTTTCCAGTGAGAGCAAGCATTTCCACATTAGAAAGCTCGGGGAGAATAATGCCTGTTGGATCAGACAACACAGGTTCTCCAACAATAGAATCTGAATGAACTGGTGTGAACCCAAATATCAAACGGTAGTTATAATCAGCTTCAGTGACTTTATAGGTCAAAAATAACTTTATAGGTCAAAGATGTTGCTCCCTTAAAGAGAACGATTGTTCCCTCAATCTTCTCTTAAGACCAACTAAAGAGGTTTGCTCCCTCATAACCACCAAAATATTTGCCTTCTCCAGAATAAATACCAAATGACAATTCTTTGACACAAACACCAGAAACCACTGGTAAGGCTGGGATTACAGGTGAACTTAAAATTGCAACTAATGGTTTTCCACGTTTGCCATCTACACGTGCGGGAATCCAATACAAGGACAAATATGTCCCCACATTATCAAGAGATGGAGTATATGTTAGCGTCCCCTTTCACATATGACAGCGTCTTCACAAGAATTCAACAAGTCCCCTAGTTTAGATTCTTCCAACTTATGCCTTGTCTTGTACCAGATATACTGTCCAGCACCTTCATGCCCACCAAAATACAACTTGATTGGAACTACCTCTTGGGCCTCGCAGAAATCTGTGTTTCGAGAAATTATCTTCATGGGGATGGATGAGAGAAATTAAGACTAAGTCGTCTCTTCAAACCAAGATGATGCGACAGTCGTTGACTACAGACAGCAGATCCTTACGCAATTATGAGAGGACTAAGATTGGAAGGGTGACAGCTTCATCAAATAAGGCAGTAAGGCCTGCCTCTTCAAATAAAAAAAGGTCTCCTTTTCAATAGTAATAAAGAGGCTGTCCCCTTTTCAAAAAAAATCTGCCCCTTCAATGTGATCAAAACCATTAAGGAAACCCATAGACTCCTCACTGCTGATGCTGAAAGGTGAATCCAAAGCCTCGGTGGATAGCTTCTCAAAGAAATTGGTAACACGACAAGAGGAGCCTCGCAACAAAGTTATTTTAGTGTTAGAGTTCGGAAGCTTCGAGTAGTTCAAATGCTTGGTAGGAGAGACTGAATTGATTTGTAATAAAACTTTTGAAATGATTCGAGCTCATTTTGGAGGTTTAGAAAATATTGCAGCTGAAACTATCAACTTCATTAATGTCTCGAAAGCCAAGATTCAAGTAAAGGAGAATATTTGTTGTTTCATTCTAGCAACCATTGAGATTTCTGATAAAAGAAAAGGAAACACTTTTTGGAATTTTTGGGATATTTTTTGTTTCCAGTCCACCGACCAAAGTACAAGGTAATTCATTTACTCACAATTTCGCAAATCCATGAGATAGTGTTAGATTAAACCAAGTTATGAAGGACGAAGGTTTTAAGGAAGTTTCATTTAGCTCCAAGTTTGAATTTCTCCTTCCTTCGAACTCCATCCCAAGCACGCAAAAGAACCCTTATAAGTTGTCTGAGAGGCTGTTCAAACATCTTCATCAGAGGCCAACATCCACTCACCAGAAATGCAAAGCAGTGTCAGATTCTGGGAAGTCTTCTCTTCAACCTCCGGCTATTGGCAGTTCCGTTAGTAAACAGATGCCAGAATACAAATAGAAGTCAGAGAATTCCAAAAGACGTTCAAAATCAAAACCACCAATCAAGAGAGGCTTAGTTTTCCAGCCAAAAGAGACTTTTAATTTTATTCCATTTGAAAAGTCACATGAAAGAGTCCAGCAATCAAAGTCTTTTAATTTTATTCCATTTGAAAAGTCACGTGAAAGAGTCCAGCAATCACATGTTTGCAGCATTAAAGATAATAATAATGTTGTTTCTATGAACAAGAGTGCCAACAAGACGCTAATCACCACGAAGGTCAATAATAAAATTCAGATGGGAGTTGCATTTAAACCACCAGAAAACGAAGAGATGCTATTAAAGAAGAGAGAAAAAGGTGTAGAAGACAGCTGTGATATTAATTTAGTGGGCCCCAGGTGTCACAGTCATACTTGTCCAGGGCGTGTTTGTCTATGGCGTATGCTCGAATACCCCCAATTTATCTTATCTTTACGTCTTATATCTAGTTTAGGTAGTTGCTTTCCATTTTAAGTCATAAAGTTTGAATGTGACGTTTCGGCATTTTCATCTGCAAGCCTACCAGAGCTGAAAATGTTCAAAATGTACTATAGGGGAGGCATAGTAGTTGAATCCCCGCCCAAGCAATGTCGCACTCTTTGCAAGCAAACATTTTCCCTTGCAACTGACAGTCTTCAATGCAAATTGTAACGTCGATTTCAATGTATTTCTTTCTTTCTCGGGTTTTATAAACAATTCTCTCAAGAACGCAAAGAAAGGTTACATCATACGTCGACTTTGTCCGCGAATTTTGGATTTTAATCGGTTAACTTGTTCATCGGGTTAGAACAAGTGCCGCACAATCGTCTGTCCCGAGTTTGAAAAGCTACGATTGTGACAACTGGTATCAGAGCCAAATTGGCTAATTGACAGTTGAGACAGAAAGATGTCGACTGTGAAACAGACGGGTAAGACCTATAATGAACGATTGGTGGGGCTCGAAGAGCGGATGCTCCACTTGGTGGAAGTTCCTGATTCCATCTGGTTTCTTGAAAAGCGGCTTGAGGAAATTTCCAAGAAAGCCGATGTTGACACGATGTCCGGTCGTCTAGACGGATTACTCATACAAGATTTGTTTACTAGAGTTGACACTCTAGAGTCACAAATTGTGAGAACTACAAACGTCACCTACGAGCGTGGGAAAAATTCATCGGGCTCTACTGCCTAGATGGAAGAATGAGTTATTGAGCTAGATAACTCCCACAAGAATATGTTGGAAATGATAAACGGCATACCAGAGGATTTTCGAGTCACCCTCGATGTCGTTAGAAATGAAATCGCAGAGGTAAACACAAAGGTGAACCTTACAATGCGAGCGTTGGCAAACCAAGCTCCGACTGGAGGGGCAATTCCAATTAGCAGGATAAAAATCCCTGAACCCAAGCCCTTCTGTGGGGCAAGAGATGCAAAAACATTAGAAAATTTATCTTCGATATTGAGCAGTACTTCAAGGCCACAAACACCATTACAGAAGAAGCCAGAGTGACATTGGCGACCATGCATTTGTCTGAAGATGCAAAGTTATGGTGGAGATCTCGGTATGTTGACATTCAGAAAGGACGTTGCACAATAGACACCTGGAACAGCTTAAAGAAAGAATTCCGCTCGCAGTTTCTCCCCGAGAATATTGAAATTTTGGCTCAACGGAAACTGCGGGAATTGAAACACACTAGCACCATTCAGGAGTACGTGAAACAATTCGCGAGGTTGATGTTATACGTATGTGATATGTCTGAAAAGGACAAAGTCTTCGGTTTTGTTGAAGAGTTGAAGTTGTGGCCAAGGTCTAAGCTATATGAGCGAAGAGTTCAAGACCTCACATCAGCTTATGCAACAACTAAACGTTTGTTCGATCTGTCTAATGACTCTCAAGATAAGAGACATCATCAAAGCTCTTCATCTGGAAGAGATAGAAATAGTCGACCGAATTCTCCCAAAGCTGTCAGTGAAGACAGAAGTCCCGGTAGAGACCGTAAGCCTTCCCAACCCAGCACTGGGAACACCTGGCGAAGACATAATAGTCCAAACACAATCGCCTTTTCAGTTGCTTCATATGTGACGGATCACATCGGTCTAAGGAATGTCCGAATAAATGGGTCTTCCATGTCTTTCACGCCTCTTTAGCTTCAAATTCAGATGACAAGTTGAGTCAATCAGAAAAGGAAGTGAGCCAAGTGGAAGAAGTTGAGAATCCTAAAGTGGTTGTCATGAGATTCTTGTCGTCCCTTCAGAAGAAAGTGGGGGAGACAAGTAAACGTGCTAAAGGGGATCTAATATATGTTGACACTTGGGTCAATCGGAAGCACGCAAACAGCACTATGGTTGACTCTGGTGCAACCCACAATTTCATAATGGTGGCAAAAGCCAGACGGCTGAACCTACATTGGAAGAAGGATACAGAAAAAATGAAGGTCGTGATTCTACATCTTTATCCGTTGTCGGATTAGTGAAACAAACGGTGATACAGTTGGGAGGATGGAGCGGTCCTATTGACTTCATGGTTGTAGGTATGGATGACTTTGATGTGGTACTCGGAATGGAATTCCTCCTTGAACATCAAGTGATCCTAATGCCTTCAGCCAAATGTTTGGTGATCACTGGGTCTACCCCCCTGTTGTGCAGACAGACCTTCGTCAACCCAAAGGATTGAGAATGATCTCGGCCATGCAACTGAGAGAGAGCCTCACCCGAGATGATACAACATTTGAGACCACCCCGTTTGAGGTAGCGAATAGCTCGAGGGAGACGGTTCGCAAAGACACAACATGTGTCGTAGAGAAATATTGTAATGGAATGCTTGATAGTTTGCCAAGTCAAAATCGCCTACGAAGAATGTTTGTCGTGTGGCACCGCCGGAGTTAACTGAACTTCGGATACAATCGAAAGGATTGTTGAGTGCAGGAGTCATTATACCTGCATAAGCTCCGTATGAAGCCCAAGTCTTTTTATGGGAAGAGAATGGACGTTTTGTGTCGACAACCGTGTCTTGAAGCAAGCCCTAAGGGAAAGGCCAACTCTTGGGTCCGTGGGTGTGACCCAACCTATCGAAGCTCATGCCAAAGCATTTGATTATGCGTTGGGCGATGTCCTCGTGCAGAAAAGACAACCCATCGCATCTAAGAGTCGGAAATTGAGTACCACAGAAAGGAGTTATACGGTGTTTGAAGAAAAAACGTTTGTCGTGGTACACAGTCTGAGGGGTGGGAGACAGTATTCCCAGAGATCTACTTATGTCAGAGAGACGAATAACAATGTTACCAACCACTTCAGTACTCAGCCGAATCTAACTTCGAGTCAAGCAAGGGGGTAGAGAGATCTGCTCGAACTTGATTTTGGGTCAGAACATAGGAAAGGAGCGAGTAATCGAGCAGCTGATGCCCTTAGTCAGAGAAACAATCATGTGATTTCGTACATGTTGACTCGTATATAGGCATGTCCAATTGATGGCCCAATGCGGGATGCATCGAAGGAATCCTTGCAGAAAAACTTTGTCGCTCAAAATGGCGTGAGTTTGGCTAAGGCCAGTAAGACAGTACAAAAGAATGGGATTCAGTTGTTGAAGGTAACCCAATTATGTGTTAAAGTTGTGATGAATAATCAACTGGCAGAAGCCCAATTGAGATTGTTGGTGGCAGACATGTACTATCGCGCCTTGTTGATCCCCTCTATGTGAGGAAGAGCCTCAGACTCGCACCATTACCAAGAAGCGGAAGTGGAAATCAGACATCGTTCGGGCTGGTCTAGAGGAAGCCTCAAAGCGGTCGAAAAAGTGGGTAGATAAGAAGCATCGCCCTCTTGACTTTCGTGTGGAAGATCAAGTTCTTGTTAAACTGCGACCTGAACAGACTCGGTTATGAAGATACAAAGGTCACCACCTCGTGAGAAGGCACAAAAGACTAGCAGAAGCCAAAGAAGTCCTTGCTAAGAAAATGAGGAAAAATAGAAGACCCACGAGGGGGATACACAAATTCATGGCGAAGTGGAAGAACCTCCCCGTGAAAGAAACAAGTGGAAGACATACCGAAGGCCGTGAAGCGTGGAAGCAAAAGATCGAAGAACTACAGTTTTGCCAGTCGACAGGGACGTCAACTGTTTAAGTGGGGGAGTTTGTCACGGTCATACTTGTTCAGGGCGTGTTTGCCTATGGCCGTATGCCCAAATACTCTCAATTTATCTTGCAATATCAGGCGAGGTACATTGAACTCTCATCAAGAGTGTGCGCGAAATCCCAGCAAGGTGCAATATGGGATTGCTAATCCAAAGAAAGATAGCAGTCTTGATGCTCAAGAAGCTCCTGACTCAAATGTTGAATCAGTCCCAAGTGTAGGTAGTGAGGAATTAGAAGAGATTAATGCGGGGGAAGAGGTTGAAGATTATGAGATTTTGGAGAACATAATCAGCAATGTCCGTGAGTTGTTTATGGAGGAAGGTTTAAAATAAGAACAACCTTCTTTCCAGAAATTCAGAGAAGAAATCCTAAAGCACTTACACGACATCATCGAAGCTTGTGGTATATCTTTCAGTTGAGTTCTTTAAACTTTTTCTCCAGCATTGTAAGTAGTCTTGGATGTGATAGTGAATTGAAAGTTCATTTGTAATTCAAGGGCGCTAAGAGTTAAAAAAAAATGGTACTTAGAAAGCAAATAAAGAAGATTACCCCGGTTTTGGTTTTGCTACAAGTATCATAATGTAAAGTTGTGTTACAAATTCTTCAATTCCTTGTGGACAAATCTTTGTTCTTTCGATGCCTATGAACCATTTGTAAAAAGATTTTTGGATCACATTTGAATATGGACTGTATGATCATAGAGAAATGGTGTATTTGACTGAAACTTGTATCTTTAACAGAGTTCATTTTGGAGCCTTGATATTTTCGAGATAATTAAGTTTGGCAAGACGATTTCCAATAGTCAGTATGAATTGTGGAAATTTTTTGAGATATTTCCTTCCTTTGAATAAAAAGTTGTGAAAACTCTATAGGATTACAAAAGTCTACGTCTAATCGTTAATCTATGTTGGAAAATGGTTTTTGGACACTGTTTGTCTCCTTCAATCTGCACTTGTGCTCTGCCGCTAGTGACTCTTTACAGTACCAGGTTTTGATTGTTTTTTCTCAACTGGTTTGCATTGTTGTAAGAATTGTGCTTGGGAAGATTCTAGAGATAGAGATTTTTTTCAGAGCAAGCTTCTTAGCATAAGACCCCGATGGAGTCATCACATTTCAGCCTGCACGTTGTGTTCCTTCTCCAAGGATCTCGAGTTTGTCTCAGTGCAAGTTTTAAGCCTATTTGGTCGCCTTTTCTTTAGAAAGATGTTTAGTCTGTTTTAGTCTTTGTCTTTGTATTTGTATTTCTCTGTACTTCTTTAGTTTTTGTTTTGCCTTTGGACGCACATTACTCCTTTGCTTTGGATTTTAGCTTGGTTGGATATGATGAGGGTGTTATGGGGTGTCAACCTAGTTGAGATGCCCAGGTGCACCTCCTAATCAATGATTACATGTTCATAGTATAATTCTCTTGTACTATGAGCTTTTGTGTCATTATTATTATATTAATATTTTTTTTGAAAAGGAGACATGCTTCTTTATTATTAATAAACTCAATGTACAAGAGAACTATACAATGAGAATAATATGGAAGCCAAGAATTGAGGGAGAGAAAGAGAGAAAAGATCAGTAGGTACACCCGGACATCTCAACTAGGTTGACACCCCCATAGCACCCTCATCATATCCAAAATACAAAAAAAAGACCAAAATACAAGAACAATACTAAGGTCATGAAAAGACCAAAGTAACCATCAAAACAAACTACAAAAGCTACCTATGGAAGACTAAAGCAAGGTTGAAAGGAAAAATAAAACGGCAGAAATACAAATAAAATCCATCCAAACTACAGAAGCACTAATTCTGAACTGGCAATCGGGGGAAACTACATTGAAAAAACTAATGAAGCATTCAGAGGCCTAAACTTTATTGCAGTACACCTGCAAGAGATCCAAGTTTTTATCCGAAATGGAGGGCTTGAGTGGGTGATTCCAAAAAGAAGCAGAAGAAGGGGCTTCAAGGGCGCAAACCCCATTTAGTTCCAATTTTAGTAGGGCAGTCTGAACATTATTGAAGGAGGTTTGCTTGCGGATGTAATGCTTGAGATATTTTGGACCATGAGTGAGTTTACTTCCTTTGTCAAACTTGAAATGGTTGAAAAATCCAGAATCTGGAGAAAGCTGGGCCTCTAAACTAACAGAATGTGAGTTTTCATTTGCAGAAGCATTTTGTAACATTTGCTTTAAATGTGCTGAGTTGTCATTAATAAATTTGGAGCAAATTTCAAAATTACTGTTAATAGTAATTAAGTGGACCTTTTCTTTATTCCTCTCACTTGATGGCTCTGTCTACTGGAGTTTTAAAAACAGAATCATTAAATGTGGGCCCCGCTGCCATTTTGCAACAGCTGTTTATCATGGGTTCAGCAATATTCAAAGAGGGGACTCTTCAGATGCCTGCACAATTAATTCACTATCAACCTGATTGTCGGCCTCTGTCTTCTTCTCCGGCACTAGTGGGATGGTTGGAAAAAGCTTCAGAATTTCAAAATGATTTCTACTTCTAGGGAGAGCTGCAAAAACTGATTTCGAAGCATTCAATACTGATAAGGAAGGAGGAATGATCAAAATCTTCATCTAGCAAGACATCTCTAGTTCTAAAACGATCAATAGAATTTTTAAAATCTTCCAGCAAAATAGGAACATTAGAAGGTCTAGAAGGATTTAGAAATTCAAAATCACCAAAATGTAGATAAATATTTCCCCTCTTTAGATCTGTAATTTCAATCGTTGAAGCACAAAGCCACATAAGTTCTTCTTTACCTAAATCCGGGCTTCACTACAATTTGTTAAATTCAGAGTTTCAGAGGCTATGTCAATAAGCTCTCTAAAGTGATCCTCAATAACCACAAAAGTACTTCTACACCAATTATCCAGAGGAAGGTTTTTTATTTTAAGCCAACCACCGTAGCCTTTTAGAACAAGTGGTCAACTATGTTTGATGTTGTCTCATCTTTCAAATTTGAGGTGGAAATTCCCTCAAGCCTGCCATTTTCCTTCCTCACAGATAAAGTCTACAATTGATCCTTGATTAATATTAACGTGGGTATTCTCATCAAATAAAGGATTTATTACAATTTTCGTTTGGAAAAATTCTTCCCGCCTCTTACGGATCAATCTCCAATCATCTGAAGCAAATAATTTTGATTTAATCCAAAGGTTTTCAAAGTTAACCTTAGCAACTTCATGGTACCGCTTTTTTTTTTGGAGGTGAAGGATGACTGGGTGCTTGTAGCTTCCCATTTAGGCTAAAATCCTGGCTGACTTCCATTTTTTCTGACCTTGGAACTCAGAATTTAAAGCTACTGGACTTAGCCTTATCAACATAACTTATCTTTTCTACCATTTGCGGAGAAAGAAATTTGGAGATATTACCAAAGTACCCTTTAACATAGTCCATTTTTTCAACAAATTTTTCCAGCATCTTGCAAAAACATCCATCCTTGCTTAGCAAACTCTAATATTGAAAAGACCCCTAAATATGGCCATTGATCGCAACTTAGGACCCATCCAGACTTTGCTTGAAACTTTGAAATTCTCAATCTTCCTCTATCAATGTCCCCGAATTTTTTGAAATAACTACCGTTGGAGTTTTGAGTAAATCAGATATTATTGACTGGGTCCACTGAGTCCATCTGAGTTGGCTAACGAAAATAGAAATGCTTCTGTAGGCTTCCACATCTTCAATGAAACAACTATCTTCCTCTTTCCAAATGCACTAGTGGGATTGATCAATTTTGCAACTGACAACCTACCTGTTGTGCTTTGAGACTTGTCGGAAAAATCTGTGGAAGTAACCGGCTATGAGAGGAGAGAGGAGAGAGATGGGAGAGAACTTACCATTCAACCAAATAGTAGGAGGAATTGGTTTTAATCAGTACATCAGAATGGGGCTTCACACGGCTTTCCTCTAAAAAAATTCGAATGCACCAAGACTGTCCAAGCATTGCAGAAGGAAGTACAACCTTTTCTGAAATATTTCTTGAAACGTTGGGAGTTCCTTTTAATAGGTGGGCAGAGCAGCTTGTTGACTGGGGTGCTTCAATTTTTTATGCTATCTGATTTACCATGAGAAGTATTAGAGACTGGGGAAGAGGTAGAAGATAGACAATGAGAAAAACTGGGCAGGGACATGGTTGGAGTTACAGCTTTTGGAGATTTGGTGGGGCCAAAAGGCCGAGTGGCATTCAATTAATGGCTTGGCATTCAATTAATGGATGAAGAAATTCAATAGGAGGAAGAATTCGTTTGATGGTTGTCCCGATCTGGAGCAATATAGGCTCGTAGTGAAACAAGTATCTACCTTATCTTTCTTCACCTCAGTGGATGATAATATAAGACCCTCCCCACCAAACGGTCCACCCCTACAACACACCATTCTCCCAGGGTTTGAAACCATCTAATCTAGATTAATGTTTCAGATGCAAACCAACAATATCATAATAGATCCATACCCAATTATTTGTGAAGTAAATTTTTAATGAATAAGAAAGTAATTCATATGTTCTTACTCAATTCCACGTGAAGCTATCCGTAAAAGACGTAATGAAGGAGATAGAATCTGGAAGAAGTCTTTGTCAGGAGAGACAACGCGAACCTGTTTGACAGTCAACAAGATCAAGTAGTAGATGATTAAATATACCCCCATAACAGTCTAGAATTTTGGCAACGATGCAAAATAAATTTTAAAAAGACCACAATGCCATTCTGAAATATCATTTCAGTGTATCACCTTACACCCAACCGCAACACTTCTCAAAGCCAATGTGCCAATTACATCATCGGCTTCCACTCCAGGTACCTACCATTGAGTATAATAAAGTCAACTATCAGAGAATCATATGCTAAATAGTAAAACAGACAAAAAATACTACTAATTCTAGAAGATGATAAGTTATACAGGTAATATCAACTGTATGGATTTTAGGAAAGAAAAGCTAAAAGTAAATCTTACATCCTTAAATGCAAAAGCAAAACAGGGAAAATCTGGAAGTAGCTAATAGAACCCTAAGAAAAAATATTTTATTTTTTCTCTCAAGTCTCCCTCTCCCTCCCTCTCTAAAATACGAAAAATAATTAAGACAATAAAGACCAAATATTTGACAATCAACATTATACGCAAGCATTCATAAATAGTAGAAATTCCAACAATTTACTACCTCAATGACCTTTATGGACATGGACTTTATGGATGCCTTCAAGTACTGGAGCCCCTGGACTACGGTATCAGGTGTGGGTGCCCTGTTACTCTTGTATGCAGGGTAAATTGTATGACGAAAAGTGGATCCTACAATACAGAACATAGTGCAACTTAGTTGATAATTAGTTTGAAGAGAACAGACTATTAATACAAGTAGGTTTAAAAGTAAATATGGTATCTTAAATAATGCAAAAAAATATATTTGCCATCAAATTTTTCATGTCATGAACTTGAGACAGAGCTATCTCTTAAATGGAATTTCTTATGCGAAAGCCTACAAAGCCTTCTCATACTGAAGCTATAAGAGAGTGCCAGAATTCAAAGTAAAAAATAAAATAAAATAAAAAATTATATTTGATGACTCTATGTACTTTGAGTTTTAGTCTCCTTTCATTACATTAATGAAAGGCTTTGTTTCGGTTTTAAAAAAAAAAGTCTATTGTATTAAATTTTTAGCTAGAGAAATCTGGTACTGTGTAATTCATCAAGTTGTTTCCAATGTTCACATAACATAGGAGAAGCCATGCAGTATTTGCTCCTGGCAACAATTCGGTCTAATGATATGTTTATCTACGTGGTGACTCTTTGGTAGGTTAATAGGCATGACATTGCAAAGCTTGTCTAACACTTGATAGTTCTCTTTAAGAACACTATCCTTAGAACTTTTGTCTTCAGTCATGGGAATGGCAATATTGGCATTCCCGTCTTCCACTCGAGAGCTAACATTATATCATCTTTACCCCATTCAGTTTTTTGATAGTAGCTTAGACCACAGTGAAGTTGGATCATGTGATCGCCAAACATAACCTTCAAAAAAATTGGATGATTGTGCTTTTCTAGAGGCCAGTTCTCAATAAACAAACAAAATTCACCATAGAGTCTTCATTTCCCTTCAAACTCAAGTACCCTCAGTGAGTTTTTTTTTTTTTTTTTTCAATGAAACGAGAAAATTTATTAAACTTTTGTCTGCCATGAAGGGATTAATCAGGGCAAAAAGAATCCTTAAAATGATCTTCCAAAGCATCTTTAATCTCCTTCCAATTGCAGTGAGCAAACAATCTAGAAATAACCATTAGCTGACAGAAATTCAATTTAACCACTTCTTGGTCTTTTTTAACCCAAAGGGTGTGTTTGGGGTGGGGATTTAGGGGGATTAGGAAAAGGGTTATGGCCCAAACATTGCATTTTTAGGGATTAGGGTTAAATAACCCTACAAATTTTCCTACTTCATCTTTTCATAACCCTACAAATTTCCTTACTTCATCTTCTCATAAACCTACAAATTTTCCTACTTCATATTATCATAATACTACACTCATAACACTTCCCCCAAACGCATATTATCATAATACTACAACAATATCCTTCCTCCAAACACATATTATCATAACACTACCATTCATATTCCTTCCTCCAAACACATATTACCATAACACTACCAATAATAACCCTAACCCCAAACACATATTATCACTAGGATTATTATAATCCTACGATTATCATAATCCTTTTCCTCCATAACTCTTTCCCTCCCCCAAACGCACCCAAAGAGAATAAGAAGCCAACGCTTCAGCCCACTAGTTTTCTTTTCAAAAAAATCATAATATTCGAAGATGGAATTGCATGGTGGGTATGACAACAAAATAAAGACTGTAAATATTTCTTATAGAAAGCCAAACTCGACCAATTTTATTGAAGTTTAAATAATTTAATGAAAAAGAAAAGTATGGTTTCCATTTTCAGAAATATGAAAAAACCTAATTATTCCCATACGAAAGCAACCAAAATACTTGTAGTAATAGGATTCAAATAAAAGTCATCTAGATTAAAAAGTGTAACCAATATTGATTTTCTCACTTCTAACATGTTATATCATTTTACTCTTAGTTTAATGGAGAGAAAGAAATGTTACTACCAACTCTATCTTCCAAAGATGAAGAGCATACCTTTTGACATGAAATTTTCATTGGATGAAATATAAGTATGACCATATGGGTGTCCTGAAAGAAAAGGTTTGTTTTTACCAAAAGGATTAGTTCATTCTCACATGTTAGAAATTCTCAATGACTTACCCATGACAATTGGGAAGGGAAATGAAACTAGATCCCAAGAAACTCCCATCCTGATAGACAGATATCAATTTTAACTTTAGAACTCAAGGACACAATTGTCCGATCTGTAGAACAAATCATGTTCAAGTAAGGTCGTTATATCAATTTTAACTTAACACGGAGTATTAAATTGCCAACTACTCATTGGTGTGTCATCAAAGTGCAGAAGCCCGGTCTTGAAATTAGCTAGTCACTAATAAGTACTCACTAACTTGTCTAAAAGTCCACGATATTGAAATCCTAGATTGAAGTTCAACTGAATGATTTCTGAATTTTTTTTTTTTTTTTTTTGAAACGGAGACAAGCCTCTTTATTAATAATAATATATGAGACTAATGCTCAAAGTACAAGAGTATTATACTAAGAGTAAAATAAGAAAAAGACAAAATCATCCAAACAATCTAAACAAAGATGGAAAAGGGAAAACGACTAACAAACAATCACAAATAACAAGCTAATAAAGTGAAATCCAACAGAAAAATTTAAGCTAAACAGAACCAAAACGAAGAGATTTGAATACAAAGCATAACAAAATATCTCTCTCACAAGGAAACCATTCGAATCTAGAAACTTGCAAGAAGGTGCAAATGGTAGAGAAGTTAAGTTATGTTGATAAGGTAAGTCCAATAGCTCTAAACTCCAAGCTCCAAGGTTTGGAAAAATGGAAGTCAGCCAGGACTTTAGTCAAAAAAGGAAGCTAGAAGTGGACAATCATCCTTCCCCTCCAAAACAGAAGCAGTGGTTGATCAAGAACCATGAAGTTGCTAAGGTTAACTTTGAAAACCTTTGGATTATATCAAAATTATTTGCTTCAGATGTCTGGAGATTGATCCGCAAGAGGCAGGAAGAATTTTTTTCAAACAAAAATTGTAATAAATCCTCTATTTGATGAGAACGCCCTCATTAGTACTGATCAAGGATCAATCATTGACTTTATCCGTGAGATAGGAAAATGGCAGGCTTGGGGGAATTTCCACCTCACGTTTGAAATATGGGATGACATCAAACACAGTCGGCCACATGTTTCAAAAGGCTATGGTGGTTGGCTTAAAATAAAAAAACCTTCCTCTAAATTATTGGTGTAGAAGCACCTTTGAGGTTATTGGGGATCACTTTGGAGGTCTTATTGACATAGCCATTGAAACTCTAAATTTAACAAATTGTAGTGAAGCCCAAATTCAAGTAATGAAGAACTTATGTGGTTTCGTGCCGTCAACGATCGAAATTTTAGATCTAAAGAGGGGAAATAGTTATCTACATTTTGGTGACTTCGAATTTCTAAATCCTCCTAGACCTTCCAAAGTTCCTTTTTTGCTCGATGATTTTAAAATTCAATTGATCATGTGAGAATTAGAGATGTCTTGTTAGATGAAAATTTTGATCTTTCCTCCTTTCCATCAATAGTGAATGTTCGAAAGTCAGTTTTTGCAGCTCTCCCTAGGAGTAGAAATCCTTTTGAAATTCTAAAGCTTTTTCCGGCCATCCCACTGGTTCTGGAGAAGAAGATAGAGGCCAGCAATCAGGTTGATAGTGAATTAATTGTGCGGGCATCTGAACAGTCCCCCTCCTTGAATGTTGCTAAACCCAAGATAAACAGCTGTTCTAAATTGGCAGCGGGGCCCACATCTATTGATTCTGTTTAAAACCCCAGTAGACGAAGAGCCATCAAGTGAGAGGAATAAAGAAAAAAAGGCCCACTTAATTACTATTAAGAGTAATTTTAATTCGGTTGCTGAAGATTTATTGAGAGAGAAAAAAGGATAAAGCTTCTTTAATTACTTTCATGAATAATTATGATATATCCTCCAAAGTAATTAAAGAAAACTTTTCCCCTCCCATCCAACGGCTCTCTCCATTTCCGGCCAACACATCTCCTCCACTCCCTTCAGTTTCAGGATTCTGCAAAAGGCCTAAATCAGCAAAAGGTAGCAAATTTTTTCAAGCTCCGAAAATCCTCGAGCATTATATTCAAAGGCAAACATCCTTCAACAACTTATGGACAGCCTTAAAGAATCTAAGTTTAATGATGGTTGTGCTCTCAAAGTTCCACTTTCAGCCCCTTCTCGAATTCACCGTTCTGAGCCATCTATTTCAGAATGTAATCCAGGCCTTTTGGAGATATGCAGCTCCAAAATTCAGACCTCTAATTGCCTCATCAGGTCAGAAAACTCAGTTTCTCCTACCAAGCAATTCAATTATTTGAAACTTCTCAACTCTAACTCTAAAGTAAATTTGATGCGAGGCTCTCCTTGTCTTGCTGTCAATTCCTCTGAAAAGCTTCCCATCTAGGCCTTGGATTCACCTTTTAGTGTCAGCAGTGAGAAGTCTTTGGGTTTCCTTGATGGTTTTGATCACAAGTGTAATGCAGAAATTGAAGGGGCAGACCTCACTGCCTTATTTGATGAAGCCGACACCCATCCTCTCAAAGTACCCTCAGAATTGCCTAAGGATCTGCTGTCCTTAGTCAATGATTGTAGCATCATCTTGGTTTAAAGAGACAGATGGCCGGAGAGTTCTTGACAGATAAACAAGCTGCATATGGGTAGATGTTTAAATTAAGCGAACGGGCGCATTTTTCATCTTATGATGTTGGTCTAAACTCTGGTTCATGTGCATCTCATACTGTTGTGTATGATCGGCAGAAAAAAGGCTAGTGGAAGAGATAATCGATGGAAAGATTGTTTTGTCGACGAGGGACATCTTATCGATAAAGGGTTGAAGGAAACTTACATAGCATTTCTGAAAAGCAAAGAAGGCAAATGGATTCTGTGGAATCTGCAAAAGATATTCCATGTTTCATTGTATCTTTCAAGGATCAAATCATTATGATTGAGGTGAAGCACCCTTCAGATTATTTCAAGACATTTAATAATTTCTTTATAAGAGAGTTGAAGCCTGATGTTAGACCAATTGCACATGTGGAATGTGGTGATATTGCAATTTGTGTTGTTTTTTTTTTGAAACGGAGACAAACTTCTTTATTACTAATAATAAGAGTTCAATGGACAAGAGAATTATACAATGAGCTAAATAAAGAAGTCCAAACAAGTGAAAAAAAAAGAATAATAATAGGGATCAGAAGGTGCACCCGGACATCTCAACTAGGTTGACACCCCCTTAGCACCAAAACACCATGTCCCATTAAAACAAGCCTATTGCAACAATGAGAACAAAATCCGACTTATTACAATAAGAGTAGGATCCAGCAAAGAAAAAAGAAAAAAAATCATTGTAAACTAGAAAAGAAAAAAGGCCAAAAAACAGGTGAGCCTTATTAGTACAACTAAGATACTACTGAGAAGTAGTCCTAGGAAACTGACTGAGATAGAAAAACTAGCCCCCAATTGAGACAAAGGTCTTGTGTGGAGTAGTTTGCAAAAATCTTGTTTAGAGAGCACCAAGCTGCTGCATTACATTGCACTGAATTGAAAATTTCTAGGCTTGATCTTTTCTTGTCTTGAAAAATTCGATGATTAAGTTCAAACCACAATTCCGCTAAAAGAGCTTTTAATAGATTTAACCAAATCAGCCGAGGCTTATAAGGAAGAGGTGGACCCTCCAATAGCTGAAGCACTGAGGAGCTGAGGGAGGCGTCGAATACCCAAGCAATATCAAAGATGGAGAAGAAACTATTCCAACAAACAGAGGAAAAGGGGCAAAGTAGGAAGAGATGAAGCAATGACTCATTAGCATTCATACAGAGAGGGCAAACCGAAGGCTGGAGGCATCTGCTTGGGGATTTCTTTTGAAGAATTTCTGCACAATTTAGCGACCCGAAAAGCATGATCCACATCAGAATGTTCACTCGCCGAGGGCAGTTTGATTTCCATAAGGCTTTGAAGAGTTTTTTATCCATTGGGGAGGCAGAATTTAAGTGGGCTGAGAGAGATTTAACAGAGAATCTACCTTGCTGTCCAATTGACCAAACCTTGGAGTCATCAAAATCAAACACTTTTTCTGGTGCAAGAAGAGCTAATAAGGAACCAAAGGCTACTATTTCCTCTTCTTTCAAGCTTCTTCTAAAGGAGAGGGACCAAGAGAGGGTAGAATGATCCCAATGATCAACAACTGAGCCTTGTGGTGGCATTTAAGTAATTTGATGACAGCCTATGGGGCGGAAATTTTCAGTTTAAGGTCCTATAGGGCACAATATAAGCGTGAGTGCTTTTAAGGATGGGTCGTTGGTGATATTTCAATTGACACCACAAGATTTTCATCACTTTCATTTTCCAGTCTCTAGTTTCTTTGAACAAATTGTAGACATACCTGGATGCTTGTATTCTGTTAATTCAATTGTTGTCAATAGCAAGTATTGCAATGTTTTCACAAAGAACAAGCGTTCAGTAGCTATAATTTCAACTTTCGCTTTTGGCAAGGTTGCTTTTGTTGCAATTGAAAATACCTTGGTTGGCAGCTTAACCTTCAAAAGAAAGGGTAGGGAGATACTGTAAAGAAAGGAGAAGAGTTTTGGGTCTCTCTCTTTCGGTAGAAGTTCCATAATTTGTGTCTTTGAAAAGATCGCAATGCAGAAGCTTGGTGCTCTCTAAACAATCAGTTTGTAAATTACTCCACTCAAGTTCTTTGTCTCAACTGGGCAGTCTTTATCTCTCATCTATTTGATTCATATTTTATTCCTTATGAAAATACAAAAGTTAAAGTTGCAGATGGCAGTTTATCTCCCATTGCAGGCAAAGGAACCATTGAATTGACCGATAAACTTTCTTTGCAGTCAATTCTCCACGTCCTAAACTAGCATGTAACCTTCTACATACGTAAACTTTGTCGAGATTCTAATTTTCGTGTTATCTTTTTTTATTCTCATTGTATTTTTTAGCATCAGGAATCGAGACATCAAATTGCGCGTGCTAGGATGCTTGACGGTCTCTACTACTTTGATCAAGGTTTTTTTAGTAATAAAATAACTTAGGGCAGCTACCTATCTTTATTTTCAATACCTGAAAGTGTGGCTGCCTCCTTGGAGAGAACCATGAGGAACTTCTTTTGGGAAGGTCATGCCGGTAGCAAAATCAACCACCTTGTTAATTGGAACAAGGTTTCATCTCCTCTAAAAGATAGGGGTCTTGGCCTAGGAGGAATTAAAATTCATAACACTTTGCTCGCTAAATGAGGTTGGAGATACTCGAAATGAGAGTCAACTCTTTGGAGGCAAATAATTAGAAGCATCCACAGTAAGGAGGTTTTTGATTGGTTCACTAAAGAGAAGTCTGGTAACAGTCTAAGAAGCCCTTGGGTCAACGTTGCTAGAGTTAGGAGGTCGGTTGACTCATTAGCCTCCTCTTGGTAACAGTCTTAGAATTGGTTTTTAGTCAGATCCTTGGGTTGGTAACACCTCATCAAGGAGCAGTTTTCTAGGCTCTTTAGAGTTGCTCTTTTGCCCACCAGTTCAGTAGCAGCACATTGAGACCATGATACTTCATCTTGGTCATTGGCCTTTAGAAGAAGCTTGAAAGATGAAGAAATCGCAAAATTTCAATCACTTTGATCCCTCCTCTCAACTGAAAAAGTGGTTAATTCTGATGACTTTAGATCATGGTCCATTGATCCCCAAGGACGGTTTTCCGTTAAGTTTCTTTCGGCTCACCTAAAATCTGCCTCCCCGATGGATAAACGTCTTTTTTCAGCAATTTGGAAATCAGGCAGCCCTCGGAGAATTAACATTTTGATTCGGATTATGGTCTTCGGGTTTCTCAATAGTTCAGAAATTTTGCAAAAGAAATCCCCCAATAAATGTCTCTCTCCTTCGATCTGTGCTCTTTGCTTGAAGGCTAGCGAGACCCTTCATCACATTTTCTTGTACTGTCCTGTCTCTTCCTTTGGCTAGGAAAGGATTTTCTCCTTATTCAATTAGTATGGACTTTTGATCATTCTGTAAGCGCTAGTGTGGTTCAGCTGCTGTCGGGTCTAATTTTACCCAAAAAATCTCGCATCATATGGAAAACTTTGTCAAAAGCTTTACTAACAGAATTATGGTTCGGGCGAAATCAACGTATCTTCCATGATAAGGCAAGACAAAGAACAGAAATTATGCGTGCAGTAGATCTTAATACTGCAGCTTGGTGTTCCTTATAAAGAGAGTTCACTAATTATTCCATTCAAGATACTTATCTTAACTGGAATGTCTTTCTTAATCAAGCCTAACTGCTGCTGCATCAACTTCACTGCATTGCAGATTTCACAATCTGAAGCCTTGAAGCTTTGAAGAATTGGCCTGATTTAAATTTTAATTTTGAGATTGTATTTTTGGTGTCTTTTCTGCTTATTCTGGTCATGTTTTCCTATTTTTCTGGACCCTTGTAATAGGCTGAACGATATTATTATTGTTCCTCTGTTGGTTTGTTTGCATTTATGTTTTTTCGGGATATGATGCTTGGCGCTATGAGCGTGTCAACGTAGTTGAAATGTCTGGGTGCACCTCTTGATCCCCCTAAGACTCCCCCGATTACATCTTCTTTATTGCTCTCTTTGTATAACTCTCTTGTACTTAGAGTTCTTATTAATAAAGAAGTTTTGTCTCCTTTAAAAAAAAAAATATTAACTCGGGGTCTTAGTAGTATTAGTTCTCCTTTTAATCATGAACAAATCATGTTTTGGCATCCTAGATTAAAACATCCCAACTTTTATTATCTTAAACATTTGTTTCCAAATTTGTTACAAAATATGGATTGTTCTTCTCTTCAATGTGAAAGTTACATTTTTGCAAAAAGTCATCGATCCGCCTGTTTTCTAAAACCATACAAAGCCTCCAAACTGTTTTACCTCATTCACAGTGATGTTTGAGGTCCTTCTAAAATTTTGACTCATAGTGGAAAAAAGTGGTTTGTTATCTTTATTGATCATCACACATGTCTATCTCAGGTCTACCTGATGACAAATAAATCTGAGGTGAAAGATCTTCCTATAAAATTTGATAATATGAATTTCTTTTATTTGGCTTTGTATTTGTGCTTTTGGTTTGATCTTGTATTGTCGTTTTTTGGATGTGATGAGGATGCTAAGGGGATGTCAATCTAGTTGAGATGCCCGGGTGCGCCTGTTGATCCTCCCTCCCCCTATTGCTCTTTGTATAACCCTCATGTACACTGAGCTTTGTCTCTTTATTTTCAATATTAATAATAGTGAGACTCATTCATAGTTTTTTTCTTTATCAAAGTTCATTGTGGAGCCTTGATCTTTTGGAGGTAATTAAGTTTGGCAAGACGATTTCCAGCAGTCAGTATGACTCGCGAAAGAAGAAGATGTTAAGCTGTTTATCACAAAGTAGCTTCCTGGAACTTTTGTCTCAAGTAATTTTGAAGGTTAAAGAAGTGAGTGAATTTCAGATTCCTTTGGGGCTTTAGTAACAATGGAAAGACAGGGTTACAATTGATCAAAGATAGTGGCCGCTGACTCCTGTTGGAAATTTTTTGAGTTATTTCCTTCCTCTGAATAAAAGTTGTGGATCTTTGTTTGCGTTTTTGGCCACTGTTTATCCCCTACAGTCTGCACTTATGCTCTGCCATCGGTGACTCCTTATAGCTCCTGTTTGCTTTTTCTCAACTGTTTTGTATTATTGTCAGAATTGTGCTTGGGAAGATTCCAGAGATATATTCAGTACAAGCTTCTTAGCATAAGTCCCCAGTGGAGTCTCCACTTTTCAGCCTCCACGTGGTGTTCTTTCTCCAATGATCTCAAGTTTGTCTCAGTACGAGTTTTTGGTCGCCTTTTTTTTTTTATTTTTGAAAAGGAGACAAGCTTCTTTATTATTAATAAACTCAATGTACAAGAGAGTTATACAATGAGAATAATAGGGAAGCCAAGAAAGGGGGAGAGAGAGAGATAGATAGATAGAGCTAGGATCAGTAGGTGCACCCGAACATCTCAACTAGGTTGACACCCCATAGCACCCTCATAATATCCAAAATACAAAGAAAAGACCAAAGGTTGTCGCCTTTTATTTAGAAGGATGTTTAGTCTTGTATTTGTATTTGTATTTCTCTGTACTTCTTTTTGTTTGTTTTTCCTTGGGGCATTACTCCATTGTTATGGGTTTTAGCTTGGTTGGATATGATGAGGGTGCTATGGGGGTGTCAATCTAGTTGAGATGTCCAGGTGCATCCTTGATCCATGGTTACATGCTCATTGTATAATTCTCTTGTACTATGAGCTTTTGTCCCATTATTATTATATTAATATTAATAAAGAGGTTGTCTCCTTTTCAAAAAAAAAATAGTAAGACTCGTATCCTTTTCAAAAAAAATATGAATTTCTTTTATGTTTTACAAAGTCTTCTTATGATCCGGAAGTTTATTTGTTCTTTTTATAATGTTCATTTTCTTTTGAAACTCAAGGACAAGTTTTGTTTGGGAGGGATAGAATGATGTAGTAAAATTAGAGTGAAAATTAGGGTATCTTGGTTAAATCCTTAATTGATTAGGATTAAAATTATTTTCCATTAGGACTTAGTTTCCTTGGTTTATTAGGATTACGATTAGTTTCTTTAATTAATTAGGGTTACGATTCTTTTGCTTTTCAATTCTCTACCAGCAGACGAATAATTTTTTTTTACTGACAACTTTTGATTCATAATAATGGCTGAAAAAATTCGAGTGGAATCAATTATTTTTGCATGCAAAGGTAAGTTCTCACTTCCTTTTTCCTTTTTTCTCTCTCCTCCTCCTCCTTCCCTTCAACATCATCGTTAGCCCCTTCTCCTCTCCGATAGAGACTGCTATATGTCGAGATTTATCCAGGCTATCCTCTTCATCTTTCTAAAGGAAGTTTGGCCCACCTAGCAATAATTTGTAAATAACAGGGATGGAAGTAAAAAGTTGCAAAATTGACAGTTTATTTTCTAGAGGCATGCGTCGAGGAGATCTTCTATCACCTTTTTTTTTAAACGGAGACAAGCCTCTTTATTAAATGAGACTAATGCTCAAAGTACAAGAGAATTATACTAAGAGCAAAAAGAGAACAACCAAACAAACTGCACAAGGGAGAAAACGACCAAAACAAACAAACGCAGAGAACAAGCTAAAAAGGCGAAAACCAACAGAAAAAATGAAACTAAAACAGAACCAAAGCAAAGAGATCTGAAAACAAAGCAAAACGAAATAACTCTCTCAAAAGGAAAACATTTGAAACCAGAGACTAGCAAGAAGAAGCAACCGGCGAGCACAAAGCTAACATACCAAAGAAGTCCAAAACCTAGAAGAGGCACGAAAAAAGCTTTCCAAAAACCAGCAACAGCTAAAGGTTGTACTGCCATTTGCAAACCTCAACACCCCATGAATCTTCAAAGACAAAGATTGATGTTCCAATTCCAAATGAAAACATATCCCCCAAGCGAGTAGAAGTATTAAAAATATTCACCAAATTGTTTCTCCCGTAAGCCACTCTAATAGATTCCAGCACCTTTTTCGACCTTAACAAGATTCAAGAAGAACAAGATCTATCACCTTTTTTATTTCTTCTTGTCAGCGAGGTTCTAGGAGCTATCATCAATCAGTTGTACGTTAATGGGCATTATGAAGGCTTTGTTGTTGGAAAGGAAAAGATACATATTCCCATCCTCCAATACGTTGATGATACGTATAATAAGGATGTGCTTCTCAAGTTGAAGGAGGCAAAACAAGTATAATGAGGATATGCTTCTCAAGTTGAAGGAGGCAAAACAAGTATAATGAGGATATGCTTCTCAAGTTGAAGGAGGCCATCAGACTGTTTGAATGGTGTGCAAAGCAGAAAATTAATTGGGATAAATCAGCTCTCAGTGGTGTTACTGTGGTGAAGATCTGTTTCAAATGGCAGAGAAATTAGGGTGCAAGGGGGAAAAGCTTCCTTTTTTGTGCCAAGGACTTCCTTTGGGAGGTTATACAAGCAAAAGGTTTTCTGGCAACCAGTGCTTGACCGGGTTAATAATAGATGGAAAAGATTTAATATCTCAAGAGGAGGAAGACAGACTCTATGTAAATCAGTTCTGGCCAGTCTTCCCACCTATTATTTGTCTCTCTTTGCCATTCTTGACAATATGGCATCGTCCTTGGAAAAGATAATGAGAAACTTCTTCTAGGAAGGGCATTCCGGAAGTAAAATAAACCATATGGTGAACTGGGAAAAGGTTACACCTTCTCAGTTTGATGAGGGTCTTGGATTAGGATGCATCAAAGTCCAAACATGGCTCTCCTTGCTAAATGGGGCTGGAGATTCTCAAAGGAAGATACCTCTTTATGAGACAAGTTATAACAAGTATCCATGGTAAAGAGGGCTTTTGATTGGCACACAATGGGAAAATCCAGAAATAGCTTGAAGAGTCCTCGGGTTAGTATTTCAAGAGTTCGGAGGAAGGAGGTGGAAGCTTTGGCTTTAGTTAAGCTTGGTAATGGAAGAAGAATGGCTTTTTGGAAAGACTTATGGATCGGTGACATCCCCCTCAATCTTCAATTCCCTAAGCTCTTCAAAATTGTGCTGCTGCCTAGTGGTTCAATCTAAGAAGCACCGACACTCCTAAGGTGGCCAAGTATCGGTGTCGAACACGTTTCCAACTCGACACGCCACAGATACGTCTCCAACCCGCCAGCTGGAATGTCGATTTCTTTTTTTTAATTTCGAACACGGCCAAGACACAGCCCTGACACGGTTGGAGAAAAAAGCCCATAGAAATTGCCCATTAGTCCGACTCAATGGCAATAATTATTAGGTTTCTTTTTTTATTTTAATTTTCTCTTAAAACGAAAAGCTTCACGCACTCCACACTCTCTTCTCCGATTCTCCCCACCAGGCCACCAACCCTCTCGCCGGTCGTCGTTGCTGCCCATCTCTCTCACTGGTCGCCGCCAACCTAGTCACCGGTTTCTGTCCATTTTCCCCAAAATTTGGACGCCACTCTTTTGCCAGTTTTTTTCTGCCTCTTCTTTATTTATTCTTTTCTTGTTGTGTGGCCGGACATTGGACAGTTTGATATCTATCAATTTAGAATGACCAAACATTGTTGTGCACTTGTTCATCATATAACGTACTTGTTTGGCACATTCTCTACATCCAAAGTACTTGTTTGGCATATAATGTACTTGTTTGGCACATTCTCTACATCCAATGTACTCATCTTAGATTTTCATTTTATTTTTTCAATTCCTAAACACACCCAAAAGTTTAGTCTATTTAAAAAATTTATTTAGGAATTATAGCGTATAATGGCTTCAAGAAAACAAGTCTCGAGTTCCACCACATCAAAACTTAGAAGTAGCAAGAGAGAGGATGAAGTGTATTAAGAAATATTTTAATTAGGATGAGCACACAAAAGTGAACATTTGAATTTGCCAATTTCTCTACAATGTCTGAACAGTTTGCTGATCATGAATCCATACATAATAGATATGATATGCCTCTAAATAGTTGGTGAACCATCCATGGTGTCTTTAGTCCAACTTTACAGTCACTGGCTATGAGTTACTAATTCAGCCTTCATCCTCCTCTTGTCGTGAGAGAAATTGGAGTACATATTCATTTGTGCACTCCATGAGAAGAAACAAGATGACACCACAACGTGCAGAAGACTTGGTGTACATCCATAGCAATCTACGTCTTTTATCAAGAACTCCTGAATATCTCAAAGGAGAGACAAAAATGTGGGACATTGTTGGGGATTCGTTTGATTCATTTGTGTTGAACAAACTACTCTACTAAAACCTGTTATGTTTTATGGCTCTAAACTTATTATTTTGATGTTTTTAATTGGAATGCTTGTTATGTAATATGTTTATATGCATGACTTGTATTTTTTTTTTTAACTAAAAAATCGATGTGTCCCCAACGTGTCATGTCCTACTTTTTTTAAAAATGGCATGTTGCCGTGTCGGTGTCGTCATGTCGCATGTCTGTATCTATGCTTCCTAGGATTCAGTTGTTGCTCAATGGGACAATTCCACTATGTCTAGGTCAATAGTGTTTCGAAGACTGTTAAAAGAAAACGAAATTTCTAATTTATTATCTCTGTTATACCTTCTCTTCTAAGAGATAGAGTCGGATGATAGTAAATTCTGGTCAATTGATAAGTCAGGTAGATTTTGAGTTAAGTCCCTTTTGGTTCATCTTTCTTCATCATCCCCGTTGGACAAAGGTACTTTCAAAGCTCTATGGAAATCCAGTAGTCCAAGGAGAGTTAATATATTGATCTGGATTATGGCCTTTGGTCTTCTAAATTGTTCCTTGATTATGCAAAGAAAGATCGCCAATAAGTGTCTTTTGCACTCGGTGTTCCCACTATGTATGAAGGACAGTGAGGACCTGCTGGTGTAGAGGAATCAAAGGGTTTATTAATAAAGTTTTACATTGTATCTAACTCTTTACTAATGTTTCGAATTTCTGTTGCTTTAGATGGCTAGTTGTTTTCTCATTTGTCATCGTTTTTAGGTCATTTTCATATTTGTGTTGCCTGGGTATATCCATTGTTTCAGTTGTAGGCTGTATTTTCCTTACTTCTTTTGCTCTTAGTATAATTCTATTGTACTTTGAGCATTAGTCTCATTTATTTTTATTTATAAAAAGGGTCGTCTCCATTTTAAAAAAAGGGCTAAATGTGAATATTTCTCTACGAAACACTTCAATGTGCCTAGAACACCAAGTGAAGTACATGCAAATAGAAAATTATGAAAATTGTACATCCAAGAAAAATAATGAATACAACCACATACATGTTCTTGAAGAAATCAGTAATGTGTCAATTTGAATCCTATATCTTACCATCATGGTCGAACACAACCTGTACAACATTGAGAATACATACATGAGTATTGCTATTCCATATATGGTTAAGAGAATAATAATGAGAGACACAAGCTAAATACCAAACCACGTAAAGGGCAGGTTACTGATTAGTTATACTAAAAAACAGACGATGAGTACTTAAAAATGGATGAAGGATTCTAAAACTTGCCAGCCAAATTATATGAATCATTACTTGCTTATTACTCTAACTAACATTTAAGGGACGAATACCCATTTGATCCCTACTGTTTGAGTTTAATATTCAATTTGTCTCTAGGTTTCAAAATATAATGTTTCCACCATTTAGGTTTCTATAATGCTCCAATTTGGAGACCTATAGAGATATGATGGTTTGGTGCTAAGGGGGTGTCAACCTAGCTAAGATGTTCCAGTGCACCTTCTGATTTCCCTTGCTTAACCTTCTGATTTCCCTTGCTTATTGCTATCTAGCATCTTTGTTACGCACATTGTATAACTCTCTTGTACTTTGAGTTTTATTATTAATAAAGAAGTTTGTCTCCATTACCAAAAAAAAAAAAAAAAAACTCCAATTTGGTACCTGATGTTGACTGTTTGCTAGTTTCCGTGATAAAAAGATGCCACGACTTTTGTACATGTTTTCTTACAATAATCATCTATGTTCTAGTTTAATTTGTTGATGTGACCAAAAATTTACTTTAAAATTTTTTTCTTCATCCCGTCACCTCTCATATTTCCCCCTCCCCACCAACAATGCCCATCCTCTCTCACTTTTAGCCAAGAAAAGCTAGATAGTTAAAAATACGAACCAAACGGAAGGATTAATGAAACCCAAAATTTTTATAACAACAAATCAAATAAAACCCAAAAGTCATATCTCAAAAACCAAACATTGGTGAATGTTTGGAATAACAAATTGAAGAGGGTGTTGAGGGAAAAAGAAAAGCTACCGCCACATGAGAAGGCATAATCTCCAGAACATCAACAATCTGCAAAATAATAATAATGACTAAGCACATTAACCACTATAATAAACAGAACTTTTACTTGCAGAAAAATCACAGATGCTTTTAGAAAAATATATAATAGATATAAGATCTTAAAAAAAATCTTTTATTCTATATCATAAGAACTACCTACGTCTATCAAAATTGGCAGGACAACCCGTCTTCTTTTGCTAAGAAACAAAAAGTGATCCAGTAAGACACTGAGAAACACAAGTGCAGGCAAGTGCGTAAAAATAATGAAACATCTTTTTTTTTAAAGGAGACAGCCTCTTTTTTTTTTGAAACGGGGACAAGCTTTTTTATTAATAAAGGAAAATGAGACTAAAGCTCAAAGTACAAGAGAATTATACAAAGAGCAAAAAGTAAAGACAAACAACCAAACAAACTGTCCAAAGACGACCTCGGCCAATACAAAGAAAAAACGACCTAAACAAAACAAACACAAAGAACAAGCTAAAAAGGTGAAAACCAACAGAAAAAATGAAGATAAAACAGAACCAAAACGAAGAGAACTAAATACAAAGTATAACAAAATAACTTTCTCAAAAGCAAAAAGATGCAACCGGTGAACTCAAAGCTAACTTGCCAAAGTAGTCCAAACCCAGAAGAGGAACAAAAAATCTTTCATAATATCAGCATCAGCAAAAGGTTGTACATCCTATACAATGCCTTAACACACCATGTTGAATCTTCAAATTGATGTTCCAATTGACAACTCATCCCCCATGCATGAAGAAGTACTAAAGATATATACCAAAATATTTCTCCCATAACTAGATTCATGAAGAAACAGATAATCTCATAGAATAAGCTTGAGAAATATTAGAAGAGCAATCATAGTTTCTGGTAATGAAGACTTTTAAAGATGAGTTGCACAAAACATTAACATTTTCGCCTTCTGAACTAAATACTTCTTGGCAGTTACCATGAAAAGCCAGCAATACTTTACCATAGGAACCACGAGCAAACCTTTTCTTTAGGGATGGCTGCACTTTTAAATTAGGCCAGAATAATTCCACATTCACTGACTATTGACATCAACTCTTTAGGCAAATCTAGTGGAAAATTATTTGGGAGAAAACCTTCCTCATCAAACAAAACAATTAAGTCCCTCCCTTCGAATTCTGAATCCAATTTAGGGTCAAATTCACTAAGATTGATTCTTCACTGCTAACACTGATAGGAGAGAAAATTTCGGGCTGGACTTTAGAACTTAAGTCAGCTTTACAAGAGGAGCCTTGCTGACCAGATGTCTTTGCAATGGAGGTGGAGGATTTTGAAGTGTTGAGACTCTTTGAAGGAGAAGAGCTATTTACTGACTTGGAAAAATGCTCAGGGACTTGGATTTTAGAGCTGTAAACTTCCAAGAGATCTGGGTTGTTGACAGAAACTGAATGCTTGATGGTGTTATTCTGAAAAGAGTCCAAAGGGGGAATTTTAAGGTCGCAAACCCCATTTAATTCAGATTTTAGCAGGGCAGTCCACATGTTGTTGAAGGAGGTTTGCTTGCGAATATAGTGTTTAAGAATTTTTGGAATAAGAGAGGACTTACTGCCTTTGGCACCCTTGGAACGGTTGAAAAAACCCACTTCTGAGAAAAGATGGCCTCCTGTTTTAACAGAAATAGAAGAATCTGAATCTGAAACATATTGCAACGATTTTTGCAATAAATCCGCTGAGTTGTCCTCTAAAATGCTTGGGCAAAAATCGTTATAACTCAAGGAATTATTTAAGTGGGCCCCTTTTTCTTTATTCGTTTCATTTAAAGATTTAAAAGAGGACTTTTCGGCTACTGGATCATTAAAACCAGAAACGTTTTCGCATGCAATATTTTAAAAAATAGTAGACGTTGGAGGCTGCCTGGGACCCATTAAATTAATAACACAACTGTCTTCTGCACCTTTTTCTCTCTTCTTTAATAGCATCTCTTCATTTTCTGGCTGTTTCAATGCATTAATATCATTGGCCTTTGTGGTGATTAATGACTTGTTGGCACTCTTGTTTCTAGAAACAACATTAATATTATCTTTAATGCTGCAAATATGTGACTGTTGGAATCCTTCGAGCGACTTTTCAAATGGAATACAATTAAAAGATGTCTCCTTTGGCGGGAAAACTAAGTCTCTCCTAAATGGTGATTCTGATTTTGAACGTCTTTTGAAATTCTCTGACTTCCGTTTAATTTCTGCCATCTGATTACTAACGGAACTGCCAATAGCCGAAGGATGAGGAGGAGACTTCCCAGAATCTGACGATGCTTTGCATTTCGGTGAGTTGATGTCGACCTCTGATGAAGATGATTGAGCAGCCTTTTAGACAACTTATAAGGGTTCCTTTGCGTGCTTGGGATGGAGTTCGCAGGAAGAAGAAATTCAAAATTGGAGCTAAATGAAACTTCCTCAAAACCTTCATCCTTCATGACTTGATTTATTCTGACAATATCTACTGGATTAGAAAATTCATAAGTAGATAAATTACCTTGTACTTTGTTGGGTGGATTAAAAATAGAAATATCCCCAAAATTCAAAAAAATGTTTCCTCTTCTTTCATCAGAAATCCCAATAGTTGCCGAAATGAAACCACACTTGTTCTCCTTCACTTGAATCTTAGCTTCTGAGACATTAAGGAAGTTGATAGTTTCAGCTGCAATATTTTCTAATCCTCCAAAATGAGCTTCAATCACTTCAAAAGTTTTATTATACCAATAATCAAGAGGTAAATTTTTTATTGAAATCCACCCTCCATAGCCTTTCGAATATAGTGGTCTTCCATGGTCATGATTATTCCACTTTTCAAACTTTAAATTAAAGGCACCAAAATATTGCCATTTGCGTGGACTTTCAATGAACTACTTCAAAGGACCACATTCCAATTCAATCAAAGCATTGTCTGCAAATAAAGGGTTGATGATAACTTTTGAATCGAAAAAGAGTTCTAATGCTTCATTAATTTTTACCCAACTATCAAATTCAAAAAGTTTTGAAACAACCCAAAGATTATCAAAATATGCTTTGAAAACTTCTAAATTCTTAATCACCCAAAATTTGCTTGAACTCTGTGATGCAATATCAGAGAAGGAGATCTTGGATGTCTCATTTGATTCTGCTTTCTCCGTAAAGCTTCCTTTCATACTTTTAGTTGGCTGCTTCATAATGGTGTTGAACTTGGTTTGGGAGGAGAACCAGATTTTGTATTCATGAATGTCCTTGAAGTCTTCCAACATTTTTCCAAAGCTTTTCCACCCCTGTTTATCTTCACCAATGGGTATATGAATAAAAGATCTCCCTCCTGTACTAGGCCATGCAATGCATCTCAGAATCCACCCACTTTTGGTTCTGAATTTGGAAGTTTCAACCCTTCCACAATGAATTTTTTCTTTCTTATAGAAATACTCTTCTTCAGATTTCTTATTCAAATCTTTCACCAAATCATCTAAGTTGAAAGATTGATAAAGTCATAGTAATTTTAGCTTCAACATCTTCAATGTGAAAAGCTTCATCTTCATACTAGACGCAGAAAAAAAAATTGTCGATTTTGCAGCTTTTTACTTCCATTTTTGTGAGTTAAGAATGGTTGCAAGGGAGAAGCCAAAGTACTCGGCGACGTCTAGCAGTGTTTACTAGAGAGGCTAAAAAGCAATGAAGTTGAAGGGAAGGAGGAGGAGGAGGAGAGAGAAAAGAGGAGAAAGGGAGAGAGAGAACTTGCCTTTCCTAATCCGTTTCTTTGGTGGATTTAGAAAAATTGAAAAGCTCAAATGTAGAATCTGCATTTACCAACCTAATAAAGCATTCAGGGGCCTGAACTTCAAAGTTGTATACTTCCAAAAGATCCGGGTTTTTATCAGAAATGGAGGCTTGATGGGATGGATCCGAAGAGAGTCCAAAGGGGGAACTTTAAGATCACAAACCCCATTTAATTCCGATTTTAGTAGGGCAGTCTAAGGAGACAGCCTCTTTATTAATATTAATATAATTGTAATGGGACAAAGCTCATAATACAATAGAATTATACAATGAGCATGTAACCATGAATCAGGTAGTACACCTGGACATCTCAACTAGGTTGACATCCCATAGCACCCGTATCATATCCAACCAAGCTAAAACTCATAACAAAGGAGTAATGTCCAAAGGCAAAAACAAACAAAAAAAGTACAGAGAAATACAAATACAAAGACAAGACTAAAACAGACTAAACATCCTTCTAAATAAAAGGCGACCGAATAGGCGTAAAACTCGCAGTGAGACAAACTCAAAGATCTTTGGAGAAAGAACACCACGAGGCTGAAAAGTGGTGACTCCACTGAGGTCTTATGCTAAGAAGCTTGCTTTGAAAATATCTCTAGAATCTTCCCAAGCACAATTCTGACAATAATACAAACCAGTTGAGAAAAAACAATCAAAACCAGGTGCTGTAAAGAGTCAC
The DNA here is from genome assembly GCA_025688845.1 of Cucumis hystrix. Lineage (NCBI taxonomy): Eukaryota > Viridiplantae > Streptophyta > Magnoliopsida > Cucurbitales > Cucurbitaceae > Cucumis > Cucumis hystrix. The sequence goes on from CM046890.1 coordinate 7,159,219, forward strand.
TAGTGGCAGAGCATAAGTGCAGACTGAAGGAGATAAACAGTGTCCAAAACCAAAACCAGGGTGATCTTTTTTATCTGCTTCCTAACTACCAATTTTTTTAAACTCCTAGCTCCCTTCAATTCCAGAAGGACTTCCAATGCACTATCACATCCAAGACTTTTACAATGCTGGAGAAAAAGTTTAAAGAACTCAAAGGAAAGATATACCACAAGCTTCAATGATGCCATGCAAGTGCTTTGGGATTTCTTCACTGAATTTTTGGAGAGAAGGTTGTTCTTTTTCTAAACCTTCCTCCACAAACAACTCACGGACACCATTGATTATGTTCTCCAAAATCTCATAATCTTCATCCTCTTCCTTTGCATTAAACTCTTCTAATTCCTCACGACTTACACTTGGAACATTAGAACTCTACTTCGACTCAAAAGTTATGGTTAGAAATAGTGGGCTTGGGCCTTGATGAAAGTCCATGGGTAGTTAACATTTCCTTTATCCTAATTTTTTTTCCTTTAATTAGGCTCGTGTTGCCTATAAATTTTTTCCATTTTGTACTTTTTTTATTATCATAAAATAATAATAACAAAATATCATGATTTTTCTCCCGATACTCGGGTTTCCACGTAAATCTGTGTGTTCTTTGTCTCTACTTTCAATGTGGTATCAGAGCAGAACATTAAACAAACCCTAGACAACATAACTATTGATGAAAATCAAACAGAGGAGACAGCCGCCGGTTTTAGCACCATCGTGGATGCTCGGATCAGTGTTGCCATGGACGAATGGTTTCACCGCCTTCAAACAACGTTGGCCAATGCATTCCCATCAATTATGTCATCGTCCTTGCCGTCAAACACCTCTCATGCACCGCCAAGCGCCGGTCCATCCTCCTCAAACAGTGTCGACCATCTCATTTGTGCAACCCTCTTCTTCATTCACGGCCTATATTGCTCCCCACGACTCAATTCACGTACTGCCACCTAATTCCAACTGGCCACCACCTCTTCTATCATCAAATATGTATGCCCTGCCACCCACTAACCTTAGTTATCATCCCAATGTTAAAAATTCTCAAATTCACTCAACATTTGTTGTTGGTGAATCTTCGGTTCATTCCAACCCTAACATGCAAGCTTCCTCAGGAATAGCTCAACAACAATTGGAAGAGCTTTGACAACAGATTGCAGCAATTGAGAAGCTACCTTAAGGACTACATCCAACACTCCCGTATTGATGTATTTAGAGAATCCGGAAACCTCATTCCCCACTTTATCCTCTTCTTATATGACTAATACAGTGGCATAGTCTTCACTCATCTCGAAGCTTTTTGTGGCCATTTTGTCAACTTACTTTGGGCTCCTTTTGTCATCTAATATGACTAATACGGTTGTCAGCCTTCCTCCTATGCGCTCTCGCCTTATGCCTGCCCCCTTTGTGTTAATAACATGGAAAACATCCAGCACCTTTTACTTGATTGTGTCTTTGCATCTAAATGTTGGTTCCGTCTTCTCCAAGCATTCAATTTTTGTTGGGTTTTTTATCATGTTTTTAAGAACAATCTGCTTCAAATTCTTGCCGGACCAGACTTGAAGAAGAAGACAGCTGAACTATTGTGGGCAAACGCAATAAAAGCACTTTTAGCTTAAATTTGGTTTGAAAGAAACCAAAGAGTATTCCATGATAAATCATCGACTTGGTTGGAACGCTACGACTCTGCTGTTTTGAATGCATCTTCATGATGCTCATTAGCTAAATATTTTCAGGATAACTCTTCGCAGGAGATTGTTCTAAATTGGCCAGCCTTTATAGCCTCCCCACCCTGAAGTTCTAGAGTATCTTGCCTTCAGAATCAGCCTTTTGCTCAATCAAGGACTATTATTTTGTTTTGTATTCGGCTTGTTGCCTTGCTTATGTTTCTGTTTTGGATAGTTTGTTTGGCCTTGTATTGTGGCCTTTTAAACTCTTGTTTGGCCTTGTTTTATGCCCTTTGTTTGGCTCTTGTATTGCTTTTAGAAACATGGTATTTAGGTTTTGTTTTGTTTTTCCGCTTTTTGGATGTGATGAGGGCACTAAGGGAGTGTCAACCTAGTTGAGATGCCTGGGTGCGCCTGCTGATCCTCCCCTCCTATTGCTCTTGTATAACCCTCATGTACATTGAGCTTTGTCTCTCTATTTTCAATATTAATAACAGTGAGACTCGTATCCTTTTCAAAAAAAAATTAATTAATTACTTTGTACCTAGTTTACTTTCTAGATTTCATTCGTACTTCCAGGATAGAGGATTTTGTTTAGCTCGTTGTTATTGTTGAGTTTGATTTAGCTATTATCTGTATCTGTTTGATTTAGCCATTATCTATATCAAGTCATACTCCCAAACGGTGGACCCCACAAAGCATTCAATGAAGTAACGCCTGGGAAGAGGAAGAGCCCGAGAAAGCCATTTCTCCTAAGATCACAATTGTTACTTCTCACGGCTTTTCATTTCGTCGTTCCCTTGAGATTCACCCAATCACTTCATTGGAAAATTTTAAAAAAAAAAAGATACAAGTCCCCTGCAAAGAAGCCCTCTGCTCAATCCATTACAAAGAATCATCCGTGATTCAAGACTACTCAAAAATTCTATATAAAAGAGAGAACATCATTCCACAACGCTTGGACGATCTAAATGAACTTTGACCTTTTCGAAGAAAGTTGTGTGAAGATTCAAACCTCTGATTTAGATTGCAACAGGTCAATAAAATCACATTTTTCTAACTCGAATTTCCATCGGTCTCATTTTTAAATTCCAGGCTAGAAGATCTGCATTGATAATCAATGAAGCACCGAAGATATAGATTAAGAATTTAGAGGAGTTGGAGGAATACCAAACAGAACAAGAGGAGGCCGAGATTCTTGATACATTGGGGCCAAAATTTTTCAAGTTAGTGTTAGAGATGGTGGATTTTGAAATTTTGAAAAGCTTAGATGAAGAATCTGCATTTACTGACCTAATGAAGCATTCAGGGGCATGAACTTTAGAGTTGTACACTTCCAGTAGATCCGGATTTTTATCAGAAATGGAGTGCTTGAGGGGGTGGTTCCGAGAAGAGTCCGAAGAGGGGACTTTAAGGTCACAAACCCCATTTAATTCCGATTTTAGTAGGGCAGACCAAACATTATTGAAGGAGGTTTGTTTGCAGATGCAATGCTTGATAATTTTTGGAGCATGAGTGGATTTACTTCCTTTGGCACACTTGAGACGATTGGAAATTCCAAAATCTGGAGAAAGTTGGACCTCTGTACTAACAGAAAGTGAAAATTCCTTTGCTGAAGCATTCTGTAACTTTTTTGCTTTAAATGTCATGAGTTGTCATCAGAAAATTTTGAGCAAATTTCATAATTGCTCATTATTGTAAATAAGTGGGCCTTTTTTTCTTTAATCCTCTCACTTAATGACTCACTTAGAGGCTCTTCATCTACCGTAATTTTAAAAGCAGAATCAATAGAAATGGACCCCACTGCCATTTTGCAACCGCTATTTATCTTGGGTTCGGCAAAATTCAAAGAAGGGGCCTGTTCAATTGCCCGCGCAATTAATTCACCTTCAACCTAATTGTCGGCCTCTGTCATCTTCTTTGGCACCAGTGGGATGGCCGGAAAAAGCTTCAGAATTTCAAACGGATTTCTACTTTTGAGAAGAGTTGCAAACACTAATTTCGTAACATTCGATACTGATCGAAAGGAGGAAGGATCAAAATATTCATCAAGCAAAACAATTCTAATTCTCAATCGATCAAGAGTTTTAAAATCTTCCATCAAGCTAGGAACTTTGGAAGGTCTTAGAGTATTTAGAAATTCAAAGTCTCCAAAATGTAGGTAAATATTTCCCCTCTTTAGGTCAGTAATTTCAATCGTTAATGGCACAAATCCACACAAGTTCTTCTTTACCTAAATCCGGGCATCACTAACATGTGTTTATTTTAGAGTTTCGGTGGCTATATCTAGAAGACCACCTAAGTGATCCACAATAGCCTCAAAAGGTACTTCTACGCCAGTAATCTTTTTTCTGAAACGAAGACAAGAACTTCTTTATTAATAAGAACTCAAAGTACAAGAGAGTTATACAAAGAGAGCCGTAAAGAAGAAGTAATCAAGGGAGACCTAGAGGGATCAGGAGGCGCACCCGGACATCTCAACTAGGTTGACACCCCCTTAGCGCCAAACATCATATCCCGAGCACTAGCAAATAAAACAATAAAGAAACAATAATAAAAGCAACCAGTAATCTAGAGGAAGATTTTTTATTTTAAGCCAACCACCATAGCCTTTTTGAACAAGTGGCTGGCTATGTTTGAGGTTATCCCATCTTTCAAATTTTAGGTGGGAATCTCTCCAGGCTTGCCATTTTCCTTCTTCACTAATAAAGTCTAAGATTGAGCCTTGATCAATACTAATGAGGGCACTCTCATCATATAAAGTTTTCATTTGGAAAAGAACTTCTAGCCTTTTACGGATCAATCCCCAGTCATCTGAGGCAAATAATTTTGATATAGTCCATAGGTTTTCAAAATTGACCTTTGCAACTTCATGGTTCTTGATCAACCACTGATTCTGTTTTGGAGGGGAAGAATGGAAAGGCGCTTGAGGCTTTCTTTTTTGACTAAGAACCTGACCAACTTCCTTAGTTTCATATCTTGCGGCAGTGGAAATAGAACAACTGGCTTTTACCTTTTCAACATAACTTATCTGTTCGACCAACTGTAGAAAAGGAGTCTTGGAGATATTATCTGAATACCATCTAACATAATCCAATTTTGCAGCATCCATCCTTGCTGATATTTTCCTTAACACACTCTTCTATTAAAGAAGCCCCCTGAATATGGCCCGTGACCGCAACTTAGAACCTATTCGAACTAAGCTTGAAACTTTGAGATTCTCAATCTTCCTCTGTCAATGTCCCCGAATTTCCTGAAATGACTGTCCACCGGAGTTCTGTGTAAGTCGAATATTACTGACTGAGCCCATCTAAGTTGACTATAGGAAAGAGAAATGCTTCTGCTGGCTACATGTTTAATAAAACTGCAATTTTCCTCTTTCCAAATGCAGTAGTGTGACTGATCGATTTTGCAACTGATAACCTCCATGTTGTGCTTTGAGACTTATCAAAAGGGTATGCTAAAGAACCCGGCCACTGAAAAGGGGAGGAGAGAGGAGAGAGGATAGAGGGGAGAGAACTTACCTTTTGGTTTTCCAAAGTGACAATTCAATAATTTGATTGACAAGCTGACAACATATTCTTTTATTTAAGAAACCTCTTCCTTGGTGACAAAAAAAGATTTTAAATAATAAGAAACCTCTTCCTTCTCGATGAAGAAAAGACAAAAATTATTATTTTCAGTAGTATCAATGCCACAAATTTAATTGTATCAGAATTTCTTTATTTTTAATAAGAAACAAGAAGTGACGAAAATTGATATCCAATATTTTATTGTAATATTTTACATAAATTAATTCATAGCAAACAATAACAGAGATGAGCATAAGAGGAATGATAGCACCAAGGTTTGAGTCGCGAATAGTAGAATATACATCATTGTTGGAAAACAATAGCAAATAACGTTTTAAAACCAGAACCTAATAAGAATGTTACTTACAAGTGACAAAGCAGTAAATATTGTTAGCACCCAATCTCCATTTCCATCCGCATGTGATAAATGTCCATGATGAAGCTTTGCTGCTCCCACGACAAAAATCCAATCAAACAAATTAAATCAATGAAGTAAATATTGTAAAAACGTATGTTCCGTTTGGTTGATCCAGTCTTTTCCAAATCTTAAATTTAGGATGCGTTTTGATTGACTTTCTAAATGTTTATAAAAACTTTTTCTTTTGCACTTATAAACACTTTTTTAAACACTTAGAAAGTCAATTCAAACATGCACTTAAGCTGGATGTTTGGAGGATTTAACTTGTTTTCAGTTAATTTATGGGACTTCTTTTTTGGGGGGCAAAGCTAGAGTGTTATGATTCAATTCAGTGGTAGTGCTTTTATGGGTAACAAGAGGACTTTTTAAGGCAGTCAATCCTCTCATGATGAATGCAGAGAGCTAGTTAGATTGTTTCATCAACATGGCGTTCTTTGCTCCCTCAGATCTGTAATTTGATGCAAATTAATGCCTATTGGGATCCTTTTTGTAACCCCCCCGTTCCTGGGAGCTCCATTTTTGTATATCTTGCTCTCTATTAATGAAGTTTGTTTGTGTTTCTTAACAACAAAATATAAATGGTCAGAATTTAACGTCTACTTATCTTTACCAACGGGTTTAAGTGGACCACTTTTCTGTTATCAATCATCCTCTTGGCACATAAACCATTTCCAGTGAAAATACAAATTGAAAATATATGTTATGACGATGTAATAAGAATGGAGCTAATTGGGTAATTGGATAAAAGTCTAGGTTAGTTCCCTTTTTACCCCACATGTACTAAACTCTATAAATAGGAGTCTTCCCCCCATGTATGCACAATTAATAAAATTCCTACTCCAAAATTCTTCCAAGATTTCTCCAAAACTCTTTAGTCTTCACACCGTTGAACAAGTTTACTTGATTCATTGTTTGCTTCATAACTTTTTTCTTTATAAAACTTGCGAACGAGTTTTCTTTTTGGAGGGGTAGAATGATGTAAGAAGAATAGAGGTTAATTGGGTAATTAGTTAAAATTCTAAGTTAGTTTCCTTTTTACCCCCACTTGTAATAAAACTCTATAAATACGAGTATTGCATTATAAGAACTTAAGAAAACAAACTAAGTACGACTAAAGCATTCTGACTGACGCGTGTATCATACCCAAAAGCTTGTAGTATGCTCTAAAAATGATTGATGTGCCATCAATGAGCATGACTCTAGCATCTGCAGGATTATCAATTCCAGTATCTTCTTTGAACGTAAGCGGGTTCGATAATGAATCTGGGAATTGCACCATTGGCTGGCATCTAGTAGATGCAGAACTACCATGATAAGTTGCAATCGTATCCATGGTATTGGCAGAATTTATACTTCCGGATGAACTGCAGTAACCCTGAGAAACAGAGAAAATTCCTTAACAAAAGTCAAAACTGCAGCAAAAAACAAAGGCAAAAGTTGTAGATTGCTTTGAATAAAACCAAACGCTACAATTACAGTAGACATAATAAATTAAAAGGTCATTCCAATGATGGGCATCTTCCACATTCTACTCATAAGTGATATCTCGAACTACACTTGCAACAGAATATTATACTTCACCCATTTCACATCTACACTATAACACCCAGCCATTAATGAGGCTCTTAATGTTATGAAAGTAGGTTAGTTTGTAAATAGCAGAATCAATTAAGAACAAGAAGTAGGAATTAGCAGAAAGAGAGATACCTTTGGGGATAGCAGAAGAGAGAACGAGGGAAAAGAATGAATCCTCGAAGAAGAAGTAGAGAAACGAAAAGGATCGGGAAATTTGGAGGTGAAAATGAATCCCAAGAAATTTCTGCAAATATGCGAAGCACTAGCAGTAGCAGTGTGAAGATGGTGGGAGGCCATGAGAACTGAGTGAGAACAGCCCAAGCGTTTCATCAACCGCTGCCCAATTCGCATCGACCTTTGTTGTTTACAGTCTTACGGGCTCCTTTTTTTATTATTACTATTAATTACGGAAGTGGCCAGATTTGCCCTTTCAGAAAATACAACTCTTTTCTTTTTAACTATTTAAATTAGTTTTTTTCTGTCTCTGCTTCGAAATCAACCACTGAGGTGACAAATATTTAAATTTTTATATCTCATCCAGTTTTTTTTTTTTTTCTCTCTCTCTTTTCCGATAAAATTCATACAGGAATTCTACTAATTTCTCCAGAAACTTTTACAGAATAATTTAACAGGCAAAAGTTTTTCTATGATACCCTCTTTCTAAAAACTTGTTTTTGTGAAATCCCAAATTTTTTTTATGATTGAAATTTATTAAGGATAAGAGAAAGTGAGATTTAAGGAATTTGGAAAGCTTAAATTTAGGTTTAAGTCAAAGTTAAGAAAATTTGGAAAAAAAATGGTTAAGTGTCAAAGAATAGCACATTAGACGTTTAGAGGTTAGCATTGGGCGGCCAAGAGAAGGAAAGAACATCTAAAGAGGTTATTTGGCGTCTTGGAGATGTGTCTAGGCATTTTGGGTTAGCTTGGCGAAAAGGCTATAGAGGTTAGAAAGGGGTTTTGGCATTTAGAGTTGGCGAGAAAGAAGGATTATAGAAGTTAAGCGTTTTAGCTAACTTCAACAAGGATTTTCTCACAACTCACTAGGGCATTATCATTCAAATTGCTCTTGAAAGTTCAGAAAATGTGTCTAGTTTGTTGAGGAATGTTGCTGGGTGTTTTGGATGCATGAAAGTTGGCGTTTTGGTTAAGAGAAGACGAGAAGGTCAGTTCTCTAGTAAATCTGAGCAAGGTGGACTCCCATAAGGCTATAACTCATCTTTTGGCATTTTGCTTTGAAATTAGACATTTTAGAGCAACTTTGTAAAAGGAAGTTTTGTCAAAAGAGTTATGGATTTTAAGTTATAATTTTTCTAAGTTGGGTTATGTAGTATGGGCGAGAAATTGGGCAAGATGGTCATGGAGGATAGCTTAGCATTTTGGACAACTATGTGGCATGTTTATAATCAACGGTTTCAGGAATAATTCAAGTGTCTTAATCATGTTCACATGCATTTTGATCTCGAGGTGAAGCTTGAGGTGTAATTAGGAGCTTAAGTGGTAAGTCTAATCAAGGTTGAAGTGTCAACATATTTTCATGCAAGGATTCCTATAAATAGGCAACTTCAACAAAGGATTTCTCACAACTCACTCGATCAAATTCATTCAAATTAGTCTTAAAAGCTTAGAAATTGTGTCTAGTTTATTGAAGAGGGCTGCTGGGCATTTTGAATGTGAGAAAGTTAGAGTTTTGGTTAAGAGAAGGCGAGAAGGTCAGTTCTCGGGTGAATTTGAGCAAGGTGCACTCCTGGAAGGTTATAGAGCTCATCTTTAGAATTTTTGCTCTGCAGTTTTGAAGTATGAAAGCTAAGACATTTTAGAGCAACTTTATAGAATGAATTTTTATCAAAAGAGTTATGGATTTTAAGTTATGAGTTTTCTAAGTCGGGTCATGTATTTTGGACAAGAAATTAGACGAGATGGGCAAGATTGTTATGTTATTGAGGTTATTTTGGGAATACTTAAGGGAAGTTTTGGATGTTTTTAGGTTTAAGGGACTAACTAAGGAATAAGTATAAAATTTTCAGATCAAGGAGGCTCAAGAGAAATTTACAACGAAGGATACATAAAAGTATTGTGAGTAACATCATGTTTAACAGTAAATCACTTTGAAATCATGGTGTTACTCACAAGCTATTGCTTGTAAGCTTGAAAACATGTTTAATAAATAACATTTGAAACATGATGTTACTTACAATACTTTTATGTATCCTTCGTCGTAAATGTCTCTTGAGCCTCCTTGATCTGAAAATTTTATATTTATTCCTTATTTAGTCCCTTGAACATGAAAATATCCAAAGTTTCCCTTAAATATTCCCAAAATAACCTCTATAACATAACAATCTCACCCATCTCGCCTAATTTCTTGTCCATGATACATGACCCAACTTAGGAAACTTATAATTTAAAATTCATAATTCTTTTAACAAAAATTCCTTCTACAAAGTTGCTCTAAAATGTCTTAACTTTCATACCTCAAAATTTCAGAGTAAAATTTCAAAAGATGAGCTCTGTAACCTTCTGAGAGTGTACACCTTGCTCAGATTCACCCGAGAACTGACCTTCTCGTCTTCTCTTAACCAAAACGTCAACCTTCTCACATCCAAAATGCCCAACAACCTTTCTCAATAAACTAGACATAATTTATGAACTTTTAAGACCAATTTGAGTGAAAATACCTGAGTGAGTTGTGAGAAATCCTTTGTTGAAGTTAGCTAAAACGCCTAACCTCTATGATCCTTCTTTTTCACCAACCTTTAACGCCCAAAACCCCTTTCTAACCTCTATAGTCATTTCGCCAAGCCAACCCAAAATGCCTAGACATGTCTCCAAGACGCCAAATAACCTCTTTAGAGGTTCTTTCCTTCCCTTAGCCTCCTAATGCTAACCTCTAAACGCTCAATGTGCTATTCTTTGATACTTAGCCAATTGTTTTCCAAATATTCTTAACTTTGACTTATACCTAAATTTTAACCTTTCCAAAGAATTTAACTTCCTTAATCCCTTAAATCTCATTTTTCTCTTATCCTTAATAAATTTCAAACATCCAAAAATTTGGGGTTTCGCACTTTGCCACAAGTCGAGCCTTAAAAGTCTGTACTTTACCGGCTTGGTCTCATTTTCTCTTGTACAACCAATAATAGGTTTTATGTCATTTGGCTGATCTACTAGAGTCAAGACAGAATTGAAGTACACAAACTTCATTTCGAGGTCCATGGCTTTGATCCAATGATCATGATCCACATCATTTATTGTCTGTTTATAGATTAATGGATCCTCTATGCCATCATCAGGTATTTTGACTTGAGTTTTAGTTAAACCCACATAGCGATCAGGCTGATGAACAACCCTCCCACTACGTCGAAGCTCTCTCAACTCTTGAGAAGGATGTGATTGACCAGATTTTCTAGTTTTATGATAACTTGTAAAAATACAAGTTATTGTAGCCTTTTATGTAAAACTAGTATTAAATACGTGTGATGCACGTAAAATACAATTTTATTAGTAACATTTTAAAGTACGAACGTAAATGCATTCTAAAAGAGTTTCTTAATTAGATTATCTTTTTATTTTATAAAGATCATAGTTATTAAGTATCGAAGAAATGCAATATATTAACCTTTTAGCAATTTAATTTTTAATTATTTGTTCATAAAAATAAAGTATTTTCAATTATACAAGTGTTATATATATAGCATTTCTTCATTATATATAAGTTATTTTTCATAAATATAACAAACAGTTAAAATATTTACGCCCCGTGTAACAAAATGAAAAAACCCATTAAGCTGACCATTTTTTTAAATATTCCAAATTTGCCCTTCATTTTCATTGTTCTTCTCTTCCTCTTCTTCTGCCATTTTTCTTTTAATTTTTCAAATTTTTATTTGATTCAAGATCATGTACCAAATATAAAAGAGAGAAATTTTTAAAAATAGCAAAATAAATTAAAATATTTACAAGTTATAGCAAAATTTTGGATTCTATCAATGATAGTCTTCTATCACTATAGCATATCAATGACTATCAGTGATAAAATTTGCTATATGTTGTAAATATTTTGTAAAATTTGCTATTTTTAAAAAAATTTCCTATAAAATATCTATTTTTAAAAAAAAATTCAAACTGTTGGTTGTTCAAGATCGTTTACTAAATATAAAGGATCTTGAAAAAAAGGTCGTCCACATCTAAACAATTATATACAAAAAAATAACCAAATCTAAACGATCGTGTACCAAATAATGTTTAAAAAAATCATTTAGATTTTGGTAGCCAAATTTAAACGATCATGTATCAAATATAAATGATCGTGTACCAAATCTAAACGATCATGTATCAAAAAATCTTGAAAAAAAATTATTGAGATTTGGCTACCCAAAATTTAAACTATTAAATCTACATGATCGTGTACTAAATATAAACGATCATGTACCAAATATAAATGATCGTGTACAAAAAAATATTGAAAAAATCTTTCAGATTTGACTACCTAAATTTAAACAAATGATCATGTACCAAAGAATCTTGAAAAAAAAATCGTTTAGATTTGGGATCTAAACGATCATGTAGAAAAGAATAGTCAAATCTAACGATCATTTTCCAAATATATTACTCGCATGATGACAATTAATCATGAGACATTTTTTGTATTTTTCATTATGGGCCTGTGAGCTTTTTCTGATTTTGAAATTATTTTATAGGATGTAAATATTTTAGTGTTTTTTTCTATTTTTTAAAAGACTCCTTATATATATATACATGAAAATATTATATACTAGATATATTTTTCTTTTATGGTTGAGAAGAACCATATTAGATTTAAAATGATATAACATGATAAACATAAAACAAATTATTGATTAATCGCAAAACTTATATGTAACTAAATCAAATAAATATCGTTCTTATTTACACCTATAAAAAACACCAAAAAATATAATAGAAATTCGAAGAGTCGCAAGTAATATAACAATAGAGAGTTTATTTTAATAATAATATAATAATAGGAGCACGAAAAAGAAAAGGAAAAGTAAAGATTATTTGTCTAAAAATTCCAAATTTACATGAGGAAGAGACTTAAAGATTTCAATGATTTTAGTAATTTAGTTGTGCTTCCAAGTTGAAATTTTCATGAATTTTGGTGGAAAAGAAGAACTTTCCTAACTTTTTGTGCTTGCATATAGTTGATTGCTTCTTCTTCGATTTTTTGCTCACCAACTCATGTTTGATAGCAAACTTTTTGTTCTTAGTTATTGAGTTGATGGACACATATACTGGATTAATAAGCTATGCTCGATCCCACTTTTTGTTTTTTCTTTCTAACCCTTCCACATCTCTAAAATCAAACTACCAACAATATTGTTGAACATCAAACTTACCATGGCTTATTCTTGTGGCACGAGAGATAACTTGTATGTATATATTGAGTGAGAAATACAAATGTAGTTAAGGAAGAAATAAATGATAGAGAAACTAAATGGTCTAGAAATAAATTATGAGAAAACTAAATGTTTTAAAATGTGTTTTTTTTTTTAAGTTTTCCTTCAACCTAAAACTATTCCACATCACTAAAATAATGAAGTCCTTTTACTTCCTTCCTAACATAAAATTTCACCATTTTCCAAAAGAAAAAAAAAACCTTACAACTTCTCTATCGCAAAAAAGTAATGACACTTGCAACATTTAATATTGGAATTAATTTCTTTTTCTTCAATGTAAAACTCCTCCATTTTCTTAAAAAAAAAACCTTTAAACTTCACCACATCTCAAGAAATAAACCAAACCTACTAATTATTTAAAAATTAGAATTAATTGAAATAGGAAAAGAGATAAAAACCACATCAATATTTAATACTTAATTAATTAAATATAAAAACCATAATTAATTGAATACAAACATATAATAAAACCAAAAGGAGAATTGGAAAATAATACTAAATTCAAGGGCATAAAGAAGAAAAAAGTTTCTCCACTTCTAGGCTTTTATATATGGTATAGATAATGAGGTTTAAATGCATGGAAATAGAAGAAAACGAAGAAAAAAGTAGGTGATTTGGCTAACTTGTGAATAACACAACGTGAAAGAGCCTTATCCATGTTTTACCACGTTTTTGTGATTAAATCGTAAAATTTTTGGACAAAAGAAGTGAAGCTCGGCGATTCAACATTTAGGCGAGAAGAAACGTCTGACCAAGGTGTTCAAAGAGAAAGCTAGGCGTTTAGATGCATTAGTAGACAAAATTGGTTGGCGCGAAAGTTGAAAAAGTATAAGAGGTTAGTCTGTGAAGCGTAGTTGCAGCTTTTCAGAGCATTAATGGCGTGTGGCCTTCTTTCAACATCAACTCTTACTATAAATAGAGTCTTTCACTTCAGAGAAAAAATGTGCATATTTTTGGTTGGAGAGGAAGCTCAAACATCGTTCATCATCTATTTTCTTAAGTTTCTAGGAGAGAGTCTGGAACAAAATGAGAGAGAGAGAGAGAGTTCTTCCTCTCCATTTAGCCCCTTAGTATTAGGCAAAAATCGAAACCAAGGAGGATGAGAAATCATACTCTGAGGCGTAGTCCATTCTTCTTCCTTTCATTTTCTTTTTATATTGTATTGTATTGTATTATGTACTCAATGGCCAAAAGGCCTACAGTTATGTTATTCGATACGTTGGATTTTACTTTTTATTCACCCGTTTTCTTGCTTCTTTTTTCCTTTGTTATGTTTAATTAGCTTGAGTTGATAAAATATTTCGAAGATTAGAGGGTCATGATATTTGTACTTTAAGTTTTGCTGAGTTAAGCGTGAATGTCAAAGAACATTGTATATTAGAAAGAAAACAATGACCTTGACTGTAATCATCTCACAAATGAGAACATATATTTAACTAAGCATTTGGCAAGAAGACTGTTGTCATGTATTTTTATTGCTAAGCTCATCCTTTCCATACATTGCAAAAATGACAATTGTGTGGCAAAAGCACTGAGAGGTTGCCCACCTTAATCAAGAAAAAATAACTTAGAATACCTATAACATGATTAGACATAAATCATAGGTCAACTCTGCGTATTTGAATCCCGAAAGGTGAGTGAGTATGGTAGAATACCAAGAAGCATCTCACCTTAATTCAGTTTATTACATTTAGGCGAGAAGTATGTTTTATGTTGTCTTTGAGTTGTTTAATGCAGTTTATTACATTTAGATAGTTAAACTATTTCTTCCTCGCCATGTCTATACCAAGTCCTTTATTTACCTTATCATGTCATCTTGCACCGTTAGAAGCACCACAACGTACATAGTAGATTAAAATAGACAAAATATTGTTCATACATCACACTGTATAGATTATACCGCATAATTTTAGTAGCATGACAAGGTAAAGTAGGATCCTAAACTCCATGTGTTCGACCCTGGACTTACCATGAAACCTCTCTTTCCTTACACTTGGACGAATGAGAGGAAAACTTGCACGACAATGGTCACATTCTGTTATTTAGCAACGCACGGATAAGAATGCACCTTTTAACATATGCTCCTATTTAGTTGCCACATAGTCACCCAATTAGAGCCTATAACACCAATTCCATGATCATAATACATAGACACAGACAAAAGCATTTTATCAACGACTTTAGTGGTGAACTAGGTTTATTTGTAGCACTTTTGGAAATCTCATTTAATACTAGTTTATTGAGAGGTTGATGATCCCTGATGTGATATTCCTCTAAAAATGTGGCATTTGTCGATACAAATACTTTGTTTTCTTGAGGATCGTAAAACAGACCACCTCTTGATTCCTTTGGATAACCTACGAATAGGCATAATTTGGAATGATGTTCCAATTTCTTAGGATTTTGTACCAACACGTGTGTCGAGCATTCCAAATTCTAAAATGACGTAAACTTCATTTACGTCATTTTCATAGCTCATAAAGTGTTTCAAAATATAGACAGTTTTCTCTAAATCATATCCCAAAAAAGAACTTGGAAACTAAGCAAAGCTCGTCCTAGAGCGAATCATGTTTAATAAGGTTCAATTTCTTCTTTCTAATACACCGTTTTGCTGAGGCGTACTTGGTGCAAAGATTTGTGACTGGATTCCATGTTCTATCAAATAGTCTTGGAATCACAAGTCCATATACTCTACACATCGTTCTGATCAAAGTATCATTATTGTTTTAGCTAATTCATTCTCAACTTCGGCCTTATATTCTTTGAATTTTTCAAGAGAATTAGACTTATGATGTATTAGGTAAATATGACCAAATCTTGAATAATCATCAATGAAGCTGATGAAATATTCATCATTCCTCAATCTTTGACATTCATTGGTCCACAGAGGTCTGAACGTATGAGCTCTAGAAGTACTTTGGCTTTGAGACCTTTTTCAGTAAAAAGATCTCTTGGTCATTTTTCCTTCAAGACAATATTCATAAGAAGGTAAAGAGTTATCTTCTATCTGACTTAGAAGTCCACTCTTAACCAGTCTTTCAATCCTATTGAGATTTATGTGACCAAGCCTTAAGTGCCATAAATAGGCATTAGAAGAAACCTTTTGTCTTTTATTTTGAGTTTCGGTTGTTTTAAACATTTTAGTATATAAGACAAAAATTGCTTTGTTGGTCTTAACTTATATAAGTTGTTTTCAAGTATAGCATAACAGACTTGAATACTTTTATAGAAAATGAACGCTTCATTTATTTCGAAAGATATTCTATATATTTATTCCAAAATACAAGAGATTGATATAAAATTTCTTCTCATTCGAGGTACATACAAGACATTCTTAAGTATGATATATTTATCTTCAAAATATAACTTTAAATCTTTCACTTCTTCAGCTGAGACCATCTCTCCTGTTCCAACCTTAAGAGTGATGTCGCCTTCTGAAAGCCTTTCCAAGAACTATTTTCCTGAAGTGAGAAGCAAATATGGTTAGTGGCTCCTGAATCTAGTATACAAGTTGAATTTTCATATTCCACTAAACAAGTTTCAACAACTAGTTAATCATATTTACCTTGTGTCCATTCTCTCCCTTTTTCACTCCAATGTACTTTGGGTAGTTCCTTAACCACTGCCCGTTCTAGCCACAGTGGTAACACTTACCTTTTTCTGCAGCTTTCTTTCACTCATTCTGATTGGGAGTCTTCCCCTTTGGCTTCTTCTTTATTTGAGCATTAGGTTTTGAGGGTCCAACTTTTATTTTAGAAGACGATCCTCTTGAAAAATTCCTTTTGGTGGTAGCAACATTTGCTTGTTGTTTCCCCTTACACATGGTAAGGTTCTAAAATCGCTGGAGCTCGTTCAAAAGGGTTGTTAGATTAAACTCTATCTTGTTCAGAGATGCATTCGTCTGAAATGGTATGAAGCTCTTAGGAAGAGACTTTAACCTGATTAGCCTCATTGATGACACCACCATTTACTTCGGCAATGTTGAAGTGCATCATCATGTCCAAGACATGTTCTTTAACAGAGGTCCCCTCCTTCATACGCTTAGTGTAAATGTATTTGATTGCCTTGTGTCTTAGGGACCATTATGGTTGCCCAAACATTTTCCTTAATGAATCCATAATCTCTTTAGTCGTGGCTAAGGATTCATATTTCTTTGCCAAAACATCAAAACATGCTGGCAATAATATAGACACGGACTTTTTCATTAGCCTTCACCCATAGATCATATGCTTTTCGACTAGTTCGATTAGCATTAGAGGTAGGGTCTTAAGGACATTCCTCAGTTAAGACAAATCTTAAATCCTCAACCATTAGTATCATGTTAAGATTTGGTTTCCATATCGCATAATTATCAACATTAAGTTTTTCGGAAGCTAAAACTTGAACTATTGAGTTATTCATGCTGAAAAACACAAACATATTCTCTTAGTTAAAAAAAAAACTATAATCCTTTAAGAGCCAATCTATTTTAGCAATTACTAATAATGTACTCTTCATTCTTATGTTTTGCAACAATATTTCATAGGTTTAGAATTACCTCCACCGAAGGGTAATTGATTACTCCTCCTTTGAACCAAAAAAAATCTTGACTAGATGCTAACTCTAGAATAACTTTTATTTTTCATAGCACTTAGTTATCGCTATTTTGGTCGAGAATGTACTAACAACTCAGTAATTCTTGTAAGTGTAACCCACCATTTTTGGATCTCATAGATCATAATCAACATGCTCCCAAAAGTGGAAAGTTAATATGAAAATTGATCTAAGAAAGCCTATCCATATTTGGAGTTCGCGGTGTTCCAAATTGTGACGACCCGAACTTTTCGGACTTAGTTAAATCAAAATATTTTTTAAACCGTCAGCAGAAGCAGTTTAAAGACAGACCCCTATGGCAAAATTCACGAGTCATTCTTGTTCCTCGTCGGTCTGCCCCTCATGTTACCTTTGCCTGAAAAGTTAAACATAAAAAGGGTGAGTATTAATATACTCAGTAAGAGACCCGCTACTGGTCCCGTTAGGGGAAAAATAAATTATTAGCATCCTATGGTGTACCCTGCACAGTCACAGTCTAGTGCTCCCGAAGGATGCACATATCAGTCTAGTGCTCCCGAAGGATGCACATATCAGTCTAGTGCTCCCGAAGGATGCACATATCAGTCTAGTGCTCCCGAAGGATGCACATATCAGCCTAGTGCTCCCGAAGGATGCACATATCAGTCTAGTGCTCCCGAAGGATGCACATATCAGTCTAGTGCTCCCGAAGGATGCACATATAGGGGATGATCCCGAAGGACACCCGCAGGGTAACTATCCACTAGGAAACTAATAATTTATCCCCTCAGTCCATTCTAAACATCTTAACAGTCATGCTCAATACAGTCAAATTTCCTTATCACATAAACTTCCAATTTAACCTCAACAACCATATCATCCTAATTTCACCCAGAGACAATCAAAACATATCCATACCTCAGTCATCATTATATCCATACATCAGTCATCAACATAAATAACCATAACATTCACCTTAGTCTACAACGGCACAACCATGATATCCCTTCCATTCATAACAACACTACCATAGTTGTATATCCTTCATTTGGTTTACGCAACAATTTATCCATTTCAGCCACACTTTATCTAAGTAAAGTCTACGAGATTCCGACATACCCACATCCTTATATTTGTACATATACATAACCAGACAGTCATAGCATGCATTCAACCACAAGTTCACATTCAAACATACACATCATAATTGTTATCCCTACTCAGTACAACGGTACGATTTATGCAGTCAATACATCCAAATGATATTTATTGAGTCCAGTAGAAAGTCCCTTACCTTTGCATTATTCTAGCCCCTTGACTGAATCCCACGTTTGCCAACAACCTAAACATTAAGACAATCACTCAATACCTTTCTTTAACGTATCATTCATTTAAAATCCACCCAAAAGTGACGTCTCACAACTTACTCAATTTCACGAAACGAGCTCCAATTAACAATTGTTCGTTGCGAACCCAACGACTTCAAGCGTTACCCTCAACCTAAGATTGAACATCCAAGCAGTCAATTTAACAACATCCAAAATTCAAATTTTCAATGGAAATCCCCAAATTCATCAATTTCATCCTTACCAATGAAGTTACAACATGGATGTCGGATCCGCGGCTAGCTTGGAGAAGAGGTTCGATACGCATGGCTCACAGACGGCTTGCACGGAGACCGAACGGCGTGGGTCTGGGGGTGGCTCGGTTGGACGGAAACAGAAAGAAGAAAGGAAAAGGGAAGAAAGAGGGGGCGGTCTCGGCTGGAATCCGGGGCAACCGATCGGCGGCGGCTATCGAACCGGACGACGGCTAGGAAGGACAGAGACAGGCTCGGACGGATCGTCGGGCTCGGCTGGGTCTGGCTTCGTCGGACGGGCGGAACAGGGGAGGGGCAGATCTGGGCGGCTGGACTTCGCGGCTGTGACGGACGGCTGTGTGCTGGTCTAAGCGTCGGCATGCGGAAGGGAGAAGAGGAAAGGGGTGGCGGCCGGTGCGGCTGGCTTCACCTGTCGGACGGAAGGAGAGGGGCGGCTAGGGCTGGGCAAGGAGAAGGAGAAGAAAACAGAAGAAGAAGAAGGGGGGGCGTCGCGAGAGAGAGAAATTTCTCTCTTTTTTTGTTTTATTATTAATAATAATAATATTAATAATAATAATAATAATAATAATAATAATATTTAATAATAAAAAATATTATTTTATTATTACCCCTTTTTTTTCTTTTTTTTCTTTTTTTTTTTTTTTCTTTAGGGCGTTACACAAATTTTATAATAGAACCCTCTAAAAGGAAAGTCACTTTAAGGCAGACAAGCAGTCACATTATAGGAATCTCACGGTGCGACTTAATGGAAGAAACTGTGGGATGTGTTGTCACATATCCCTTACCCACTTACTATGAATTACTTCCCCTAACCGTCAACTTATAAACCTCCAACCTTAGTCATCTTATCTGACTTGTTGACAAAATCAAATCAGGTGAGCCTTTTGTAACTAGTTTTACAAGATATCGACCTAATTCTATGAAAAATTGGTTGATATTATTTGACATAGGTGAGCATGCAAGTTATCTTTGTTATAAATTTTAAAAGTCTACTTGATTTTATAACACTTATAAAACTATAGACTAACCTATAACATACATTCAAACAATATATAACCATTATATAAAGAAAAAATTAATTAATATGAACTCTAATTTATTTAACCTTTTAAATTAAATTAAATAAATCCAAAAATAAATAAATTAATTGATTTCATTAAACCATATTTAATCAATATTAATTAATTAAGCATGCATACAATACATTATAATCATTATAAAATATATATACAATGCATGAACATGTTAATTTATGGTGAGATTTTAAATCTATATGGCATACATCATGCACATACATATTAAAATTAATTAAAACATACATCATATGCATAATTTAATTGTAACACCCTAAAATGGACAGACGTTGGCAGCTAAATTATTACATTAATAATTTGGTGAAGTAAATTATTGTTACCGAACCACTCGAACCGACTGAAAAACCAACAAAACTGCACTGAACCGACCCAAAACACCCTTGAACCGGCCCAAGACCTAACCATTGGACTTGGACTGACCTAGTCCACACAAAAGGTATTTAGTAGCACGCAGGTCACGACCAACTAGAAATGGATCATAGAGCAGGTCAGATGCACGAGAGGGGGTGAAACCGGATGGATGCGTGAACGGGGCTGGGTTGAAAAGAAGTTGGGCCGCACATTACACTTGGGTCAGGTCGGACTGAGGGATCTTGCGTTGGGCGCGCAGCTGAGCGAGTTGTGAGGTCAGATTCAGGTTGTGTTTTAAGGTCTGGAAGCCTGATTTGAGTATGTCTTCTTAATTTTTCTTTTAAAAAATAGGCTTTTCTCTCTTCTGGTTGAACAAATTTGTCACACCCCAAACCATACTACGACGAAAATGCTGAAATAGTAGAAATAGGATGTGAGTTTGTTACAACTTTGAAATTTTCTTATCGAAAAATATTATTTTCAACTCCTTTTATACTATCAACAAAACTCAAAACGCAACGGTGGTCAACCTAAATGCCAAGTTTAATAAATACCTACCAAAACGTTTATTAATAACAAGTGTTTTATACATAATTACAACACTTTGACCAAACAACCAATGCTTAACTATTTTCAAAATGTCTGGAGTCATCTCGTCGCAAATCCTTTAACCTTCTTCTCTACTTGGCCCAAACGCCTGATCCTGGAAGATGAATTTTTGAAAGAATGTCTAAAAGACTGAGGTTTTATGACATCCCTTTCACAATACCTTTTTATAAACATCATTTCACATAAATAACATCAAATAATTTTATCTCGCATAAACCTTTATTTATGTTTAACATATTCAAGCA
Source organism: Cucumis hystrix (assembly GCA_025688845.1). Classification (NCBI taxonomy): domain Eukaryota; kingdom Viridiplantae; phylum Streptophyta; class Magnoliopsida; order Cucurbitales; family Cucurbitaceae; genus Cucumis; species Cucumis hystrix. The sequence goes on from CM046890.1 coordinate 7,180,360, forward strand.
TAACAATTTCACATAAACACACATTAGTTAACATTCATTCCTTTCGCCAAGGATCCCGAATCGTTCTCTATTCTTGGTCTCATTACCTCACATTTTGACTATTGTATCAACAGCTCCAAGAATATACAGATTCATCATTGTTGCTCAGCTGCTAAGCTTTATACGCTCCTTTCAACGCATAAGCCAACTTTTTATAACCATGTGGTCCGTACACCCCGTGGTGACCTTGACTCTTTATGTGCGCATAAAAGTTAGCATCATCTCAAAGAATCAACTAATGGTTTAAAAACCATTTCATAGCATGGAAATCGTAATCATCAAATCAAGCTTTAACATTTCTTCATTTGAAACACTTTCACAGCTTCTTTTTCAAACACTTTCTCATTTGAAATCATCTTTCAAAATAGTAAAACGGAACCACAAAACATTTAAGAAGAAATCCACTCACCACACTTTAACAAAAATTATCCTCTTCCTTCTTTTCTAGTGGAGAGAGAAGAGATATTTTCTTAATCTTACACATTAACCCTTGTCAAATTAGATTTGACATTTTCTTAACCAGACCTTGCTTCTCGCCTAACCTCATACCGCAAATAACTTTAACTACAACACTTTTTGCAAATAACCTTATCGCGTAGTTATATTTTTACAAGAAACCTTCCTCGCGAGCTAACCAACTTTTACTCGTTTAGAACACTTTGAACTTCAAGGCTTCCTCGAAGATTTCTTCATCGCAAAACTCTTGGTTCTTATCGCGAAGACTACCCAAAGACCTAGTCATTTTAGTCAAAAACTTGCGCGGACTTTCTTCTGAGAGCGTTTAGACTTATAGATTCTACTACAAACCCTTCTTTTCTTAAAACCTCCTCACGAATGAACTTGTTAATCGCAAAACTTATTCTAACAAGAAAAGATTTTATCGCTTAATCCTTTCCTCGCATATATTCAAACGTCAATTTCTATAGTAGTTTTAGCCTAAATTTTACTTCCTATACTCGAATTAAAAACGGGTTACACAAAACTACAATCTTTTTTCAACTCTAACGACTCTAATAAAAATACGGACCCTTAAGCAAATTACTATGGCCACTAAAATCAGACCAATTACAATAATTAATACATAAACCACTTAATGTAGGGCCAAAATCATAATGTAATCATTTTAGTTCAACCATAATTTATCTAATAAATTATAATCCACCACATGCAATTGGGTAAAATAAGCATGCTCTGATACTACATGCAGGGAATCAAACATGTGCAGTGGCAAAAAGAATCGATAAATTACCCTAATTACACCTAGCTAACATGAAATGCCCTAAACTAAAAAAAAATTAGGGTCTAATTAGAAATAACTTTTGTAGCTTTCAGATCTAAATGACTACTCCTCTCACGAACTCGACGGACAACCACTAGTAGTCACCTACTAGCCACGCGATTTCAAATAAAAATTTCGAAATGCACAATGCGTTCTTATGATCCAAATTCTTCGAAACCACAAACATAACAATAACCAGTCTTAAGCATTATATACAGAGAAAATGTTATCTAGATATAAAATACAAAATTCCAAAATGGTCTGTTGCTTTACAGATATGAAATTCAAAAGTCTAAGGAATAATGTCCTAAGACACATAAAAAAGTTGAGGATAAGAGACATATTCTGTTTGCTTCTATTGTTGGGAGTTTGTTGTATACAATGTTATGTACTAGACTGACATTTACTTAAAAGGAATGGGTTGCCGTTAAGAATATCCTAAAATAGTTTAGAAAATCAAAAGACTACGTGCTCTTGTATAGTGTTAAGGATATGATCCTTATCGGATACACTGATTCTGATTTCCAAAGATGCTAGAAGGTAGACATCAAAATCAATATTCACTCTATATGAAGGAGCAGTAATGTGAAGAAGCCTAAAGTAAAATTGTACTACCTTATCTGGGTAATGGTGCGGCGTAGTGACGTTGTAGTAACCTCGATTCTTGTTGAGGAAATCATGATTGTTTGGTTTACAAAGTCCTTCACGGCTAAAATGTTTAAAGATCACCTAAAGAGTTTAGGTCTATGAAGTATGTGCACTAGGACAAGTGAGAGAATTTGAGTGTATACCCTAGTTTATTGTATTCATATGCTTATTGTGTTCATATGAGTAATCCTCTCACAGTTAAATTCAACATTGTTTTATCCCACTAGAAGTTTTAGTCCAAGTGGGAGTTTGTTGGAATTTATGTCCTAAAACTTGTAGTATGTAGTTTAAATTATATTGTAAGACTCGAGCTTGACTAGATAGCTTAAATTTTGAAAAATAAGTATTTTGTTTAAACGCATAGGCTAGGCGTTTTGAAGTTCTTTGTGGGGAGAAGAGTGATGCGAGCAAGACAAATTAGGCAATCTGGAACTCATCGTGGGTTACGTGTCAAGTTTAAGTTTAAGCATGTTTATGAGAAAGGTTAAGTTTATACATGTACTACTTGTAGTAGGAGCTGGCAAGCTATTACGAGATTAAAGATGACTAATTTGTTTAATGGTAGTATAAATAGAGGAAGACAGCAGAATGCTAAGGAGTTTGCTCTGAGAATTTGTGAAGATAAGTGAAGTATTACTAAGTTGAGAAGAAGGGTCATTGGGCGAGAAGAGAAGTTGGAAGCCAGCCAAAGGAAACCAAGTTTTCGTGAGTGAAATTCAAAAGTGTTTGTATATTTAAAAGCTTTCTTTTGAATTTCAAAATGCTTGTAAATGATTGTTTTGAATGAAAGCATATGTTTTGAACTTAAGTAAAGTCTTTGTATTTCAATGAATATGAAATTGTGTTCAAACCTTTAGTCTTATTCTCGTTATTGAGCTAATTGTTATGTGCACATAAAGAGTAAAGACATCCATGTAGAAAAGGCCTACATGGTGAAATGAGGCGAGATAATGCATAAAAGATGTATATTGATACTCGATCTGAGCAACGAGAAAGAAACCAGGATATTTTCGGATGTTGTTCACAGTAGTCTAAATTGTGTTCAATCTCATATCGTTGTAGCTATTGATCTATAGATCCATTAGTTCCCCTTCCTAGCTTGTAAAGGGTAATGAGATTCGTAAAGGGTAATGAGATTTATTTATATTGGTTTTAATTTGAAATGTTCAAATTTACTTTGAGAATTAGTATAATGTATGGTGATACATTATAATATAAAGTTTATATTTTAATCAAACTTTATTATATAAATTTAATTTTGGATATGATTCAAAATTAATTTATGACAGATAAAATATTTGAATAAGTTCAAATATTAATTTAATGTGGATTGGATTCATATTAAAATTATTGGTTATGAGATAAATTTATATTTGAATATAATTCAAATTTAATTTAAGTTAAATATAAGATATTTAATTTAGCTATTAATTAATTAGAGAATTAATTAATAGTTTGTTTTAATTTAATTTAATTTAATTAATTTAAAACTATAAGATATTGGAGAGATGTTCATTAAATATGATTTAAATGATATATAATTTAATTAATTATTAATTGATTAATTAATTAGCTGAATTGAAATTTATATCAATTTAATATTTTTTAAATTAATAGAATCTTTCAAGGAAAGAGAGTTATAAATATGTAGAAGAAAACCATTTTTCTTCAACCTATGCTTTTGCTCTTTGCAAAAATAGTTTCTCTCTAAACCTTTTTCCATCCCAATTAGTTCCCACAAATCAATCTTATCCAAGAGGATAGGAAGGCCTTCGACAAGTGGTGTCCCAATTTGAAGTTTTAGTAGATTCAAAGGCATCAAACTACGTAAGTTTTTCATTCTCTGTATCTTTTAATTTAAAAGCATGCTTAACCTATTAAAATTTTGTTTCTAAATATTGTCAATGTATTGGAATTTTGAGATTCTCAAATTAAATTGAGGAATGGTTTTGTAAAATCTTTCGTTGCCTAGAGCTTTTATCCCTTCAATTGGTATCAGAGTCATCTCAATTTTTAATTAAAATTTTAAAATTTACATTGGTTAGGTAGGATTTTTGCATTATGAATGTGGTTTGCAATTGGATGTTTTTTTTGTAAAATTTAGCCATAGATTCACAATTTTTTTGATATGATAATGTAAAGGCCTTTGTGTTTTTGGACAATTTTAATTGTAAATCTTGTAATTTAGAGTCCAATTTTGTATACGTGGTACTTTTCCAAGAAAAATGGTACCAAATTTGCTCAAAACGAACCACCAAAAGGCCTCAAGTGGAAGGAATTACGCATTGCACAAAAATCAAGATGAAAAAAAAATCATTGCCCGTTTGAAAAGTAGGGCTGACGTTAGCAAGCGTCAGAAGCGCGCGACTTGGCGGCTCGCAGCACGGCTTCGTCCTGTTCGACACGAGCGGCTCTGGTTCGACGCAGGTTCAATTTTTTAGTGCCGGTTCAGCTGTTTTTTAGGTCGGTTCTTCCATTTTGGATCGGTTCAAGATTTTTGGACCCGATTTGAAGCTTTTTAAATGTTTTGAGATTTTGGAGCTTTGAAAGTAGTTTTAGGATACTTTAAAGCTTAATTATTGTAATTTATTGTTTTATTTTATCTTATTGGCCAATTTTACACGTTCAATTGCTATTTAAATGCTTTGTGGATGTCCTTTAGATAAATTCCACCTTACGTTAAGCATGCTCATGCATTCTATATATTATAAATGTTATAATGTATGGTATTAATGCATGATTTTGAATTTCATATATTATTTAAAGTTTGTTGATATTTTAAATATATGAAATTGGATAAGCATTAACAAATTATATTTAACTAAGTAATGTCATGTATCATGCTTATCCAATTTCATATATTTAGTTATATATGAATGTCTTATGTTTGCTTGATTGATTTTGATGTATATTTTTTTTTAAATATAAGTGTTATATTAATTAAGATGAAAATCAATTTGCATTGAGCATATTATATACATAGTTTAATGTAATTGTTATATTAATGTAATATTTTGCATGTTGCATGGTTTATTATTTAATTATAATTTGATTTTAATTAATTAAACCATAGTCTGCATATTATAGGACTAATTTATTAGTTATAAAATTTGATAATTAGAAATCGTCAACCTATAATAAAAAGTTACATGCAAACATAGGATCTTAGGATTAATTTATTTTAATTTTAAATTGTTTAAATTTAAATAGATCTAAGATCACATTAATTCTAATAGGATTAGAAGTATGTCTTATTTTAGTTTAATGAAACTAAGTAAGACAAATATGATTTAAGGTTATAAGGGAATTCCACCTGTAAAGTTCTGTCTAAAGCTGGGGGTACTTAAGCTGACGATTTACGAAACACCTCCTACCTAGGAATTGACCTAAAACTGATGTTGAATAATTAATCTCATTTCTATTAGCATAAGATGTCACTAGGTAAATTAAATGATTTAAAACACCTAAAAACTTTAGAGTAAATAGAATTTAAGGTTATAAGGGAACTCCACTAGTAAAGTTCTGTCTAAGGCTGAGAGTACTTGTTGACAGTTTACGGAACACCTCCTACCTGGGAACTAACCCTAAACTGGCGTTGAATTAACCTTATTGCTATTAGCATAAGATGCCACTAGGTAAATTAAATCATTTATTACACCTCAAACTTTAGAGTAAATTTCTATTATAAGAGTTATAATAAGAATAGATTTACATTCATTTAGCTGGAATTTAGCTAAGTACAACAAACCCTAAATAAATAGAACATTTTAGTGGAAGAAAAATGGTATATATGATATATCAATTTTTATCTCTCACGTTCCTAAGAGTTCACACATGAGATTCACACTCGGCTTTGTGGTTGTTCCAAATATAAAAGATTGTGAAAAAAAATCGTTGGATAATGGATAGTCAAATCTAAACAATCATGTACAAAGAATCTTAAAAAAAGTTGTTTAGATTTGGGTAGCCAAATTTAAATGATCAAATCTTCCAAATATAAACGATCGATTACCAAATCTAAACGATTGTTTTCCAAATATAAAAAGAATCGTGTACCAAAAAGACTTGAAAAAAGATAACTGAGATTTGGGTAGCCAAGTTTAAACGACCGTGTTCCAAATATAAATGATCGTATACCAAATCTAAACGATCGTTTTTTAAATATAAATGATTGTGTGTCAAAAAATCTTGAAGAATTTTTTTTTGAGATTTGGCTAACTTAAATTTAAACGATCAAATATAAACGACCGTGTACCAAAAAATTATGAAAAAAATCGTTTAGATTTGCTACCCAAATCATTTAGATTTAGCTGCCCAAATTTAAACGTTCAAATCTAAATGATCGTGTAGGAAAGATAGTCAAATCTAAGCGATCGTTTCGCAAATTTATTACTCGCGCTGAACGCCAATTGATCTTCGAGAATTTTTGGTATTTTCCATTGTGGGTCTATGGACTTTTTCTATTTTTGAAATTGTTCTATACCTTGTAAATATTTTTCTGCTTTGTTATATTTTTTAAAAGACCTCTACATAATTCATAGTTTTAATAACAATTTGAATTTAGATTTTATATCATTCTTTAAAATCTCAATTTGAAATCAAATCTTACATCATATCCCTAAAATAATGGCAGATAAATTCAACATTTCGGATCCTTTATATTAAAAAATATTTATTAAATAATAAATAATGCATATTTTTATTAACAATTTGAATTTATAATTTTTATCTTCCCGTAAAATCGTGCTAATTACGATTATCCACTTATTTTTGTTGATTTTTAGTTTAAAAAATTATTTTGTTGTGCCAATTGTAACGTTCACTACAACAAATTAACATTTCAATAACATTTTTTAATAACATATATTATAAAATGTTATTAAAGAAAAAAAAAAAGCACGCAGGAATTAGAAAAAGAAAAGAAAAGCGGGCTGGACCAAAATGTTATAAAAGAAAAAGAAAAGAAAAGAAATGCGGGAATGTAATGCGTGAGACCTAATTTGGGATTCTTCTTTTCCATTGGCTCTCTTCTCACATTTGCAGCAGCTCTTTTCCCTTTTACAACTCAAATCTCCAACCTCATCTTTCTCTATTCTCTTTAGTCTTCAACCATCACCTTCGTTCCAAGCTCCATTTGGTCAACTAAAAATTTCTTAGTCATCCGTAGAGCTCATCTCTCTCCCATGGGAATCTTTGGCATAGTCTTTATAAACGATAAAAACGAAACTGTTCAAGAAAAATCAATGAACACGACAGTGGTAAATCTTTAAAGCGAAAGATGAGGATAAAATTTATCTTTCTCAATTGAACTTCATAAACTCCCCATCTCCTTCTTCTGATATCAGTCGGCGAATAAGAAGAACAAGCTAATATTTAAAGGGTTTCCCAATCTCTCTAAGTCCTCAAGCTTTAACTATCCCAAAATAATAAGGTAGAGTAGCATATGTTGACGCGGAGGGCTCTTTCGGATGATCAATCCGTCTTCATCTAGTATGCTCAATCGTCTTGTCGTCGGCCTAATTTGTCTATTCTTTGACTCGTCTATCTTCTTTTTGTTTGTGGTTGTTTGATGTTTGTGATTAATATAGTAGTAGGTTATTTTGTCTTTGGTTGTTTGATGTTTGTGGAAAACCTTTCAATCTATGTTGATTTTGTCTTTGGTTGTTTGATGTGTGTGGAAAACCATGCTAGAATGTGAAGTTTACATTAAACAGGGATTTAGATTGAAACTTCTAACATGGTTTAGCTTGAGATCAATCGAGCAAGAATGTAGAGTAGTCAACACCTTTATCCAAACACTGATTGATGAACCTAGTAGCTTGGTTGGATAGTTAGTTGACTCCTTTTCTGATATCATATCTTGCAAGAAGCCCCAAAATGAGTTCTGCGATAAGCTTTGGGATTAGATTAGCATTTTCATATGAAGAAAAATCACCATTGACTCGTACTTATGATCTCAACTTTCTTTACTTCTTCTCCTCTCTAATTGGTCTGCCATTATTTATACATGCATAGATTATTTTTTTTATTTCTTTAAGTTTATAAACTTATGCATCATAATGCTCTCCAAGCACGTCAAGATTGAACACATAGCTTGGTCCCATAGTTGCTGCAACTTAGAGTACTTTAAAATATGAACAATGAGAATGACTTTTTTTTTCCTGAATAAAAGGGAAAAACAATGGTAATAGTGAACAACATTTTGTCTTCAATGCTTTGTTTTTCATTTTCATCTTCTTTGTACATTCTTAGAGAAATTGTTATTTATGATTATTGTACAATTTTGGTAGGTTTCGTCTTGCTACAACAATTGAGGATTTCTAGAGGGTCAAAGGTGAACATCAAAATTAGTCAAGATAAACGAAATGGTAAAAAGTCAAACTTTGACATTTTCAAGTCAAAATGTCGACTTTTGACTTCTAAGTGTCAAAGTTTGACTTTCACTTGAATGGTCAAATGACCATTGGATTAAAGTTAGTGGGAAAATCTAACATTTGTTGGATAATTCCACTGACACTTGGGATAAGTGGCTATATTAGATGTAAACACCTAGCCCACTAAATTCCACTAATGGTTAGTGGACTGTTAGGTGTTGAGATTTAATAAGCTATTACATGCACAATCTATTTTTCAATAGTTGAAAAACTTCTGCCAATTTTGTAATTTAGAATGACAATTTTCTCTCAACAAATTATTTCTCTCCTTAATCTCAAACCTAAGTTCTTCCTCCATTTTTCAATCTTTGTCTCCAAATTTCCTTCATTTAACGGGTCCCATAACTTATTCTAAGTCTGAAGAATATCGAGTAAACTCTAATGGCGGTCCTGGATTCGTGTTAGTGAGAAGATTACAAGAATTGGAAGCTTTAAAGGTATGTCCTTCCTTTAACCCTAACTTCATTTAATTAGGATAGTTTTGAAGCATGTTAATTACTAAATAGCTTAGTTGTTATTAGAGTAAAATTGATCCGTTATTTTTACTGCGCATGTCTCCTGTTCTATCATCTATATGCAGTTTAAGACTCATCTAACAACCTAGAATGTTAGTTTACTAAATTTAGGTTAATAAGACAACTTATAATCAATAACACTTTATTAATGATGGTCAAAAGATTACATTTACTATCTATGAATTTTAGAACATAAAACTCAAAATATAGTTGACAGCTTTAGTTCAGATCAAATAGAGATTTGAAGAGTAAAGACACATTTACCTGACATGGACATGTAAATTTTATTTTACTAATCAAAGAGCATGTAAATTTGTTCGTATTTGAACAATTACATTGGTATATCAAAGGTATAGTTGTTATTTGTTTTGACTAACTACAACAAAATGTATTGTTTTAATATGTTTTAGCATATGAATGTATGGTTTTGATAGTTTTTTTAGTATATTTGATTACTGTCTGATTTCTATTTAATTTTTATTTTATTACTATATGATTTCTTTATAATTGTCATGTTATTGCTATATGATTGCATGATATTAGGTATATTGTGATTTCTTTTCGATTTTTATTTGATTTTTCATGTTATTTTCTTTAGATATTACGTATTAGATTTATGGTTTCGGGTTTATACTTTGTGATTTTCATTAGATGATATTTTGAAGTACATTGTAATTTGTATTTGATTGTCATGTGATTGATACCTTATTTTGTGAATTTTATTTAAAACTATCAAATATGTGAAAAAAAATATAAGTTGATCATATGACAATCAAAAGTCAATTAGATGATTGACTAATTGACAAAATTAAAAAGCTTTCATATAGTAATCAGATGAAAATCAAATGACTATAAAAAGTTACTATATATTATACTAAGAACTAGACATGATGAATCTCTTTTAATATTATAGTTAGCAAACACGAAGGTTTGGTATTTAAAAAACCTATTTTTTCAAGTCAAACCTTGAGAAATGTGATTCGACATTTGATGTTGACAAAAGAAATAAATTGAATTCACATGAAGTTAAGGGAAACAAATAAATAAATATACATACGTTGGCTTGCAATCTCTTACATTCCTTAGCTCTATTGTTGGTAAATTTTGAGAAATAACACACTTTTGGTTTTACATTTTAAAAGTAATACATTTTCAAAAACTCGTAAATTTATTTTTCTCAGTCAATTTCGACCAACCTCAACATCGAGATTCTTCTCAAACTTTAAAAAATCGTAACATAATTTCTGGATCCATCTCGGTTGAGATTGTCACTAAGATTGTGGATTTTGTTTTTAAATTTCAAAATAAAGGGTATTCTCAAATGTTCAAAATACCCTTAGAAGCCCAAACGTTAGAATATCGACATTTTCACCACACCTCGTTGTTTTCAAACTGAAGGGTTGGGCAATCCTTCTCAAATTTAGAGTCGTTCATGCTTTTCCTATCCTCCAAATATAGCCTTCTTAATCAAAGGGCCTTGTGTCTGTTCAAATTGGAACTCACGTTTGGGCCATACCTCTATTATGTCAAAGTCCTCCCGCTCAAAGGAGACGTTCTCACCTAGTAACTTAATTGTGTTCTCTTGCCCCTCCTCGACCTCTCTCAACAAAATGTGATGGTAGAGAGGTCCATTAAACACCAACTTCACATCCAAGAAGTGCTCAACGATGGTTTTTCTAAACATGTGAAGTTGCTTGGGTGTTAACTTGTTTTTTTTATACTTGACATGGTCTTCGATATATGTGAACAACAGGTCAAGTTTGCAAGGAAGAAGTCCTTTGAATAGATTTTGGTCACAAAAGGCGTATGCAAAACACAAAAATTTGAATAAAACAAGTATTTTGTGGGTTAATCTCGTGGCAATCTTGAGGCATTATCAGACAACATTTCACCGGGATGCCATAAGATTAGGGTTTTACATGCATTATGTGTGGTAATCTTGATCCAATCTTTGGTGAAATCGGCCCTGAGATTACCCTACAAAATGCATGGGAAACTCATCTGATCTTAGGACTTCTTCAACGAATCTTGGGGCAAATTAATAAACTCTCGACCAAGATTCATTATCTACACTTACCAAGATTGATGAAAAGTCGAAATTCTTTGAAGGAGTTCACAATAAACAATAACATGAACTCAGATTAACTCAACATCTCAATAATAACTACATCAAAACATCAGAACTACAAATTTTCCATCTGTCTCAGATTTCAAACTAAAATTCTAAAAATAAACTAAACAACGAAAAATATAAACTAAAAACAAAGTAACTCACCTTGACTGATTTGAGTTCAAGAATGGCTTATTTAAATTTGGGGAAACAAGAATGAGTGAAATTCGAAAGATTTTGAGAGTGTTATCACTTAGTTCTAGACCGAATGAGAAAGGTTTAGAGAGTTTAGTGTCTTTTGTTCTATCGGTTGGTTTTGTTAAAAGAGTTTTTCAAAATTTGGAAAGAATTTTGGAGTCCTTGTCGACTGACGGACAAAAACAAAATTAATTTTCCAAAACCGTACTATTTTTGTAATATAAAATCAAAATAATGGTGAAGCTTTGCCAATTTGATCGTAATTTTCGATTTCACGCCGCCTCTATCATCTCTCTAACTCACCCTCTCGTCTCGGGCTCTCATCTCACGCCGTCGCCGGCGTTCAATCTCTCTCCTTCTCAGACTTCGGCCGTCTCTCCTTCTCAGTCTTCGGCCGTCTCTCCTTCTCAGTCTTCGGTCGTCTCTCCTTCTCAGAAGTCTCTCAATCTCCGATCGTCTCTCCTTCTCAGAAGTCTCCGATCGTCGCTCGCGCTCGGCTCTCTCTCACCATGGCGTTGCAGGACTAACCAATTGGATTATTTTTCTCAAGGTAAATAACTTTTTGCTCCAGTTGGAACTTTTGGATGACATTTATGACCATATTTGAACAAGATCTATTCTATATATTGTAGACATTTTGCCTTTGCTTTGGTAGTTTTATCATTTATTATCTATTGGGTTTCATTCCACTTTGTTTGAGAGGAGGGGAGATTGGGAAAACCTTAAGTCAAATTGTCTTCGAAAATTACACTCTTATTTTCACTTAAAACAATGCAACCCGATGACCCAACCCAAGAAATAATGTTTGAGGCAGGATCACTATATTTTGAAAGATTGTATTTAGTAAGTATTTAGGAAGCATCTTAGATTTGAGTTTGATAGAAACAATCATAATTTTAAAGTTGTTTTAATGGTCAAAGTGTCACATATAGAGTTGTAATTTGTAGTTGGTTATGAGTTTAAAAGTCACATTTAATATACTTTTTAGGTTGGTTTGAGAGTAAAATGTATCACTTACACATTTTAAAGTTATCTTGAGATTTGATTCACACTTTTACGTTGGTTGATTTTTGAAGTCATACTTAAGTATTTTAAAATTGTTTTGAGAGTCAAGTGTCACATATACATTTTTAACCTTTTTGGCTTCAGCTATCACATTGACTTTGTTCGGAAAAGTATTTCTTTTCCACTCGGTCCAACTTGGAGTTTTTGAATTAAAGTTTAAGGTTATTTGGTCGAGAACATTCCCTCTGAACCTTTTTGGCTTCAGCTGAGGTTTTCAACGAAATTATCATATTAGAATCTCGTTCTTATTGTTTTAGGGACATATCCAATAGTTTAGTTGCTGTTTAGGACGTCTAGTAAGTAGAATTCTACTTGCCGAAATTTTTTGTTGTGTCTTAGCATACTTCATATTTTACTTATTTCATTAGAGTATGTGCTTTATGATGATTTTTTTGTTGTATGTGCTTTGTGATGATTTTTGAGCTGAATGTGTTGCTGTGATTTTGGATGTTAAAGCATGATGAGTTGTTAAGTAGAATTCTACTTGCCGAAATTTTTTGTTGTGTCTTAGCATACTTCATATTTTACTTATTTCATTAGAGTATGCTTCATATGCTTTATGATGATTTTCGAGCTGAATGTGTTGCTGTGATTTTGGATGTTAAAGCATCATGAGTTGTTAAGTTACAAGAGTATTGTGGTGATGAACATACTTATATGTTGACTTTTTTCGGAAAAGTATAACTTCTTTTAAGTTGTGACTGAGTGTGTTGTTTAAATGTGATAATAAAGTATAGTCCAAGTCTAGAAGGCATGTTTAGGTTATGCAGGCCAGCCTATTTAGTGTTAGTTTGGGGTATGGTATTTGTTAAGCCCCCAATCATCCACACGTACCAAAGAAAGGGCAAACGAGGAAAAATGGGGAATATTGGTACGGAAGTGAATGTTGGCGCAAAAATAAATGGTTACTCGAGTGGGGGCCATCTTTGAGGGGTTTATGAGGGGTTTTGGAAATTATTTTGAGGTGTGATCATTTTGGGAGCTCTTGAGGCTTTTGGAGAGGGAGGCAGCTCTTGAATTCCGCCCTATCTTCCCTTTATGTTTTTCTTCCTTCTTGTTCTTAGTCTTGTGCTGTGTTCTTGCTTTATATGAGTATTTGAGATTATCTTGTAGTCGTTGGACATTTTTCATTGAATACCATCTTCTGAAGTGATTGTTACTGTTTAGAGTTCCTTTTGGGTATTTTTCTGAGTGCAGGGAAGTTGATACCTAACAGTATTTCGATTGTGCTTGTAAATCGTAATGGTTGCTTTGCTATATATCCCACACCTTGTCCTCAAGGTGTATTTGAAGGGCGATATAATGTGAGGGTACTAATATGCTAAGCTTCAACACAACCTGCAAAACTAATAAAACCAGAACACATAACAACCAGAATTCTGGGAGGAAGCTATTGTATTGAATTCTTTCAACACCACAAAATAGTTCTTCAAATGATACCAGCCAAATAAGAGGGCTGTCCTCTCCCTAATGAACAAAGTTCAATTAAAATACAAAGATGATAACCAACCCTAGTACAAAACACCCACATATATATTCCCTCCCCTTTTCTGCCACGTTGTTCTAGGACCACTGACCTCTCTAACTAGTAACTACCATGTTGTCTATGTGGAATTTCCCCTTCCTCTTATACACTTGAGTAACGGGTGACCTAGCATAATAGTGGTACTTTTGGAACAGTAGTAGAGTAAGGGTGTAATGGTAATTAGATAGAGGTAGTTTCGTTATAAATAGGAGTTAGGTTTTGTAGGAAGGGAGGTCATATTTTGGTAGGTTAGTCCATGGCGGGTTGATCGTGGGAGAAAGACAACCCTCTCAAAAGGCTATTAACGTACATTATTATTTCTTCATTGATGCTGCAATGCTATCTTTTGTGTTTTTCATATATTTTTCTGTGTTGGATACCTAACACTTTAGTTTATACTTTGAGGTCCTAATATGATCCTACTTTGTGATTTAAGTGCAGAAGTTTTTGATTTGAGGAAATTCCATCTTTTGATTCAAGTAATCAGAAAACTCACAAGTTGTTATTATGGGCAAACCAGTCTCCCGGTAAGGCCGTATTCTTTGAGTTATCTTCTCTTATGTGTAGCTTCTTATTTCGTTTTCATCAATCCTAAGTTTCTTTATCCGTTGTCCATGAAGGTCGGATGTGAAATCTAAAGCTGAATGCAAATTTGAGAAGAAGGTCCAGTTTTATGAGAGTGAGTTTGGATTTCTGACATTAACTTGATGGTATTCGTTCCATAAGTTGCTTCACCGTCTTTGTTTCAAAAAACTTTTCATTTTATTGACTCTATCTGATTTGAAATAACTGGAGCTTCTCTTTTAAAGAAATATTATTTGAATACAGAAATATAGATTAACAAATGAAAAACATATTTGATTGCATCCTGCTAATGTGATGCAAATTGCAAAAGATGCAGACCTAAATTGGCCACCTAGTGCAGGTTATCAAAAGAATACAAGCCTAATTTTACTTCAGTTGTCAGTTTTCATTCTAAAACTTGTTCAACCGCATCAGGTCTCCAAAAAAAAAAAAAAAAATCTAAAACTTGTTCTAGTACTTTTTCAAAGCAAATACCAATGTGTTTCAGTTGATTTTTTGATTTCCGAATAAATGGAAGGTCACCTTTCAGAATTGCCAATCAAGTTATATTTCAATACCATTTTGTTGTTTAGGATCTTCAATTTAACTCTTGGGATGTTTATTTTCATTTTTGAGCGTTGTTTCTGGTATCATAAACAATTAAATGTTAAATCTGGCTACATGCAGGAGTTGGAGAAACTATTACTACCTTGAATGCTCAAAAGAGTATTACTAAGGTAAAATTAGATATTCATTCTATTACTTTGCGGCTCTATATTTCTTCACTAGTTATGGCCATTCAGTTTTCTTATTACCTTTTCATTTTTGTCATTGATGGCTTTTAATACTCTTCCTTTTTTATTATGTGAATAGTTCTCGAACAATCTTTTGTTTCTCCTTTTTATCTTTTAAACTGGCTGTAGCTATAGTTTTCTTGAAATTTTCAATGTACGACATAAGCACAATCAACTTCATGTATCCGTTATAGTTAGTGCCATCTAATAATAGTTTGTGTCAAAGTTAAGCCAAGCTTTTTTTTTTTAATATGACCAAACGTTGGAAGGTTATACATTAATCATGGAACCAAATAAACACCGATGTGAGCTCCGTCAACTTTATACTCTGTACATAATATATAGATAAAATCAATATTATACTAATAATTGCATGAGTCCTAGGTTTAGATCTCATGCATTTATTTTTAATTTTTCCTTCATTGATATAAATCCTCCCGTCAATCAAATTTATGTATCTGTCACTACACATAAACATAGTTACAAGGGTTTATTGAAAATTTCATCCTCTACTGTGATGAATTTGACGTAGAGTGCTTCAATCTTTCTACTTTACTTTTAAATTTTAACATTTGAAAATAGTCATTTTAGTTACTAGCATTATTGCTGGTTCAATAATATGAAGTGATTTTCAATAACGAGGAACTTAGGAATTGGCTGTAGTTAGAATAGGAGCATTTTGATTGGTTCAGTGTTCTAATTCCTTGTATAAAGTATCCCCCCTCCCCCCTTAAACCCAAAAAAAAAAAGAAGAAGAAAAAGGAGAGAGAATAATTGATGCATTTTTTGTCACCATGCTTTCATTTTGCTCTTTTAGTATTATTCTAAAGTTGAATATATGTAACAGAAGAAAAACCATCGAAGCCGTAAAAGAGACTTGAAGGCTTTTGATCTTTCTACACTTTCAGAGTTTCTTCCTGGATTGGAGGCGACAAAACAAAAACCTTCTGCAGCCGAGTTAAAACTAAATTGCAAGTCTAGGCTAAAATTCATGTAGGTTGCTTGTTACTTTGTTAGCATTATTTGACATGTTTTACAATTTATCCTTATTGTATGCATCATTCATTTTATCAGATTGAAGGAGAGAAAGCAAATGGGTACTGTTCTTAATCACCCTGTGTTTCAGGCAGACCCATTGAGAGCTGTTCAGCTACATTTAGAGGGCACACAACCAATTGAGGAGCCGAAGAAAAAGAAAATGAATAAAAATGGGAGCAAGAAAAGGAAAGAGAAGAAGTCAAAAGCCTCGGCAAGACCATCTATGGAGATGTGACTTATCTTCTTTTGCCATGTAAGCCTCTTTGGTAAATACTTACATGCTCATTTTGATCTGTGAAATTAACTTGTTTGTTATCATTAACAAGTTGATCTCGCTTGAGTTTTGAATTTTCTCCTGGAATCAGATTCCGGTAGGCAATTCTTGTTTTTGAATGCATAGGCAACCCACCTTGATTTTGTTTGTTTATAGATAGGAGCAGCTCCTCTGTAAACATTGTCTTGATATTTTAAATATTATCTTTGACTGAAATAATGGTCTATTTCTTCTTCTATAAAAATCCAAAAAAAAAAAAAAAAAAAGAAAAAAAAAAAAGAAGAAAAAAAATCAAAAGGTCTAATGTACAAATAATCCTTCACCCTCTTTGTCAAACTAAAAAGAAAAGAAGAATTGGGTGGATAAGGTTTGTAAGTTGGTATTCTCTTCATTTCCTTCAATAATTATGTTTACATAGCTAATTATCACCCAATTCCAATAGTAAGTAACGGGTATGAGTTTTTAATATCTTCTTTTAATCTTTTACATAGCTCCTACCACATCAACTTACATCCATCGTTTTTCCAACAAATAAATAATTAATAAGAGGAAATTTGTCAAAAAATAGTACATTTGACCTAATATTTTTTAAATAGAAAAATCTGTTTTTTTAGTGATTTTATTCTATAAATAGTTTGTCAATTTTTTTATTTTTTTTAAAAAAAATTCTAAATAAAATCTCTTTTTAATTTTTTTTAAATAATACTTTTTTATCTCCAAAATTTATACAAGTAATAATTTTTATAACCTTAGTAGACAACAAATAAATCTTTGTACTTTCATATTTGAAACAACTTAGACCATAAACTTCAAGAATAATTAAATTAGTTCCTATTGTCATGCTATTTTTAGGCAATTAAAGGAGCATTTGAGATGATGAATGACTTATGATAGCATAAAGATTATAATAGTCTGGATTAATCTGGATTTGGAGGGCTGTGTTATTATAGTCTACATTTGAGGTCCAGACTATTATAATCTGTTCTCATCGTTTGCTTTCGGATATAGACTATTATAATTAACGCAAATGATTATAATTTGGGTTTTTTACTATTTTTTTACATATTTACTATACATAAAATACACTTTATTTTTAATTAATTTTATTAAATTTTATAAATAATGATATTCATTTAATAAATTTAGCTTCAATATAATTTTTTCACTACAAATCAAGAAATACGAATATCATTTTAAATGTAATTTTATAAATATGATGAAGAAACTGTCAAAATTGGACACGTGTCTCATACACGTAATTAGGTTTCTAAATTTTACATAATTTCACTTTGTGTTTCTACCAATCATATCTCACTTCATCCTAAATTAAATTATCAATTTTTATAAGTTACCATATGGACTCACATCTCCAATTACCCCAACCCTATAATTCTTTTTAACAGAACGACAAATACACATTTTCATTGTTTCATGTATAAATTAATTAATACTCTATTAAAGTCAATTAATTCTCATCATTTTACATAATTATTTTTTATTGACCACAAATTCTCTCTAAAAATGTTATAGAAAAAATATTATACCGAAACGAGAAAATTCTATTTCTTTAATAGAATAATTATTATGTAAACTAAATATGTAAATAAAGATTTCAGAATAATTATTATTAAAGCATAATTTGTAAATTTCTTCGACCCTTAAAATTCACCCTCATGAGGTTTTTCTATTGGAGTTATTCTTTTATTCTTTGTTCAAAAATTCCAATGCCTTCATTCTAAAAATAGAACTCAATTTTAATTTATTTTTCTGAGTTTTAATATTAGCATTATTAATATCTAAATATTCAAATAATTTTTTTAAAATAAGCCATAAGATTATAAAAATGTGAACTATATATAAAAATATGTAGAAAATATTTCAATGACGCTTATATGATAATAACGGTTAACTAATTCATCCATTGATGTTTTTCTTATTGTTTTAAATGAAACCTTACTTGATTTTTTTGTAATAATAAGAAAACTTTCGTACACATACCAAAAAAAAAAAAAAAAAAAGATCTAATAATTATTAACCCCTGAAACCAAAATTATTATCAATTAGATGATGAGTAAAACACCCATTTTCATTTCATTTACACAAACCTTCGTGAAAAATGATAACAATAGAATCAAAAGTCCACTTTAAAAATCAATGATAAAGAATTAAATAAAAAGAAAGAAGATGAAAATTGACCGAGTCTAACAAGTGAATGTCAATATCAATTTGGGAGTGAACAACTACAAAACAATACAAATCACTACTTATTACTGAACTCAAAAGCTATAGAGGAGGAAATTAGAGATGCCATAGATGCCATGATGAATTTTGGAAGTAGAAGCTGCAGTAGCATCATAAAGAAGAGTGATAGAATAGTTTTAACCAAATTTATATTTAAAGCCCTTGTACTAACTCTGCCCTGCATGTTGCAGCCAAAAGAAAGTGTGCAGAACAAGATCAAATGGCAAAATACATTTTTTGAACCCATAGTTTCACAGGAAAAGCGTTCAAAAGTTCTAAAGCAGTGAAGAAATAGAATTGCCTCACTTTACTAGAATAAGCTCCATATCCCGAATAGCTGTAGCTGAAATTCAGTACAAAATGTTATTGGTAAATCTTTTGTAAATGAAAAACAACAATATACCACAATGAATCGAGGGACATGAAATGATGGTGTCTAGTCATTCAACCAATACAGAAATGATGGTGCTAACATTCTAAAGCTCTGGTGTGGGAAATTATTGGTAGCAAGAATAAGACCAGGAAGATCACACAACAAGTAATGCAAATTTCAAATTTGTCACAAATTACACAAACCCAACCAAACAATAGAACAGCCCTAGAACAGAAACACAAAACATAAAAGAGAATTAAAACATATGCCATACTTGGACATGATAAACAAGAAATCTCTCTGTGACGAAGAATTGGAAGAAAGAGATTGATTATGGGAGTAGAGAAGGGGATCGACTTAGGAAGAAAATAAAAGGGAAAAAAATTTGTTCCGCGTCCTATTCTCTTTGGAGTTCATCTTTTCGTTACAGAAAGATAGAGGGAAAGAACATCCAAAGAACACACTTATGAAAGTCAGCAGTCCTCTTAAACTTAGCAGTAGGTCGAGCTATTCAAATTGCGTAGTGGGCATTGTAACCTCTCTTTTTCCGTCTTCCTTGTGAACTATCTCGATTGAATATGAATAACTGGGAAGTGGGTCCGAGTAGTGCATTTGTGTTGGAAATAACTATTATCCTACTTATTTATTTGATGAAAATTAATAATAATAATTATTTAATATATTTTATAATTCTAAAAACCATTATATATATATATATATATATTATAAATAAGTTTTTTTTGAGTTGAGTTCTCTAATGGTCGACATAGTTGTATTAACCATGAAAAACAATCAACATATGCGATGCATCCAGTCGCGCCGGCATAACAATGATCTGAAAGCAAAATCCGCAAATGTTATCAAATCTAGAAAATTGGTTTCTTAAAAACCCAAGAAAAATTTCCACTTCGTCTTCCCCAACACGAACTCACTGCAGCAATGATCAGATGGACCAGAGGCAAAGAGACACCGTGCGTGGTGTTTGTGCGCTTGCAATTGTCTTCCTCGTGGGCGTTTCTTCCTGCTTTATGGTGTATCGGTGCTTAATTGGTCTATTCGGCCGACTTCCGTCAAGGTTTCTTCCACTTCTGATTTTGTTAATAATGGCGATTTTTCAAGAGTGGGGAGCACAACGAAGAGTGTTGCCGAGGTATTGTTAATTTGGAGCTGTGGGGAGATGCTGTGAAATGGAGTTCTAATTTTAAGCTCAATTCGTCGAGAGAGTGTTGTTTGGGTTGCAAAGCCATGTGTGATGATCAAAGTGGATGTGTTGGTGTGATTCTTGGGTGTTCTGTGATGCCAAGAGAGAGATTCTCATTCATATTTCACAGCGAAAAAGTTTTTCACTAGATCAAAAGAGATGAAAGGAACTGTGAACATCTCTCCTCTGTATGATGAACCAGAATTTCTCCATTTCATTTTCTACAAAGACTATTCTCTCTTATGGAGTCCACACTTGGAGGCATTCACGATTCTCAGGGAGCTTCCAACCCCACCGACGAGAGAGAGTGGCCGGCGGCGAGTTTGGAGTACCATTCGACAGTGAGAGAATCGTAAGAAGAAATTTTCTCAGCCGAGTTTGGAGTACCATCCTGAGTTGAATCACGTACATGACTCTTTCTTAGCCGAGATTGTGGTGTTCGAAATTTTGGGTAAGTTGCCAAATTTTAGAAGAAATTTTCTCCTATTTAATTGATTATTTAATACTAAATTTTCTCCTATTTAATTGATTATTTAATACTAATTTATGCATTATAGTTATTTATAAAATTAGAAAATCTTAATGGATAATAAGTAAAATAAAAGGTGCAAATGATAATTTGTTATCCATTACATAATTGGAAAAAATAATGCATACGAAGTTTTGATTAATTGACATTATGTGACACATTTAATTGGTGAATATTTGGACATAATAAATTGGAGATTAATGATCTAAATAAATTAGTGAACAACTTAGCATTTGAGTTTTCACTATGTGATGAAAAGTTTTTGATTTACCATATATATAAATTTTCCAAATATTGTTAATTTGGATAAAAATGGTATTGAAATTTTCTTGTGAAGATATTTTGATTGGTAAATTATTTTACAAATATGAATTAATACAATTGAGCCTTTTATGGTTAAGTTTGAATGAACTTTACATAGGATTTGCACGTATGGCTAAAAATTTAGCCAGTTTATTTCTATGCTATATTTGAGGATAATATACTATAATATTTTGTATAGTTTGACAAATTTTTGTTATAGTAATGAATGCTATTGTAATGAATTTGAATTAGTCTATGCATTCATAGATGGAAATAATTTATGATCACATGAATTGTGCATAGAACTAAAAGTGGAAATTTAATTAAACAAAGAGATCATGAATACCTTAGAATGGAGTTTTGTGAGCTAAATGGATTTGTTCATGAAATTTGTTTCCCCTCAACAAAATGGTATTGTTGAACTTTGAACATGTTATGCACCTAAATATTTAGAAGTTTGGGGGTGGGCTAACTAAGGTAGCATATCTTGTGTTCAAGAAATCTTTAGTATGATTAAAAACCTTTGACTATATTATTGATTATGCTCACAATAATATCACATATAGGTTTATAAGTTTAAATGATAACTCAATTTGTGAATATTGAGACGCTATTGGGATCTACTTGAACATGTCTATTAGCATGAGTAGAAATAATTTTTCATGTATGTCATATTTGACAAAGTTACGCATGAATTTCATCATGAGTTGTCGCATGATTTGGTTATTAATTTGCATGTAATTGAAAGTATTGCTATTACTTTTAATCAAGTTTGGTTGTAGTATGGAAATATGCAAATTCATTATTTATGAAGCTCATAGGATCTTATGGAAGTTTAAGATATTGTCCAAACTATCAATTATGCAATATTTTACAAGGCATGAGGACTTATACTCCAAGTTATCCCTAAAAGTGATATTAGAGTCGTGTCGTCCTTGGTTTGGCCTTATTGATTTACTCCTCATGTCGAACAAAGGTGTAGTGGAACCTTAAAAAGAGTCATGGTATTATTCATGGTTGAACTTTATTAAATAGGTAGCATTCTCTAAAAAGAAGTTAACCTAGATAAGAGTTAAATGGATGAATGTCTATTTTAGGGGAGGTTCACTTGGAACTTTGTTCGAGGGGAGGATCATTGGGAATGCGACCAAAGTTCCACATTAGATAAGGAAACTGATCATAAGTACATAGGTGCACCTTTAGACTTATGAAAAATATTTTGAATCAAACGTGAAATTTAGAACGTTTTGATTCTTGTTCTCGTATGATTAAGTTAGCCACTATATATCCTTAAATGCTTTTGTAGCTATGTGGTATTCTAATACATCAAGTGTATGTAAAGATGATATTCCTGAATGGGTAACTTGGAAGAGTCAAATTTCTTTATGGTTTTTAACCAATTTCTAAAAGTTTAGTGAGAAAAACTTTAACAACAATTTAGTGAACAATGTCTTGAGAAGTGAATTGTTGATATATGTGTTTACTAAAAGTTGCTTGGAGTGGATTGTGTGATTATATGTTGATGTAATTTATGTGATACGAACATAAATGTTAGTAATGCTATAAAGTTATCACATTTTGAAGTGAAAGATTTATGTGAGACTAAATGTGATGCATCTAGTATTATCGAAAATGTTTTGATTTATGTCAATCACACATTGAATACTATTAGAATGATTTGATATTTTAATGATGCTCTTGCAAGAACATCTTATGATGCTTAGTATGAGTCTTAAGGAAAATAAATGAGATAGTGTTTCTCAATCTGAATATGCAAAGATTATAAAAATTAAGTATTATATTTGTGATAAACTGTACAAGATTTGTTATTGCATATGTTGTGAGAAGCTAGATTGAGTGTATATATATATATATATATATCACATAATCCTTATTAAGATTATTTTATTGCTCTTTGTCATTTATTAAGATATCTTAAGGTTACAATAGATTTTGGTCTGCGTTTTCATAATTGTCTACCATACTAAGAGGTAATGCATGCAAATCGGGTAACTTAGAATGACGAAGTAAGCCTTACCAGTGGATATGTGTTCTCAATGAGAAATGTACCATTGTATGGAGACATTAGTATGGATGACATAGAAGCCTAAAGAGAGATGTACTATTGTGAGGGGCCTTTATACCAATATATCTATATTGAGATTCATACATTGTCATATGTATTGCGAAGAATAGTGTGTTATGGCAAAAGAAGGAATATTCGCCTGAAACATGGAGTTGTGAATGAATGAAAGAATTATCTTCTTGAAGTATGTGAGGTCTAAGGAACTTTGATGGTCCATAGCCATTTATTTAGGTGGTCTATTGCCCTAGACTTGATGGTCCGTAGCCCTTTTCTAGGTGGTCTATTGCGATTAAACTTGATGGTCCATAGCCCTTTCCTGGATGGTCTACTGCGGTAGACTTGATGCTCCATAGCCATGTGTGGGTAAACCTTCAATGGATTTGATGGATGAAATTGAAACCTTTGAAAATTCCATAGCCCTTCTTTGGGTGGTCATGGTATGGACTTGATGGATAACTGTAAAATCTTCATAGCTCAGTTTTGAGTGGTTTGTTTTTGACAGATTTGATGAAGTTGGTCTTGATATGGACTAGATGTAAAGTCTTCATAGCTCAGTTTTGAGTGGTCTATTGTGATAGACTTGATGAAGCAATAAACGTGATTGTGAAGGTGTGGCCGCTTTCTATGAAAAGTTTAAGGATCTTTTTCTAAAGTTTGCACGTTGACCTGAGGTTCTATGTGCATGGCCTTAAATATCATAATTTTGAGTGGTCTATTATGATAGACTTTATTGTGGAATCAATGAAAATTTAAGAAGTAAAACATGTTGTGGGGGTCTCAATTATTGTTATCGAAAGTTTAAAAGGTAACTTAGTTTCGATAATTGGATTGTTGCCCCACCACACTATGCATCAATTCAAATCAAAAGATATTAATGTTTAAGTTTATACTACTTCTTTCTTTGCTCAGAGAAAATCCTTCATTACTTTTCTAACTAGAATACAATGGTAGTCATTTGTGAGGGATAGTTGGGAATGACTATCATCGTACTCATTTATAATTAATGTTTGAGTTGGAAATTAATAATTATTATAATTTAATGTATTTTATAATTCTAAAACCATTATTCTTATATATATATATATATATTAAAGAAAAGGTTTTTGGGGGTTGAGTTCTCCTTCTTGCAAAAAACCCTTAGTCCTCTCTAAGCAATTTTTCCTTCAATTCCATTCCTACTCTCGTAAGTGCATGCTTGAGTAGAAAGTTGTGTTAACCTTGGAGAGTAATCGATATATATGATTTAGCACCGAGATCGTGCTGAATTTTTCTTTCAAGGCAATGGTTCGACACGCACAACAATGATAAGCTTTTATTTTCCAATAGTTTCCTCCTTCGTTCATCCCAATTGGAAACCCTCGGGACATGGCTTGGTTTGATGCTCGACGAGGAGATAGTTGCACAAGTCGAAAGTTCTAACCTTGCCGGAGCTAATGGTGCCGTGGAGGACGACTTGGAGTGCGAAGGAGAGAGGTGGAGTGTGAAGGAGAGAGGTGGGTTTGGTTTGATACTCGTTGAGGTGGAGTACGAAAGAGAAAGGTGGAGTACGACGTGGAGTTGGAAGGAGTGAAACAGTTGTTGGGGGATTATAATAACCCTAATCCCCGATTATGCAAATTTGTGGCCTAATGTGTGCCCACTCCTAGTTAATCCTTGGGCCGAACAAGCTTTAAGTGTGCGACACTAATGTATCTTTGCTATCAAAAGAGCACCAAAGTAAGCTTTTAGAGGTTTTAGACTTGCTAGGGCACAAAAAAGTTTGAGAGTACGAGAGAGAGTAAGCAAAGTGAGTAGGAGAGTTTAAAAAAATGGTTGGGTAAGTGTTATTGTTGCTTCACATAGATGGTTACAAAATGAGCCTTTGGACTATTAATAGACAAGCCTAACAGACATAGGGGCCTTTAACGACCTTTAGAGAGTGATGGGCAATCTAGAACCTATCAAATGATTCTACAATCATCCTAGCTTATTAAAAAACTTTCTAGACACAACAAATACTTTTAGCATCTCTTGCCTTTTGATTGTCATCATAAATCTGGGCCTTGCTCAGCATTGTCCACCACATTCTAGTATGTTTTAGAGCCTTTTAGCCTTATCTAAAGCCTTCACGAGCATTATAAAACCACCAAACAACTGTCTGAAGATATATGGGCCTGTCTAGGGCCTTCTAGACATGCCAATAATGGGCATGGCTACTGGACTTGTCATGCACATACTAGAAGCATCTAGAGTCTTTGTGTGCCTATAACTTGTAGAAATACAAGTTTTTTATACCATTTTTAAGTCTTATTGCACAAGAATAGAAGAAAACAAGGGAAAAAAAAAAAGTAATTGAAGGGATAAAAGCCCTATGGCATCGGAACATATTACAAAACCAATACTCAATTTAATTTGGGAATTCCAAAATACTAGTACATTGGCAAAAATTTAGAATCAAAATTCTGAATAAAAACTAAGCATGCTTTTTATTTAAAAGATACAGAGAACTTACTTTTGTTGATGTCTCTGAATCTGCAAACCACCAAATTGAGACACCACCCGTCGAAGACCTTCCTATCTCTGGGGTGAGATTGGTTTGTGGGATCCAATTGGGATGGAAAAAATTTAGAGATGTTTGAGAGAAACTCTTTTCTTTTTGCAGAGTGCAAAAGCGTTGGTTTTTTTTTTTATAAATTCGTTAAAGAAAACTGTTTTCTTCTAGATATTTATAACTCTCTTTCCTTCCTGGAATAGGAAAAGGAGTAGGAGAGAATCATGAGATTCTATTATCAAATCTACTAATTAATTAACAATTAATCAATTAGTTAATAATTAATTAAATCATATTTAATTAATATTTCATTCAAAACTTATTTGAATGAATATCTCTCCAATATCTTATAGATTTATATTAATATAATTAATTAAATCATATTTCTATTAATATCATTAATTAAATCATATTTAATTAATATTTCATTCAAATCTTATTTGAATGAATATCTTTCCAATATCTTATAGATCTATATTAATGTAATTAACTAAATCATATTTAATTACTATTTCATTCAAATCTTATTTGAATGAATATCTCTGTGATATCTTATAGATTTAATTAAATCAAACTTAATTAAATAAGACTAAACTATTAATTAATTTTTCAATTAATTAATAGCTAAATTAAATATCTTATATTTAACTTAAATTAAATTTGAATCATATTCAAATATAAGTTTCTCTCATAACCAATAATTTTAATATGAATTCAATTCACATTAAATTAATATTTGAACTCATTCAAAAATTTCATCTCTCATGAATTAATTTTGAATCATATCCAAAATTAAATTTATATAATAAAGTTTGATAAACTTTATATTATAATCTATCACTATACATTAAACTAATTCCCAAAATAAATTTGAACATTTCAAATTATAACCAATATAAATAAATCTCATTACCCTTTTTGAGCTAGGAAGGGGACCTAATGGACTTACAGATCAGAAGCTACAACGATATGAGATTAATTAGCTAAACTCATTAACCACATTAATCAATATTCGTTAACTATGTGTACCTCCACTAAAGACTCACAGCTGAACTCTTCTCACTGTAGATATATTTCTGTGTCCACGAATATAGACCAATAACATTAAGTTTGTCCTTCACGAGTGTTCGTAACACCAGTTGGGTCAATTTACCGCTTTACCCCTAGGTTACCCCTAGGTTACCTCTAATCCTTAAATATCAATGCTCCTCTAATGAACAACCTGTTTATGGTCCTACTAATAAATAGAAACCCCTCTCGTGCCATAGAGTGGGTAGAACCATTTGCTCAAGATGTGAAGACACCATTTAAGGGAACACTCATCTACTTACCCTAAAGTAGAGAAGAAGTGAATTCCATTTTGTGTAATTATGTTTCCAGCTCCCCACTCGGTCTTGTCTCCAAAATGATAAGCTTATTGAGTCGACGCTCTGGTCACTCTCACCCGTACAAATCAAAGGACAATTCCTTGCGAGCAGGAGTTCATAATACACTCAAGATTAAGACTAAGTTACCTAGGTCATCCTAGTGAAATAGAAACCTAACTAGTTAATGAAGTTACATCTAGTGGTAACTATTTTGCAGTCTGGTCTTATGCAAACTCATTGCATAGGATACCCTCACTCACATGTGAACTACATGAACACGTTGGATCATTGCGTTTGTATCAAATACAAAGTGAGTTGTATCCATAGTGTTATTAGGATAAGGTATCCAACCTTATCCCTATACTATAGATCCTTTAAGCTGATATCAAACATTGATCCTTGTGTGTCTCTACATACTGTTCAAGACTTATTAAACAGCTTAGGATGTTAGTTTATTGGATTTGGGTTATTAAGTCAAAATTAATAATATGTTCAATAACAATTATTACAATATTAACACTTTATTAATAACTATCAATGGATTATATTTATAATCTACGAGTTTAGGACAAAATCCCATTAGTAATTTGATTAACTTGTGTATTGTGTCTTGCAAAAGAACTTCATCCTTGATTTATTGCGTTTTTCATGCTGTATTGCAGGATAATAGGAAAAAAGAAATAGAGCTTGGCGATAGAACATTACGCGAGGAGATGCGTCTGATCAACATGATGACAAACAATCAAGCTAAGGAATCTGATGCACTAGTAGACAAATTTGATTGGCGCGAATCTCAGAAAAAGGATGATAGGAGGTTTTGCGAAGTGCAGGGAAAATTTAATTCCGGAGGCATGAATGTCACATCATTCATAGCCTAGCAAAACGCCTACACAACTTTATTAGAAAGATTAATAAGATGCAGACATCCTGTCAACATCACTTCTCGTCTGTAAATCGAAGACTTTACTTCATAACAAGTGTGCAATCTTTGGCTGGGAGAGCAAGTTCATATCGTCCATTCTTTCTCCCTTGAGTTTTAGGTAAGAGCTTAGAACAAAAAGAGAGAGAGTTATTCTCCCACCATTTCCCTCTTCAAAAACAGACAAAAATCAGAGCAAAGGAGTATGAGAAATCATATTCTAAGGTTTGACGATTCCTTTCTATTCCACTTTTTTTTTTTTTACATTGTATTGCTATGTGAAATGTACTCTATGGTCGAGAGGCCTAAATTTTTTTGTTTATATTTATAATGTATTTCTTCCTTCATTCTCCCATATCTCTTCTACTATCCATGTTCAATCTGTTTAATTAGTTCATGCGTAATGGAATATGTTTTTAATAATAGAGAATCTGATTGTATATTTTATAAGTCATACTTAGTTAAACGCAAATGTCAAGAGAAAGACAATGGTATTGATAGCAATCACTTGACAAGTGAAAGCACGTAGTTAACTAAGCACGCGACGAGGAGATTATAGCAATACAATCTTATCACCAAATTTCTCTTTCGCATAAGTTGCAGAGATGTTAACGTGTGTGACAAAAGCACCGAGAGGTTGCTACCTTAATTAAGGATAAGTTAGTTATAATACAAACAAGCTGATTAGATACAAATCATAGATGAACTTTAAGTATTTGGATTCCGAAAGGCGAGCAAATATGGTGAGGGCTTCAAAAGGTCGCCTGCCTTAATTATGAAGTTAACAGATGTTTTGTATCGATTTGAACTATTAATGCACAATTCATTGCGATTAATTAATTAAGCATGCTCTCCTGCCACAGCTGTAACTGAATTCATTTTCCATCTCATTTCATCGCCATGTTCACCTTGCACCACCAAAGGCACCTTAGCGTAAATAACTAGGATAAGTCATACTGTTCATATATGTAATGTATAGATTGCACCACATGATTTTAGTTGCATGATAAGATTAGTAGGAACATTAATTTCCTATGTTCAACCCTAGACTTACCAGGAAAGCTCTCTTCCTTTGCACTTGAATGGTAGAGAGGAAAACTTGCATTACACACATATCATTATAAGTTTTGCAATGCATGAATAGGATTGCACCTTTTATCGTATAGCCCTATTTAGTTGCTTATTAGTCGCTCAATTAGAGCTTTAACATGATACACCTACGAGCCTTTGCATGTGCATACAAACCAACAAGCAAGTTTTTGGCGGCTTTGTCGGGAAATTAAGTAATTTTTCTTTTAAATTTAATATGGGCGTTAATCTTATGTAGAAGTTCTGTTTGAGTTGTATTGTCCACTTTAGCCGAAGATTGTGTGAACAAGTTTATGAGTGAAGGTGAACGACTCGAATTCATACTTGACCTTGAGATTGAACTCAAACATTTGGGAGAAATAGACAACAAAGGCAGAGGAGGCAAAGAACAAACAAAATGAATAACTAAAATAACCATGACGCCCCTCCCAACCAAGCTGCCCAAGAAGCTGAAGGGATAAAAGCCCTATGGCAGCGGAAGAATTTAAAGAACCATTACTCAAATTAATTTGGGAATATTAAAATACCAATACATTGGCAAAAATCTAGAATCAAAATTCTAAATAAATTCTAAGCATGCTTTTAAAGATAAGATACGAGAACTTACTTTCGATGACGTCTCTGTATCTACGACTCAATTTCCAAATTGGGACACCACCCGTCGGAGACCTTCCTATCCTCTGGGATGAGGTTGATTTGTGGGAACCAATTGGGATGGAAAAAGATTTAGAGATATTTGAGAGAAACTCTTTTGCAGAGAGAAAAAGCCTTAGCTTTTTATCTTAATCAACTTGGCTTAGAGAAAACTGTTTTCTTCTAGATATTTATAGCTCTCTTTCCTTCTTGGAACAAGAAAAGGAGTAGGAGAGAATCACGAGATTCTATTATCAAATCTACTAATTAATTAACAATTAATCAATTAGTTAATAATTAATTAAATCATATTTAATTAATATTTCATTCAAATCTTATTTGAATAAATATCTCTCCAATATCTTATAGGTTTATATAATTAATTAAATTATATTTAATTAATATTTCATTCAAATCTTATTTGAATGAATATCTATGCAATATTATTTTATACATTTAATTAAATCAAATTGAATTAAATAAAACTAAATTATTAATTAATTCTCCAATTAATTAATAGCTAAGTTAAATATCTTATATTTAACTTAAATTAAATTTGAATCATATTCAAATATAAGCTTCTATCATAATTAATAATTTTAATATGAATCCAATTAACATTAAATTAATATTTGAACTCATCCAAATATTTTATCTCTTATAAATTAATTTTGAATCATATCCAAAATTAAATTTACATAATAAAGTTTCACAAACTTTATATTATAATGTATCATTATACATAATTCCCAAAGTAAATTTGAACATTTCAAATTACAACCAATATAAATAAATTTCATTGCTCTTTACGAGCTAGGAAGGGGACCTAATGGACCTACAGATCAGAAGCTACAACAATATGAGATTAATTGGCTAAACTCATTAACCACATTAATCAATATTCTTTAACTGTGTGTACACTCCACTAAAGACTCACAACTGAACTCTTCTCACTGTAGATATATTTCTATGTCCACGGATATAGACCAATAACAGTAAGTTAGTCCTTCACGAGTGTTCGTAACACCAGCTGGGTCAATTTACCGTTTTACTCCTGGGTTACCTCTAATCCTTAAATACCAGTGCTCCTCCAATGAACAACCTGTTTATGGTCCTACCAATAAATAGAAACCCCTCTCGTGCCATAGAGAGGATAGAGCCCTTTGTTCAAGACCTGGAGCCTTATCAATAGTGTTACCAGGATAAGGTACCCAACCTTATCCCTATACTATAGACCCTGTAAGCTGATCTTGAACATTGATCCCTGTATGTCTCTACATACTGTTCAAGACTCATTAAACAACTTAGGATGTTAGGTTATTGGATTTGGGTTATTAAAACTAATAATTTAATCAATAGCAATTATTACAATAATAACACTTTATTAATAAACGGTCAATGAATTATATTTACAATCTAAGAGTTTTAAGACATAAATCCCAACAAACTCCCACTTGGACTAAAACTCTAGTCCCTTTGGGATATACATAATAAAGTAATCCTCTGACATTGAAAATGGTCAAATGTACAAGTATAATACATAAAACGTATATATACAAATACAATAAACTAGGGCATCCTCATACCCATTACACATCTCCCACTTGCCCTAGATTACCTAATGTACATATCTCGTAGACTTAGACTTCCTAGAAGGCCCTCAAACACTTTAGCCGTGAGAGTCTTTGTAAATGGATCAACTATATACCCCACTATTATCTAAATATAAAGTAATCGGCATGTTCATGTTTGGAAAAACTTTCGAATCATGCAGGAACTTCCTGAGTCAAACTGCTTCTTTTGCTGCTTCACAAGCAACGACGTACTCTGCCTCCATATAGAGTCTGTAATGCATCCATACTCGATGCTACGTCATACCACATCTCCCCTATTTAGGGTGAACACTAATCCCGACATGGATTTCCTAGAATCCTTATCGTTTTGGAAATCATAGTCAGTGTATCCCGTAAGGATCAAATCCTTAGCTCCATACACAAGCATATAGTCTCTCGTTCTCCTAAGATACTTGAGAATAATTTTAACCGTCGTCCAGTGGTCTAACCCTGGGTTGGACTAATATCTACTGACTATTCCCACTGCATTACAAATGACTGGCCTAGTGTAGAGCATAGCATACATTAAGCTGCCCACAGCTGAGGTATAGGGAATACGTCTCATATCCTCAACTTCTTGAGGTGTCTTAGGACACTGTTCCTTAGACAAGTGAACCCCATGCTTGAAATTCTATAAACCCTTCTTAGAGTTCTGCATCGAATATCGAACCAACATTTTGTCGATATAGGTTGTGTGAGACAATGCTAGTGTTTTGTTCTTATGACCAATTGTGATTTGGATCCTTAGAACATACTGTACCTCTTCCAAATCTTTCATTTGGAATTGGACTGCTAGCCAAGTTTTAACATCAGTTAGGTATCCTATATCATTCCTAATGAGAAGGATATCGTCCATATAAAGTACTAAGAAAGGTACTTTACCTTTGTTGACTTTCTTGAAGGCACAAGGTTCATCAACGTTTTGGTCAAAACCGTAAGATTTGATCGACGTATCAAATCTAATGGTCCAAGATCTAGATGTTTGTTTCAACCCATAAATGGATCGATTCAGCTTACAAACTTTTTGCAGCTGACCTTAGACTATGAACCCCTCGGGCTAAGACATAAAGATACTCTCTTCAAGATTGCCATTCAGAAAAGCAGTCTTAACATCCATTGGACATATTTCATCATCATAAAAAATGGCTACGGACAAGAGAATCTTTACAGACTTTAACATAGCAACAAGGGAAAAATTTCCTCACAGTCAACCTCTTCCCTTTGGGTATACCCTTTTGCTACAAGTTTAGCTTTGAAGGTCTGTACCTTTCCAGCTGAATCTCTCTTTCTCTTATAGATCTACTTGCACCCTATAGGTTTTACCCCTTCAGGTAGATCTACAAGCTCCAACACTGAATTGATGTACATAGACTCCATTTCAAGGTTCATGGCTTTGACCCATTGGTCCTTGTCTACATTATTCATTGCCTGTATAGGACAATGAATCCTCAATGCCATCATCTGGTATGACAACCTGAGTTTCAGTTAAATCCAAGTAACGGTTAGGTTGTGATACAACTCTCCCACTACGTCGAGGCATTCTCAACGATTGAGAAGGATGAAACTGACATGATGTGTTGGTTTCATCAACTTTTGATCAGGGACTAACTTCATCAAGCAACCCTTGTTGATTCATTAGTAGCTTCACTTAATACTAATTTGCTTTGTGGTTAATGATCTCTCATGTGGTCTTCTTCCAAGAAAGTAGCATTTGTCGATACAAACACTCTATTTTCTTTTGAATCGAAGAATAGACCACCTCTCATTTCTTTAGGGTAATCGGATATGAATTGCAGTCTCTACTGCATACCCTAAAACGAGTTAGGCAATTGAGCATAGCTCATAATTGAACCATATCTAACAAGGTTCTATTTCTCCTTTTGATACACCATTTTATTGAGGTGTGTTATGTGCTGAGAGTTGGGATTAGATTCCATGTTCTATCATATAGTCCTAGAATCTCAAGTCCATGCACTCTCTACGTCGATCATATCGAAGTATTTTAATCTTTTTACTTAATAGGTTTTCAACTTCAGCCTTATACTCCTTGAACTTTTTCAAGAGCTTCAGACTTATGCCCCATTAAGTATAAATAAAAATACCTTGAATAATCATCTATAGAGAATGATGAAGTATTCAAAACCTCCTCAAGCTTTTACAATTATCGAACCACAAAGGTCTAAATGTATAGATTCTAGGGGCTCTTTGGCTCTATAACCTTTTCCAATAAAAGGTCTTTTAGTCCTTTTTATTATTATTATTATTATTATTTTATATTAAGATTCACATGGAGGTGACGAATCATCTTCTAACTAATTTAGAAGTTCATTCTTTACCAATCTCTCGATCTTATCGAGATTAATGTCACCTAATCTTAAATGCCAAAGAAAGGTATGTTATTTGGAGAAATTCTTTGCCTTTTAATTTGAGTATTAACAGTTTTAAATATCTCATGATTTAAAAATGCTTTTGCTTCATTAGGTCTTAATACATACAAGTTGTTTTTAAGCTTAGCCGAACAAATATGTACATTATTCTTTAAAATGAACGCTTCATTTAAAAAAAAAAAACAACAATTGAGTACAATTGTTCAATAAGCAAAGAAATAGAAATTAAGTTCCTCTTAATCTTAGGAACTATGTTCAAGTTTTCCAAAAACAAGAATCTATTTCTGAAAGACAACATAACATCTCCCACTGCATGAGCTGAAATGACATCTCCCGTTCCAACCTTGAGAGTCATCTCACCCTCCTTGAGTTGCTTAAAGGAGCTAGTTTCCTTTAAAGAAGAGCAAACATGGCTAGTAAACATGTTTCTAAGACAAGTAAATCATATTTACCTTTTTTTTTTTTTTTTTAATTCTTCTTAAACATCTCGTGGAGGGAGTTCATGATCTAATGTGCAATGACCATGGTCTCGTGTTTCTTGCTTAGTATGTCAAACATACCGGACAAGAGATAGACGGGGCCTTGTCATTGGCCTCTTTCCAACGGTTATATGCATCTCTGACATTTTGAGATGCATTTCGAGCAGGGAAAGGAGGACATTCCTCCATTAAGACGAAGCATAGATCATTATTAACCAGAATCTTATTCAGGTTTACTTCCACGTAGCATAATTTTTACCGGTTAATTTTCCATTTTTTAAGCAGTTGAATAATTAAAGAAGACATGCTGAAACAATCAATTGATCGTATTAGTTGTCTTTGTCTTAACCCATTAAAATAATCCAATCAATTTAGCAAAAACAAGCAATCAAAGAACCCTAATCAAACAAATGATTTAGTTTTTGCAACGATACTTCAGAAGTTTAGAGCAACAGCCACCGAAGGGTGATCAGCTACTCCTCTCCTGAATTGAGACAATCTCAGCTAATAACTAATAGCAGAATAACTCATATTCCTATAGTTCTTAGCTACCGTTATTCGGTCAAGGATTCATTAACTAACTTAATTCATCCCATAAGTGTGACCCTACCATTTTCAGATCCTAGAGGTACGCTTCAACAGGCTACCGAAGGGAAAGACAACTGTTGAAGATTAACCTAAGAAACCCTATCCATTTCTGGAGTTTGCATTGTTCCGACTCCTACAATAAGGCCCTCCGAAGGGATGGTTGCGCTAAAACGACACACATGCGGATCATAGAAATCTCACGGTGCAACCTAATGGAGGAGACCGTAGGGTACGTTGACACGCGTCCTTCTCATACTTACTATGAACATTTCCCCTATTCACCTTGTTATTGACCCATACAAACACTCTCCAAAGGGAGGCGGCTCCCAGAACGACACAAAGCCGAGTATGAATCTCACGTGTGAACTCTTAGAGACTTGAGAGCTAAAAATCGATATATCATATATACCATTTTTCTCCCACTAAAATGTTCTATTAATTTAAGGTTTGTTGTACTTAGCTAAATTCCGGCTAATGAATCTATCTAAGTCTATTATTATTATAACTCTTATAATAAAACTTTACTATAAAGTTTCTAGATGCACTAAACTATTTAATTTACCTAGTGACATCTCATTCTTAATAGGAACAAGGTTAATTCAACGCCAGTTCCGGGTCAGTTCCCAGGTAGGAGGTGTTTCGTAAACTGTCAACTTAAGTACCCCCAGCCTTAGATAGAACTTTACCGGTGGAGTTCCCTTATAACCTTAGATCTTATTCATTCTTAGAGTTTCTAGGTGCATTAAACCATTTAATTTACCTAGTGGCATCTTATGCTAATAGGAATAAGATTAATTCAACGCCGGTTCCGACTCAGTTCCCAGGTAGGAGGTGTTCCGTAAACCGTCAACTTAAGTACCTCCAGCCTTAGACAGAACTTTACCGGTGGAGTTCCCTTATAACCTTATCCTATTTGTCCTATTCAGTTTCATTAAACTAAAAATATAATTCTAATCCTATTAGAATTAATGTGATCTTAGGTCTATTTAATTTTAAACAATTTAAAATTAAAACAAATTAATCATAAAATCCTATGTTTGCATGCAACTCTTTATTATAGGTTGACGGTTTCTAATTACCAAATTTTATAACTATTATAAAATTTACTTAATTCGTTCTATAATATGTATACTATGGTTTAATTAATTAAAACAATTTTTTAATAAAAAAAATAAACCATACAACATGCAAAATATTATATTAATATAACAATTATATTAATCTATGGATGTAATATGCTCAATGCAAATTTGATTTTCATCTGAATTAATATAACATTTATATTAAAAAAAATCATATAAATCAACTAAGTATCCATATGACATTAATTTAATACAACAAATTATATTTATCTAAGTAATGTCATGCGTCATCCTTATCAAGTTTCATATATTTAAAATATCAAAATACTTTAAATAACTCATGAAATTTAAAATCATGCATTAATACTAAATATTATAATATTTATAATATTTAAAAATGCATGAACATGCTTAAAAAATCATGCAACTAAAATATAACTTTTATATTTAAGAATGATGCATGATAATTATAATCATAAGGTGAGATTTTAAATGATATGACATACTATATGCACAGAATTAATTTAATCAAATATCATAATATATTAAATAGCAAAATAGACCGAATTTGGCACCCCTAAAAATTAATCAAATTATATTAATTTAATTAATTAAAACAAATTAAAATAGAAAAACGAAAAAAAAAACGGAGAGATTTGCAAAAATCTGTATTCAAAGCCGTGACCTCCAAGTTGAAAGATGATTAGTCAGCCACTGCACCAATTACTCAATATCAATCTCTAAAACGCCAAAATTGAAATACGTCTCTTTGGTCTTCGTTACTTCCCAGCAACATTATCATCGAATCCCATCGAACAATACATACTTACATACTCGATTACAGAATTAAAATGCCCAATACAACGGGCCCTTACATTAATCAAATTAATGAAAAGCTGTAATCTAAGATGCCAAATTCGAAATCATCTATTTTGCAAACTACATTCATAATGTAAAAATAAATCCACCTAAACCAATGCAAATTTTAAAATTTCCAATTAAAATTTGAGATGGCTCTGATACCAATTGAAGGGATAAAAGCCCTATGGCAGCGGAAGAATTTAAAGAACCATTACTCAAATTAATTTGGGAATATTAAAATACCAATACATTGACAAAAATTTAGAATCAAAGTTCTAAATAAATTCTAAGCATACTTTTAAAGATAAGATATGAGAACTTACTTTCGATGACGTCTCTGTATCTACGACTCAATCTCCAAATTGGGACACCACCCGTCGGAGACCTTCCTATCCTCTGGGATGAGATTGATTTGTGGGAACCAATTGGGATGGAAAAAGATTTAGAGATATTTGAGAGAAACTCTTTTGCAGAGAGAAAAAGCCTTAGCTTTTTTTCTTAATCAACTTGGCTTAAAGAAAACTGTTTTCTTCTAGATATTTATAACTCTCATTCCTTCTTGGAACAGGAAAAGAAGTAGAAGAGAATCACGAGATTCTATTATCAAATCTACTAATTAATTAACAATTAATCAATTAGTTAATAGTTAATTAAATCATATTTAATTAATATTTCATTCAAATCTTATTTGAATGAATATCTATGCAATATTATTTTATACATTTAATTAAATCAAATTGAATTAAATAAAATTAAATTATTAATTAATTCTCCAATTAATTAATAGCTAAGTTAAATATCTTATATTTAACTTAAATTAAATTTGAATCATATTCAAATATAAGCTTCTATCATAATTAATAATTTTAATATGAATCCAATTCACATTAAATTAATATTTGAACTCATCCAAATATTTTATCTCTCATAAATTAATTTTGAATCAATCCAAAATTAAATTTACATAATAAAGTTTCACAAACTTTATATTATAATGTATCACTATACATAATTCCCAAAGTAAATTCGAACATTTCAAATTACAACCAATATAAATAAATTTCATTGCCCTTTACGAGCTAGGAAGGGGACCTAATGGACCTACAGATCAGAAGCTACAACGATATGAGATTAATTGGCTAAACTCATTAACCACATTAATCAATATTCTTTAACTGTGTGTACACTCCACTAAAGACTCACAACTGAACTCTTCTCACTGTAGATATATTTATGTGTCCACGGATATAGACCAATAACAGTAAGTTAGTCCTTCACGAGTGTTCGTAACACCAGCTGGGTCAATTTACCGTTTTACTCCTGGGTTACCTCTAATCCTTAAATACCAGTGCTCCTCCAATGAACAACCTGTTTATGGTCCTACCAATAAACAGAAACCCCTCTCGTGCCATAGAGATGATAGAGCCTTTTGTTCAAGACCTGGAGACACCATTTAAGGGAACACTCATCTACTTACCCTAAAGTAGGGAATGAGTGAATTCCATCTTGTGTAATTATGTTCCCAGCTTCCCACTCGGTCTTGTCTCCAAAATGATAAGCTTATTGAGTCGGCGATCTGGCCACACTCACCCGTACAAATCAAAGCACAATCCCTTGTGAACAGAAGTTCATAGCACACTCAGAATTAAGACTAAGTTACTTAGGTCATCCTAGTGAAATAGAAACCTAACTAGTTAACGAAGTTACATCTAGTGGTTACTATTTCGCGGTCCGGTCTTATGCAAACTCATTGCATAGGACACCCTCACTCTCATGTCAACTACACGAACGCGTTGGATCATTGCGTTTGTATCAAATACAAAGTGAGCAGTATCAATAGTGTTACCAGGATAAGGTACCCAACCTTATCCCTATACTATAGACCCTTTAAGCTGATCTTGAACATTGATCCCTGTATGTCTCTACATACTGTTCAAGACTCATTAAACAACTTAGGATGTTAGGTTATTGGATTTGGGTTATTAAAACTAATAATTTAATCAATAACAATTATTACAATAATAACACTTTATTAATAACGATCAATGAATTATATTTACAATCTAAGAGTTTTAGGACATAAATCCCAACAGAAGCAACCCAGCTTATTTAGCTCAGGACTGGGCAAACATATATGGTCTTATGCCTCACCAAATTTGTATGACTTCAACTCTAGAATCGCTTATTCTACGTTTGATGAGAACGCGAGGTTGGAGATCAAGCCCGTGATGCTGTAAATTATCTAGAACGCTGGATAGTTTGATGGTCATCCAGGAGAAGATCCACATGATCATATTCATGACTTTTACTCTATCTACGCATCCTTCCACATGCCTGGCATATCTGTGGAAGAGTTGTGATTCACTATCTTTCTGTTTACACTGAGGGACGAGACAAAATGATGGGCTAACTCCCTAGAACTCAGAGAGGTTTCTACATGGGAAGAACTTATTGAGAATTTTATGAAGAAATTCTTCTCGTCCGTAAAAACGCTAGAAGAAGACAGGACCTTATGAGCTTCGAACATCGTGATAGAGAAAACCTACATAACGGGTGGAACAGGTTTAAAGAATGGTGAAAGCTTGTCTCCATCACGCCATTGTGAAATGTGTCTTGATGGAGGTGTTCTATTTTGGGTTGACTAAGGATACTTAGCAATCAGTTGGCACCTTATTTGTAGGAGGTATACTGAGGATAAAAACTACGTTGGCTTCAATAGCCAGTAATAGTCAAGAGTGAAAAGATAATGGCTTTGGCTCTTGCCAAGGGGAGAAAAAGAAATGATGATAGAATGGATAGGAACGCCATGGTGGTGTTACAAGGACAATTTATCCAAATGAACAAGTTGCTTCAAACTATAGCGTTATCCAAGTAAACGCCACGAGTAGCTCTATGGGATGTGTGGGATGCGGTGGTCCTCACACTACCGATGCATGCCTGTTTAACAAAGAAACTATCGCATATGTGAAGAATGAACCCTATTCAAAAACATACAATGCAGAATGGGGAGAGATCATCCCAACTTCAGTTGGAGAGGTCAAGGTCTGAACAATCAAGGGAGACAAGATGGTCAAGGAAATTATCACCGAGAAGCACCTGGCTATCGCCAAAGACATCACAATGACAGACCACACCACTCAGCACCACAACATTAGCAAGCCACCACAACTACCCCATCCTTTTCTTTATCTATTGAGATTTGCGTTAAGAAGTGAGTTCACGAGGAAGTTTTGAGAAAAAATCTTTGCAAGAAAAGGTTGAGCAGTCCACAAAAGGAGTTATTGCATTAAGACCTTCGAAATTTATGTTAAGTAGTTAAAGCTATTTGCGGCGTGAAATTAGGCGAGAAGAAAGGTTTGGCAAAAAAATGTCAAATCTAATTTGACAGAGGTTAACGTGTAAGATTAAGGTTTTAAGCATGACTAAGATAAATATTAATTTTACACGTGTAAAGTTTAAGTAGGAGCTAGCAATTGGACAAGGATTTGAGGATGACTAATCTAGGTTAAAGAGTAGTATAAATAGAGGATTTAGGTCACTAAGTAAGGGAGATTTTCTGGAAATTTTGAAGTGTTGAAGTGCTGCCATTTTGTTTCCTCGAGAAGGCTACGCGAGAAAGAAGAAAGCCCAATAATTGCTTACATGTCCTTTTATGGTGTGATTCAAGGAATCTGGGAAGTCAGTTACAACAATTGTAGGGTTACATTCTTCAGATGTGATTGGGTCGATATGAAGAATGGAGTACGAGTAGACGATTTTGGATTCACACTAGTGGACCTCAATCGTGTCGGTCATTATTCAGATTCATTCATATTATCATCACAAGCAAGACAAGTGTTCTAGGTTAAAGATCCTAGTGATGGTAGATGGTTCGTCATTGTGAAGCCACGAGAAAAAGAGTTTATTGACAATTGTCACAATGACGAGCTGGGCGATACATGCCTCCATTGCCCAACGATTGCAAAATGTCCAGTAAGTATGACTAGGGAAGATGAAGGTACTTGAATGAATACATAAACATTTGATAATATACAGTTCCTCCAAAGTTTTTCCTCATTGGTAGATATTCACTTAAGCCTATTAAATAATGTTATTGTTTCTTTCTTTGCAGGGCACTTCAATTCCAAATTGGAAACTGACTCAGTGGACACCAATTTTTCAATTATGATGTCTACTTGACACTTCTTATCTTTGTTTTTTTGTATTTTTATTGAACGAGCATTGATAGTTGTAAACATTACCTTTTACGTCTTCTAACAAACTAAGCAGATCTTCATGTATCTTGATTCTATATGTTCTGTCAACTTTCTATTGGACCCATTTATTGGATTATTGTTGTTTCCAATTGTTGCTTTCTATTTTCATGCCTATTGAATAATTGATATGTTGATCAATAATGTATTGTATATTGAAAATTATGTGTCATTTCATGCAGCTCGAGGAAGAACATCAAACAATGGCATTCGAAAAACAAGTTAGTCAAGAAGCTGGTTGCTCGACCACACCGAGTATTGAGGAAGTCAATAAGAAAGGTAAAGGGAAATGTGGACCTATGAGGATGTCCAAAATCAAGTGGGTTAGTTATGATGGACATATAAGAGTTGTTGAATACAATGAGCTCGGTCAACCTATTGGTGAAAGCGTGCCCAAGTTAAAGAGTTTCATTGGGACGATGGTGCGAGTTCATGTTCCTATCACATTCCATTCCAATCCTAGATGAATATACCTACGAAGCTTAAAGATTAAATTTATGAACTAATTGAGGTAATTTTCTCACCCTAAGTTAGTATCGTTGTCTGTGTTTGTTGTCACTAATGTTCATTATGCAATGTCATGGAATAGGGTGACTTCGTAGTAGACCCCAGATATAAAAAATGTATCTTACAAAATGCGAGTGTTTGTTTTTAAAATTTCAAGTCGTCGCTAACTACCAAGTATGTATTACCATATAAGGAAGATTTGGAGAAACTGAAAAACCCACCAACAGAATACTCATTCATCGATAATGAGCATTGGAACATATTTGTCTCTTTCAGATTAACTGAACAATTTGAGGTAACTATAATTACCATTCGCTTCATTCGTATATGTCAGTAATTATGCTAAAATGTAGTATATGTGTGAAGATGGTTGGAGAAAGAACAACAAGTACACCCATCCAATATCGTGAAAAGGTTATCCAAACCTTGTTGAAGAGATGGTACGCCTTTGGAATAGAATATATGGGATCCAGTAATGCAACATGTAATGTTGTAAAACTAATCATAATGTACTTTCCTTTTTCAGCAAGCAAGCACATCCAATGGTGGATTGGTTGATCGTGCTTTAGTATGGAAGAAAGTATGAACATCCAAATATGGAGAAATTTTAGAGAAGGACACAAAGGAGGTGGCCAAAAAAATTGTAAGTACTTTCCTGTTGTAAGGGTGTCTTTTTTTTTTTTTTTTGTACTTCCTAATATACTATAACCTTTCCATGATAGGATAACCTACTTGTTTCAAGTCGTGTGACTCATTCAACGAACAACGTAACTTCAGACATACTATCACAGATTATCGGAGGGAATGCTCCACCAGGAAGGATTTGAGGGGTGGGTCAATATGTCACACTAAGTAAATACTTCCACACTATAAGAGAGAAACAAAAGAAGGTCAGTAAAGAAGAATATTATATTGAAGAGTGAGCGAGAATTGATACTTGTATCTTAGAACTAGAAGCAAAATTAATGAACCATAAAAGGGTCCATGAAGTGGCAAAAAAGGGAGAAATTGGTAATGAGAACAAGGCCAAGAGTCAAATGGCTTCTAAAAGCATTGACACGTCAGATGATGCAAGTAACCATGACACTAAAAAAGGAAATAAACAAGTTCTAGAAGAAGAAGTTGAAATAGTGGACTTGACGATAAAAAAATTAGATAAGGTAAAAGACATATACCTTTATTTTTTACTCAAACGTTATTTTCTAATTATTGAATATCTAACTAATTAACATTTATGTGCGGTGAAGGTTGGAGACCAGAATAAAGATGTTAGTGCATCAGCTGG
Organism: Cucumis hystrix; assembly: GCA_025688845.1. Classification (NCBI taxonomy): domain Eukaryota; kingdom Viridiplantae; phylum Streptophyta; class Magnoliopsida; order Cucurbitales; family Cucurbitaceae; genus Cucumis; species Cucumis hystrix. The sequence continues at coordinate 7,223,169 of CM046890.1, forward strand.
GACTTCAACAAAAGTGAAGGTTAGTATGAATTTACTTTCTATAGTTCCCCATTTCTTCCTTTGTATATTGTAGGATGGAACTCCTTGTCGGCTTGCGATTGGGACCAAGGAGAATGTCGTCTGTGCTGGAACTATTTTGGACTATAACATGGACGGTGACAATGTGATGGTCACTACAATCAGAACAATTACGACGCCAGAAACAACGTCAATGAAAGGTGTGTTGTCGTTGATCACTTGTCGCCGACGCACGCAATGTTATGTTGCGGAAGCCCATTTTCGCCACATACAGGAACAAGACGTCGCAGAAAGTCTAAATTTAAATTTAATGCGTTCACTTTCCCCGACGTGTGGTAGGGTGCATGTCGTAGAAAGGTTAAATAATAATTATTGTTTAAACTTTCCCCTACGTCACCCTGCCACACGTCGCAGAAAGTGAATGCATTAAATTTAAATTTAGACTTTCTACGACGTATGGGAAGGGGCACGTCGGAGAAAGTTTAAATATGAATTTTTCATTTAAATTTTCCCTGACATCAGGTGGAGTGACATCGCAGAAAGTTTAATAATAATTATTGTTTAAAATTTCCCCGATGTGCAACTTGCCACACATTGCGGAAAGTGTTCGTATTGAAGTGACAATGTCACCTTTCCTCGACATGTCGCAAGAGGCACGTCATGGAAAGTTTAAATAATAAATTTATTATTTAAACTTTCTCCGATGTGTGTACTACATACATCGGTAAAATGTACCTTCTCCGACGTTTTCGAAGACATTGGGACAAGTCCACACTATTTATTCTCCCTTCAAGACATAATAGAATGAAAAATGAAAATAAACCCAAAATTGGCCAAGAGAGAGGGAGATGGGGAGAGTTGTGCTGTCATCGTCGCTTGTCTTTGCATCCACCGCACCGGAAGTGTTCTCTTTTCTTCTCTTTTTCTTTTCCATTTCAACTTTTTCACTTCACTGTACCCTTTCAAATTATAGCAGAGCTAGAATTCAAAGTACCTCAAAATGTGTTTATGAATCCACACTGAAACAAAAGGTTAAAAAAAATCCACGAAGAGACTACAAGCATAATAAAAGTATGCAATTGAAACAGAACATAACAAGCTAGAAAATAAAGTTTAGGCTTCAACGTTTCCCCGTCGTCGACCCAATCTGTATTGGGGAATGTATCCCCGACGTGTTTTCCTCGACGTACATGTTGATGTCGACTGAGACGTGGGGGTAACCTCTCCGACGTGTTTTGGGGTTTTTACCCATGTTGAGCTGCGTTGGGGAAGAGCCTATTTCTTGTAGTGGGTATCAGTGGACATGGTTTCCGATGGTGATTACTTTGTCCCTGTTCCAACAAGAGAAGGTGTGACTATGCTTTCGTAAGAAGTCAGTTCACAATTGTTATGGACTCCTCATTTGGTCATTCCTCAAGACGAGAAGGTAATATGTTTGGAACAGATGGATTTGGTTTGAATTTATGTTATATGGATGACATTTTATGATTGTGGTAGAGTAAAAGTGGTTTTAGTCAAGCTGATGTGCGAGTATCGTCGTTGAAACCAATCCAGAGATCACCAATTGCAGTATGATGTTTGCTAATGGAATCTGAATACATTGGGTCAAAGATTCAAATTAACGTATCTATTGAAGTTTTTGGAATGCAACGTAAATGTTAAATATTCCTTAAGGTACTCCGAGAATTCTATCAGATGCAGCATATATCAACTCAATGCATTGATACATTCATATTATAAGTTACCTCTTTTAATTTGAACATCAACTACATAATAGAGTAACATGTACCACGCACTATTGACCATTACACTGTTCATATTTGTAGTCACCTCTACAAAGTGATGGAAACGAAGAAAACATTGGGATCCTACAAGTTTTTGGACGCTGGCTCTGTTTCAGTTGGTATAAGTAAAGAAAATCGGGCACAAGTTTTGAATGTTAGATTGCTAGACCATTGACAAATTTTGATGTTCTCATACAAGTTATGGTATGTGCAAATTTTTTTTAGCTAATACACCTAATGAACTATATAACCTTCATTCTAAATTTAATTCACACTTACCTGTCAATATAGAAATCATTGGTGTCTAGTTGCGATCGACTACACAAGGGGCACTGCATACTGGATCGATCCTTTGAAAAACTGAATTAACAACGATGTCTCTGATGTCGTCCGAATGTATGTTGAAAGTTTTATTTATGATAAAACAATACTGAGTTAATCTGTTGCATATGAGACAATAATTGTATAACTTACAAGTTTGCTATTCATTATTAGGGCTTTTGTACTTGCCAGAAAGAAGAAGCCTCTTTGGAGGGTAAACAAGGTATGATGGGTGGGGATTCAGTAGAAGAAAGAGGTAAGCGTGCTTTATGTTTTACAACCGACGTAACATAACTATTTTTTTCTTTTTTTATGGGTAGTGTCCAAAGCAAGGTGGCATTGTGGAATGTGGGTATTATGTCATGCGATTCATGTGTGATATAACAAAGTCAAGCAACAGGACAATCGTGGAAGTAGTAAGTATTTCATTTTACCATTTTGAACTACTTATGTTGTTTACAACCGTTGCAGATTAATAGATTTTGCAATTATGAATAGATGGAAGGATCATCCTCGACATACTCACAAGATGATTTAGATGTCGTAAGATCGAAGTAGGCTAAATTCGTTGGCCAGTACTTTCTTGTCTCAAAGGTGAGATTTGTAAAACAGACAACTTTATATGTGTTTTCGTGTGGATTTGATTACATAATGTGTTATTTAGCATTGACTATCCTGCAATTATGATAGTCATTGAAAATCTATTTTTTTTTATCCGCTTAGACATGTTGACATGTACTTAAGATTTCTATTCATATTTGCGTTGACTATCCTGTAGTTATGGTAGTCATTGAAAAGTTATTTTGTTCGATCCACTTAAACATATGTTTTAGAAATTTGTTATGACATGTACTTAGGATCTCTATTCATATTTGCGTTGACTATCTTACAATTATGGTAGTCATTGAAAATCGATTATGTTCAATCTGCTTACACATACATTCAATGGAATTGTATTGATGTGTACTTAGGACTTCGATACTTTGTTTTGTGCTGTTAATTTCTCGATGTCTTTGTTTGTTTATAAAGTTTTATTTGTACCGTAGGTGTTTGTGGAGGGAGAATGGGGGGTGGGGTTTAGGTTTAATAATGACCTTGGAAGTGGGGAGGGGGATGAGTGGTAATTTTAAGTTTAAGTTTAACAATGACCTGGGAAGGGGGAAGGGGGAAGGGGGATAAGCTTAAGTTTAGTAATTTTTTTTTTTTTTTGAGTGGGGAGTAAGTTTATGCTTAAGTTTCAACTTGATGCAAACTAAAACATTGTTGGGTTTGTAAAGATTGAATAAGAACTTATATTTGCAACACTTATATACTATGCTTATGCTTTTGTAGGAGGTGTTTTTATTTATCTTTTGTGTCCCTTATGTGTCTTTTATTAAGAACCTTGGCTTATTTTGAAAAGTTCATTAGTCTGCTTATTAAGAAGGTGATTTCTGTTTGGCACTTCCTTCAATATCCCTATTTTATTGTGTTTTACATGCTGTATCAGAAGATAATAGGAAAAAAGAAGTACAACTTTGTCATAGAATGTTACACGAGGAGACATGTCCAATCAACGCAATAACAAGCAATCAAGCTAGGTGATCTGATACACTAGTAAACAAATATGATTGGCGCGAATCTAAGAAGAAGGATGATAGGAGGTTTTGCCTAGTGCGGGGGAAAATTTAATTTAGGAGGCATGGATGTCACATCATTCATAGCCTAACATGACGCCTACACAACTTTGTCAGAAAGATTAATGAGATGTGGACGTCCTGTCAACATCACTTCTTGCCTATACATAGAAGACTCTACTTTATAACAACTGTGCAATCTTTGACTGGAGAGCAAGTTCATATCGTCCATTCTTTCTCCCTTGAATTTTAGGTGAAAGCTTAGAACAAAAAGAGAGAGAATTCTTCCCCTACCATTTCCCTTCTCAAGAACAGGCAAAAATCAGAGCCAAGGAGTATGAGAAATCATACTTTGAGGCTTGATGTATTCCTTTCTATTCCACTTTTTGTTGACATTGTATTGCTTTGTAAAATGTACTCTATGGTCGAAAGGCCTAAAGTTTGGTTTTTATTAGTAATGCATTTTTTCTTTCATTCTCCCATCTCTCTTCTACTATCCATGTTCAGTCTGTTTAATTAGTTCATAAGTAATGGAATGTGTTTTTAATACTAGAGAATCTAATAGTATGTTTTATAAGTTGTGCTTAGTTAAACACAAATGTCAACACATTGTATATTCGAGAGAAGGATAGTGGTATTGATAGCAATCACCTGAAAGTGAAAGCATGTAGTTAACTAAGCATGTGGCGAGGAGATTGTAGCAATACAATCTTATCATCGAATTTCTCCTTCGCATAAGTTGCAGAGATATTAATGTGTGCAGCGAAAGCATCAAGAGGGAGCCCACCTTAATTAAGGATAAATTACTTATAATACAAACAAGTTGATTAGATACAAATCATAGCTTAACTTTAAATATTTGGATCCTGAAAGGTAAGCAAGTATGGTGAAGGCGTCAAAAAGTCACCCACCTTAATTCTGAAGTTAATACATGCTTTGTATCACCTTGAAGTATTAATGCAAAATTCATTATGATTAATTAATTAAGCATTTTTTCCTTCCATGCCTGTAACTGAGTTCATTTTCCGTCTCATCTCATCGCCATGTTCTCCTTGCACCACAAAAGGCATCTTAGTGTAAATAACTAGGACAAGTCATATTGTTCATATATATATTGTATAGATTGCACTGCATGAGTTTAGTTACGCGATAAAATTAGTAGGAACATTAATTTCCTGTGTTCGACCCTAGACTTACCAGAAAACCTCTCTTTGCTTGCATTTGGGCAATAGAGAGGAAAACTTGCATTACACACATATCATTATAAGTTTTGCAATGCATGAATATGATTGCACCTTTTTTCGCATAGCCCTATTTAGTCGCTCAATTAGAGCTTTAACATGATACACCTATGAGCCTTTGCATGTGCATACAAACCGACAAGCAATGTCTTTTGGTGTCATCAAGACAAGGGGAATTCGAGAGAACTTGCGCATTTTTAGGGGCTCACGAATACTAAGCGTGCATCATCCGACCACAACTTGTCTGTCTAGCATAGTCACATGCACACATGGTCGTGCTGTGTATGTTTGTGTGCATGCCTGGGCACTTGGCCAAGCTATTGGTTCTGCAAGGCGTGCGATGACACAGGCACGCACATGGGTTGCTCCTGATGCCTTCGGTACTTACGGGGCATGATTGGACATAAACAAGTATTTATCAGTTTTTCTAAGGTATCAAAGTTTACCTCTTACCTTTATTTCTACATTATGTGGACAATATGTTTAGGAAGCTTAACCTTAAATTGGTCCCACGTTTGGATGACATTTTGCCTCTGTTTCTACTCAATGTGTTTGCAACCGCACCATAATTGATTGATATCTCTCAAATATAATGTGGTGGTATTCAGTGGCGGATCCAAAAATTTTATATAGGGGGACACCAAACACTATATAATAAACACACTAAAAAATCTTTAAAAAATATATTGACGTTTCATCGATGCTCCAATAACATTTACTACATTTGTAGCAATAAAGAAAAACCGACAATTTTCACATGATTTTTTGTAATGTAAATATGTGAATTTAAAATTTGCATAAAACAAGAAAAGAAAAAAGAAAGAATAATACATTTTTCATGGAATATTGTTCTAAGAGTGGAAGTTTGTGGATCACCGACTTTGTTGCATTTTTTAAAAGTTTTTTGTTAGATAACAAATGAGGGCTAGGAAATAAGTTAGAGTTTTATCTTAGATGAGTTTTTTTTTCCTCTTTTAAAAAAATTATCTTCCTTTTAGAAAATCAAATTATCTTCTTTTTAGGAAATCATTGAAATTTAGAAAGAAAAATCAAATTATCTTCCTTTTAAGAAATCATTAAAATTTAGGAAGAAATTTGATATATTCCTTTTAGGATAAATCATTGAAATTTAGGAAGAAGTTCGATATTTGGGGAAAGAAAATTATTGATATTTTGAATAAAAACTATTTCGTAAAAATAATTATAGTAAACAAGGATTGAACTCACAACCAAAGGGTTGTGCAAGGGGCACAACCACTACAACAAAAGCATGAATTTCGCAAGATGAAGCTAAATTTAATATATATTGTAATCTAACACTTCAAAATTAATATTAAAATACAAAAATCGATAATGTGAAGGGGCACGTGTCCCCTCTGGCCCCTTAATAAATCTGCCCTTGGTGGTATTGCTTATTCGAGCCTAATTCTCAACCACTCCAAGGGCTTCAAAGTATCAATCGATTTCGAAGAGAAAATTCTTAATGGTTATGGCACTTTTTGAGTCGCTGTAAGTGTTAGGCTTAGGCAACTTATGATGGAAACGGTGGACATGCGCATTGGAATAAAAATCGGATTTTACTCTAATTGCAACTGAACACTTTAGTGATTAACATGCATTACAACCATAAAATGTAGCAAGAATAGGGTTATTAGAAAAAAAAAACTCACATTTGATACTTTTCTATTGTCATAATCTTGTCACATATTTGAAGCCGGGACTACCACTAGTGTTGACCCGTTATTCTTTGAACTTAAAACCGAGTTGTGAAACTCGAACGGTGGACAAAATAGAGAAAGAGATGGATTTAGGAGGATGAACTTGGCTTTGAGATCTTGTGGAGTGAAAAGGAGTTTTGGTTTGATTTTGCAATTCCAAATTACAAAATCAAATTTACCCAAAAACAACCACTAAAATTCATTTTCAATAATCCACTCATTGTATAAGCAAACTACATGCAAAAATTGCATGTAGTGAGCTTCCATTCTCCACACTTGGCATATCACCAATGTTGAGGCAAATATTGATCCATTTGAAGATAGTCTATTCTCAATATTTCTCATGCATATGTTCACTATTTTCATATTTTTATGTAGAATATGAAAGTACACTTCAATACTAACCCAATGACACGAAAATCACCTAATTCGAAGTTCAAATGAAGAAGAACAGGCAAATTAAACATAAGGGGGCATTTTAGTAAATATTGAAGAAGATTGAGACGTTGCAGCCCCTCACTTGCGAGCGCCCAGCCTCAAAGTCACGAGTTCGAACCCCATCAAACACGTTCATTTCCGGATTTTTTTAAGGAAATACGACGTCGTTTTGCCTTATCCGACGCGCATCCCTCAGATTCTCGATTCAATCTCCCTCACACACAAATTACCCAATCTTATTTGAACCTTCAATCAGTGTCTTCCCATTTCATTCTCTTTCCATGCAACACATGGCAGCTTCTCCGCGCGCTCTCTTTAGCCACTCGTGTTCGAATCCTAGCCAACGTATTTTCATTTTTGAATGGCAAATTCGTAATTATTTGCCAAATTTCTGAAATTTCTCCATTTTCCCGTGATTTTTAAGTGGGAATGGGCCTTTAGAGTGTAATTTTGGGCCCATTTGCTATAACTCCCAAATTTTTTCTATAAATACTCACATTAACTCCTAATTTCATATAGAATTCAATTCAATTCACTATTTCCTCCAAAATTACTCCCAATTTCTCTCAAATTTCAAATTCTTTACCCTCATTCTACCATTTTTGGTTCTTGAACAAATTTTCCAAAATGATTGAAGATGCAAGGCTAATTTTTTTAGGTAATTTGGCCTTAGGTGATTCTAATCTTTGAGAATTTCATTACTTTGATTTTTTTTATTGCAATTAGGGTTTGATCCTTCTCAAATCTTGATGTAATTTTTGTTGAAATCATCAATCATTTTTTTCAAGAATTAGATCTCAATTTCATTTATTCTTGTAATTTTGATTCTTGATCTTTGATTTTTTGATTCAATCTTTGTAAACAATTTACCCTAAGTATATCAATTAGTGCAAGATGAATTGACTTACTTGTTTCTATACAAAAATTCTCTTGATTCTTGATTGTATCTCTCCCATTCTTGAAATTGTTTAATGCTTTATGGATTTCAATTGTTCTTAGTCAATTCTTGGAATTAAATTGCATACTTTTTTAGTGCACAAACTAATTCCCATTTAATTCCTTGGTTGCAAAATTATGAATGATCTATCTTGTAATTTTGTTTGAAGAACAATTAAGGGTTTAGTTAAGATTGCAAGAATTAAACTAATCCCCATGAAATTCATCTCTTTTCTTGAATTTTAATTCAAAATCCCTCTAAGATCAAGCAATTTGATCTTGTGAAAAATCTTGAATAAAAAATCCCCTCTTAATTAAGCATGATTCAACTTCCTTTACTTTATTTGATTCAATGATAAGATTAGATCCATGCCTAATCCCATTGCTCACATTTCTTCTTGGAATTCAATCTTTAATTTCTGTTTTTGTGAATTGTATTTCAAGTCCAATTTCCCATGCTCATTCTCCCTTATAATTTTCCTCAAATTGTTTTGAATGCTTTTCTTTTCTTTTTGTTACTAATCTCATTTTTTTCAAGCATTACATTCAAGAAAACGTCTATCCTACACTCTCTTGGGTTCGACATCCGTGCTTGCACCTATCTACGGTAAAAGTCAAGGGTAAACTACAAATAATTTTTTGTCAAGGCGGTTTAGGTAAGTACCCATCGCAACTACTTTAATTTCTGAATACACATGTGTTGATAACGACCTTGTCCATATACTTTGCATAGTTCTTTACTTTTTGCATATCAATTCCGATCATGTTAACCAAGTAGATGTCTCACATGCATGAAGCCATTTGTTAATTACATGCAATGTGCTTCCAAGGGTAATATGGTAATTTGACATTTCAAAAAGTTAAAAGTCAAAATTTGAATTTTTACTATTTTATCCGTCTTGACTAATTTTGACCTCTCGAGTACGAATACACATTCATTTTCTAAAATTCAAATCACATTTAAATATAAATTCGGTCAAAGTTTGAATTTTCAATGTCAAAAGTCAACATTTTGACTTTTTACAACTTTGACTTTTTCCATCAATTCCGAGCTTTCGAATATGAATTTCTATTCATGTTTAAATATAAAGCTCTATCTTTAAGTTATATCTGACGGCTATATCAAATATGTTCGTCTGTTGCTCTCTCTTTGCCTAATTTGAACAATTCAAATTATTCCATCCTAAGTTGATTCTTTATGAGCTAGCGGGGGAACCTAATGGACCTATAGATCATGGGCTCCAACGATCCGAGATTAGCTGGCTAAAATCTTTAGATTGAGTTAATGAACCTTTGTTAACTAACGGATCGTTCCACTAAAGTCTCGTACTTGCACTCTCCTAACTATAGATATATTTGTGTCCATGTGATATAACCATGATAAGTAATTAATCCTTTATAGGTTGTTCATAACCTCGGCTGGGTCAAAGTACTGTTTTACCTCTGAGATTATATCTTGCTCTTTAAATCCCACTGATTCACTATTGAACAATTGGTTTAAGGTCTAACCTATAAACTGAATCCCTCTCGGGCCAATGAGAGGGTGGGGTACCTTGTTCAAGACTTGGATTCAGTCCTTAAGGGAACTATCTATCTACTATCCCTAAAATGGGTAGGAGTGAATTCTTTCTTGCACCCTATGTTCCTAGCTATCCACCTGGTCTTACCCCTGAAATGCGAGACTTATTGGGCCAGCACCATTGAGCTGCCCTCACCTATGCAGATGTAAAGATAATTCCATGTGAACAGAAGTTCATAGTTAGCACAGAATAAAGATTAAGTGACATTGGGTATCTATAAACGAAATAGTCGATTTTATTAAAGTCAACGACGTTATAACCTAAAAGCGACTATGTCATGGTTCCAGTCTTATGTAAAGTCTTTACATAGGATGCCCCTACTTTTATGTCTCTACATGGATGATTTTAGGATCACATCGTTTGTACTAACTACAAAGCAGGCCACATCTATAGTGTCCCTAGAATAAAGTGCTCAACCGTATTCGTATACTATAAATTATTGAGGCTATATACTCGAACTTGATCCACGTTTATATTTATATCTCTACATAAAGTTTAAGTTTACTTTCTAATAGTCTTGGGTCCTTAGTTTATTGACTTTAAGATTATAGTATCAAGAATGGTTTTATTGAATAGAATATGCTTACAAAAAACGAGTTTTAGGACATAAATTCCAACACCTTAATGAAATAGGTGCTATACGCAATAGTTTTGGCCACTGTTGTTATCAACTTGTTTTAGCTCTTTTTCTAAAGATTGGTCCAAAGTCTTCGATTATCTCTGTAGCTATAGTAGTGATTTTGAGATTTTATTGGACCAGCTGATGTTAAAGTAGATGAAGCGACTCGATTATTCTTTAAAAATATGGTGAAACTAGGGGATGTGTCACACCCCCTCTCAGATCACCTACGAGACAACATGAAGTCAATCAATATCGCTTCCCTTCTGAATGACACCAGTTGACCCTAACTACATAATTCTTTGGAAAACTAAACAACTTGAATGTTTTAAAACTTACATCGCGGACTAACACCAAAATTTATAAATTAAAAAAACTTCATTACACGAGTTCTTCAAACAAAAGAAGGCTAAATATCTTTAAGTACATATGACAATTAAAACAAATGAAAACTAAACAACTGATTAACCCAAACTTAGACTTAACACATATGCACAAGACACAGCTTGCCCTAAGTACTAACTAAAAGTAGCAAAACTATCAACAACTTGCACAACAAACTGGAGACAATGGTCCGGCTCTCGAATCATGTTATCCTCCTGGAAAGTGGAAAACATTTGAAAATAGTGAGCTAAATAGACCAGTGAATGACGGTTTACAAACATACTTTAAATAAAACTTAGTGTTTTTTATAAACATTCATAAAACATATTATAAAGTATAGAATCTTTAAACTCTTTATGCTAAACTCTTTCTAAAATAAGTTTATGCTTACATATCTCTGTTTGCACTTTCTTTGCTAGAACAATTCTCTCTTTTATCTTTGTTTATTCTATATCGTGGAAACTCGATCATGATAGTAACTAGCTCAACCTGCGGTGGCTGATAACTCGATCATGACTATATGGTTGATTTGGACTTAATATTCTAAAATAAGTGTACAGTGCAACTACAATACGTTACTAAGTAGGTTCATTGCGCTCAATGTGCTCACCATATCGTTCTGCATTGCATGCTTAATTCTAGGCAATATGTCACGCACCATGATCATAACATGTGAAATGCCCACTATGTACCTCTTTATCACACAATACATAAGTCTTGGTTGAGTACAATATTTTCTACTACTTGCCCATGTGCAAGCGAAACAGTAGGTTTGCCTAGATGATCCATGGTCGAACACAGGAAATTGTTTCAAGACATTAGTTCTAGAGAATCACTCATCAATTAGACGAATTGAAAGAATTAAAGAATAACAAAAGTAAGAATTACTACCTACACAGCGAGAGTTTGTAAAGCGAGGTTAAGAAAAAGGAAAGGTAATGCAAACTAACTTGTATCAAGAGAATGAAGGCAGGAATGCCCACGTATTATCACATAAATAAGTAAGGGGATAACCTTGATGCAATTTAACTCACTAAAACATCCTTATGATTCAGGCATGCTTCTCTCAAAGTCATTATATGCCACACATGGTTTCTTTTCAGAGATCCATTGGGCCAAATATGACTTGACGAATTATATCTAGAAGGGACTACTTTTGAACCATATTGTATTTCGTAATTAAGGACTGCTACCTCTCGGTACCCACTGTCCACAGTTGTTCTTTTTTCAGGATACTGCTTGTTAGGGATTTGAGGACTTACGCTTAGTCGTTTTAGATTTGTATAATGCAATTGCAATACGTCATTAAGTAGAGTCATTGCGTGTAATGTGCTCACCATATCTTTCTTTACTATGTGCTTAATTCTAGGTGATCATAGTATGCAAAATGCTAATTATGCACCTCTTCATCGCGTAATACATAAGTCCTCGTTACGTACACGTTTTCCTACTGCTTGCCTAACTGCAAGCGAAACAATAGGTTTATCTGGGTGATATAGGGTTGAGCACAAGGAATTGTTTAAAGACATTAGTTTTAGGGAATTACTCATCAATTGGATGATATGAAAGAATTAAAGAATAACAAATATAAGAAATGTGAAACTAAACTCAACGGTTAAACTACTTAGCGAGAGTCTGTAAAGAGGGGACAAGAAAATGATATGGTAATGCGACCTAACTTGTATAAAAGAAATGAAGGAACAAATGTCTACATACTATCATGGGATAACTCACAGGGAATTGTTTACAGACGTTAGTTCTAGGTCCACTTATCATTTAGGCGAACTAAAAGAATTAAATAATAACAAATGTAAGGCCTTCTAACTACACTGCGAGAGTCTATAAAGCGAGGCTCAGAAGAAGGTGTGATGATGCAAACTAACTTGTCTCTAAGAAATGAATAGAGGAATGTCTACATGTTATCGTGCAACTAAATAAGGTGATAAGCTTAATGCGATGTAACTCGCTAAGCCATATTTATGATTAAGGCATGCTTCTCTCGAAGTCATTATATGCCACACATGGTCGTTTTTGGGGATCCATATGACTAAGTACAAATTGGCGAGTTATATTTAAAATGGACTACTTATAAACCGTATAGGATTTCTCAATTAAGGACCGCAACCTCTCAGTGCCCACTATCCACAATTGTTCTCGTTTCGGATTACAAATGTTGGAAATGATCTCACGAGGAAAGATAAAACTCCTCCTTGCACGTGTTAGTTAGGTCCTAGCTACTTTTCCTTTCGGGGTAGCTGGTGACTTACGTTGGCCAAGTGATGAGAATAGGTTGACTAACACGATAAGACTTATAAGCAATACTTCTTATTAATAACTAATCATCTACCTATGCTACGAATAACACGTTGACTGATGGAAAGTAAAGGAATGTTGGATTGAAAAAGGCATAAACTTGTAATATATACAAAGAATGTAGGTCGAAGGCCAATGTACAATATGCACAGTACAAATTACAAATAATACAAAGATGGATGACAAGGCAATGAAACAATATTACAAGTTAGGGGACAAAGGGAGATGGTCTTCTTCACTACCCAAGCTTTGAGCTCTCACTCACAGCATGGCCATAGAAGAAGGAGAATAAACTCTTTACACTCATGGTCTATTTAGACCTCCCGCCAATTCAGGCGTCCGCGCCCATTTGGACATGTGCTCTATGATAAAGGAAGATGCTTTATATAGACAACTTTTGGGTGGAAAACTTCTATTCCTCTGAGATTGTCAGCTTTGACTTTGGTTCTATGAAGTCACATCACTCAAACTACCATTCTTGTCTACTAGTGAGCCTTCCTCGCGTGATGACGTGGTTACTCATCTGGAGAAGTTAATCTCCCGATGAGTTTACACAGCTTAGTGCTTGCGCGAGATGTCTTCTGCGATTCACTAGTTTCTTTCTTTGTTCATTATCCTGCATTTAGACATGGCAATCACATAAAACAGGCATGATACTTATGTAAGATGTATTTCTAAATACTTATGTATTTACAGCATAAGTTACACACTTTGATCATCTTCTTATGTGTTTTGACCTCATTATTCTAATAAAAGAGGTTATAATAGCGGGTATTTATACATGTTATCACACTCCCAAATTTAGAATAATGCTTGTCCTCAAGCATCACTCCGTATCATGTTTGTCCCTAAGCACCATTCCTCTTCAAAGACACACCTTTTCGTTTGCGTTTCTACATTTCTCAAAAAGCGAGCAAGTTTTATTCGTTATTTAGGAATTACTCTCATCGCGTACTTCTTGCTATTGAAATATTTCTATGTTTAGAATGTAGCAAGCTTAATGCTCAAATTACCCTTGTTCATTCTCCACAATAAATCTTATTTTCAACTTTAAAAATGACTAATTTGTTAAAAAAATTTGAATGATTTTATTTGACGAAAGAATGCTTTTTATTATATTTACCTTAGATTTGGCGTTGAGTGGAAAACCATAGGCACTCTATGAGTTCGTTTCTCTCCTCAACTGTAACTCTTATCGCCTCTTATTACTCAACTCTCTAATTTTTTACTTTTGAAGTTTGCTTATTTATTTTTTTTCACTAGAGGAAGCAACATATGAGTTTTTATTTTAATTGAGTCAAAGAATACAAAATTTTTGAAATTTTTTTAACTTTTGTCCTAGTTTTAACTTTTGTTAAAACGCCTTATTTTTGCATGCCATAAGAGGCTTTCAAAAAAATTTCAAAGTTTTTGCGCAGATCCCGCACACCCTCAAATTTAGAGGTTAGTGATGTCCTCGTTGCTAAAATTGAATGATAAGATTATTCGCAGAAAAATTTTACAATAGAGGTTTGATGTAAAGCTTGCTCGCCTAGTAAACCAGAGAAATATTTTCTAAGTAATGTTCCTTAACAAGTTGAACGCCTAAATAACAAATGAAACTGTATTTTGCATAATATATTTCATTGAATTGTTATTGAATCGCAAAGAAATATTATAAGCTACAAAACGGAGAGCGAAGCTTACGACAAGAAAGATTAAACGTATAAAAATTATATCCTAAGTTGTGACTCATATTGTAAAGAACATAAATACAAAGAAATATACAGCAATTGATGATACTTAACAAATCCTGTTAAGATTTCAACGACAAAGGAGGTTTCAATGGGTATGGTTCTGGTGGAGTTATCCTCACTTTTGCTACTGGATCATATCGTTTCATTGGATTTGCTAAGGGTCGAAGTAGGGGATTAAGGTTTGCTTGGAAGAGTTGTAGGTGGGGTTTTTGGCGATTTGGAGTTGCGAAAAGTTTGAGTGATTTATCCTTGGAGGATTCTTCGTATGACGAAGATGTCAAGACAGTGGGTATGCGACAAGATGTCATTGGATTCCTTAGCAATTGATGATTGTCTTCTCTTTGATCCTAATGCTTCCTCCTCTTCTTGTCTGTATCTGTTGGGGTTTTATATCCAAAAACTCGTGGATTATAAATATAATCCATTGACCGTTGTTAATAAAGTGTTATTAATGTAATAATTGTTATTGATTAAATTATTAGTTTTGTGTTAATAACCCAAATCCAATAAACTAACATCCTAAGTTGTTTTGAGTCTTGAACAGTATGTAGAGACATACAAGGATTAATGTTCAAGATCAGCTTAAAGGGTCTATAGCATAGGGATAAGGCTGGGTAACTTATCCTGGTAACACTATGGATACGGCTCACTTTGTATTTGATACAAACGCAATGATCCGATGCAATGAGATTGCACAAAATCGAATCGTGAAATAGTAAGCACTAGATGCAACTCCATTAACTAGTTAGGTTTCTATTTCACTAGGATGACCTAGGTAACTTAGTCTTAATCCTGAGTGTATTATGAACTCATGTTCGTGAGGGATTGTCCTTTAATTTGTACGAGTGAGAGTGGCCATATCGCCGACTCAATAAGCTTATCATTTTGGGGACAAGGCCGAGTGGGGAGTTGGGAACATAATTACACAAGATGGAATTCACTCATTCCCTACTTTAGGGTAAGTAGATGAGTGTTTCCTTAAATGGTATCTCCAGGTCTTGAACAAAGGGCCCTACTATCTCTAGGGCGTGAGAGGAATTTCTGTTTATTGGTAGGACCATAATCATGTTATTCATTATAGGAGCACTGGTATTTAAGGATTGGAGGTAACCCATGGGTAAAACGATAAATTGGCCCAACTGGTGATACGAACACTCGTGAAGGACTAACTTATTGTTATTGGTCTATATCCGTGAATACAAAAATATATCTACAGTGAGAAGAGTTCAGCTGTGAGTGTTTAGTGGAGTGTACACGTAGTTAATGAATATTGAATAATGTGGTTAATGAGCTTAGTCAACTAATCTCAAATCGTTGTAGCTTCTTTGTAGGTTCATTAGATCCATTTTCTAACTCGTAAAGGCTAATGAGATTTATTTATATTGGTTGTAATTTGAAATGTTCAAATTTACTTTAGGAATTAGTTTAATGTATAGTGATACATTATAATATAAAGTTTATCAAACTTTATTATATAAATTTAATTTTGGATATGATTCAAAATTAATTTATGATAGATAAAATATTTGAATGAGTTCAAATATTAATTGAATGTGAATTGCATTCACATTAAATTATTGGTTATGAGGAAAACTTATATTTGAATATGATTCAAATTTAATTTAAGTTAAATATAAGATATTTAATTTATCTATTAATTAATTGAAGAATTAATTAATAGTTTAGTTCTATTTAATTAAATTAATATAAATCTATAAGATATTGGAGATATATTCATTCAAATAAGATATGAATGAAATATTAGTTAAATATGATTTAATTAATTATATTAATATAAATCTATAAGATATTGGAGAGATATTCATTCAAATAAGATTTGAATGAAATATTAATTAAAGATGATTGAATTAATTATATTAATATAAATTTATAAGATATTGGAGAGATGTTCTCTTAAATAAGATTTAAAGGAAATATTAATGAAATATGATTTAATTAATTATTAACTAATTGATTAATGATTAATTAATTAGTAGATTTGAAATATCTATTAATTTAATATTTTTTAAATTAATAGAATTCCACGATTCTCTCCATCTCCCTTTCCTATTCGAAGAATGAAAGAGAGTTATAAATATTTAGAAGAAAACAGTTTTCTTTAACGAATTAATCAAGAAAAAAACCCAAGGTTTTTGCTTTCTGCAAAAACAAAAGAGTTTCTCTTAAATATCTCTAAACCTTTAATCCCAATTGATTCCCACAAACCAATCTCATCCCAAAGGATAGGAAGGTCTTCGACAGGCGTGTCCCCAATTTGGTTGTTTGTAGATTCAGAGACGTCATCGAAAGTAAGTTCTCTGCAATTTTTAAATTAAAAGCATGCTTAGTTTTTATTTAGAATTTTGATTCTAAATTTTTGCCAATGTACTGGTATTTTGGGATTCCTAAATTAATTTGAGAAATGGTTTTGTAAAATCTTCCACTGTCAAAGGGATTTTATCCCTTCAGTACCATCATCACCCCCTTTATTAAACCCTTCATTCCTTAATTGATCTTAGGGTTTTTTTTATTTATTATTTGTCGTATCAATGGTGATGAGGTCCCAATTTTCCTTTTCATATTCCCTTTACTTGTGCCCGCAAGAGCATCTTTGAATGTACTTGTCTTCTTTCCTTCTTGCGATTGGGCACTTTCTCCTCCGACAGAGTATTTCTGTTGCTTTCTTTCTCAAACTCCTCTACAGCTTCCTCCTCCACTTTTGTCTCCCACTCTATTTCTTCACTTCTTCTTCCAAGGACCCAAATTTCTTTACCTGATCTTGTGTGGGTCCTTGTTGCTAACCCTGTAAAATCAGCATCAGGCAAGGAAGTGTTCTCCATGACGAACTCGAAGAAGAGTTTTTGGAATGGCAGTACTTTGAAGGATATACCAATTTGTGGATTCGTGACTTGTTGTGTTTGGCTAAATGTTGAGACTCAGAGCTTTGAAAAGTTTAAATAGGCACTCTTACACTCGAGTTAACAATTTGGTTATCTAAGTTAGTATCTTGTCAAATTAAATGTGCCATGAGATAGACGACTCGTGTCTCCCGAGGTACGGTGCATTCATTCCTTCTTGAAAGTTTAAGAACTCTAAGATTTGACCAGATGATTCGTACTTCCTAAGAACCCTAACGCTTTCCAATGAAACCTACTCTTTGCTTTGATATACGAAAAGGTCAGACTTCCTAATGTGTTTGACTCAATCTTTCTCGTAAATTGACTTCATCTTATGAATCCTACAAGAAGAACGTATAGCTTCATGGCATACCGCTCAATTCCCTTATGAGATTAAAGGATATACAAAATTTGAATATTGATCCACAAATATAAGAATATTTACAAAGGTAAAGGGGTATACATAAATATGCACATTAATATAGGGATGCAATAAAAAAAATTGGAAGAGTTATATGTTACAGATGCATCCTTGCGTTCAGGTTCTATGGCGAGGAAGAATTGTGGTATCATCGTTGCTGCTCCGCATAGCTTTCCTGACCACATCATTCTTGAACAGTAGATCATTCGCGTCATGAATCTCTGCATCATGATTGCTCATCGCAATAAGTCTCTGCTCTCAATCATTCATCGTAATGTTCAAATGATCTTTTTCTGTCCTCATCGCGTAGCTAAATGAAACGTGCTTTTCGTTAGCTCTACGCGAGGACACTTCTTTTGATGACTTTATAGAGGTTCTCATTTTCATTTGTGACCAACCACATCCATTAAGATTTCTCTTGGTTAAACATCCAAAAGGTACATTCATCCTGGGTTGGTTCAAGCAATCACAGATTACTCTGGTATCTTGAACCTCTCCGCGCAATGTTTGGCTAATCTCATGATCCACCAAAATCAAATGTTTTGTCCAAAATGAAAGTATGACTCTACTCTAATATCTAAAAATCAATTCCCCAGCAACAGCGCCAAAAACTTGATTGATCTGCACTTAATAGTTTCGCATGTTTATAGTGCAACTGCAATATGTCACTAAGTAGGTTCATTACGGGCAATGTGCTCACCATATCTTTCTGCATTGCATGCTTAATTCTAGGCTATATGTCACGCACCATGATCATAACATGCAAAATGCTCACTATGTACCTCTTCATCGCGCAATAAATAAGTCCTCGTTGAGTACAAGTTTTCTTATTGCTTGCCCAAGTGCAAGCGAAACAATAGGATTACCTGGGTGATCCAGTGTCGAACACATGAAATTTTTTCAAGACATTAGTTTTAGAGAATCACTCATCAATTAGGCAAATTGAAAGAATTAAAGAATAACGAATATAAGAATTGCTAACTACACAATGAGAGTTTGTAAAGCGAGGTTGAGAAAAAGGTATGGTAATGCAAACTAACTTGTATCAAGAGAATAAAGGCAGGAATACACACGTATTATCATGCGAATAAGTAAAGGGATAACCTTGATGTGATTTAGAAGCATTATATGCCACACATGGTTGCTTTTCAGAGATCCATATGGCCCAATATGACTTGACGAGTTATATCTAGAAGAGACTACTTATGAACCATATAGTATTTCGCGTTTAAGGGTTGCTACCTCTCGGTACCCACTGTCCACACTTGTCCTCCTTTTGGGATACAAAGGTTAGAAATGATCTCTTGAAGAGATGAAACTCCTCCTCCCGAACGTTGATTAGGCTTTAGCTACTTTCCATTTATAGTAGTTAGCAACTTTTACTGGCCAAGCGATGAAAATAGCGCAAATAACGTGATAAGATTTATAAGCAACTCTTCTTATCAAGACCTATCATCTACCTAAGCTACGAATAACACGTTGACTAGTGGAAAGTATAGGAATGTTGGATTGAAAAGTTATACGTGTATAACAGTACAAAGAATGTAGGCCACAAGCCAATATACAATATGTATAGTATAAAATATAAAGAATACAAAATAAATGGAAGACAGAGGAATGGATCAATATTACAAGTTAGGGGACGAAAGGGAATAGCCTTCTTCTCTACCCCAGTTATAGGCTATATTAACTGGCCCATACATGCCCTATTCTCTTGGTGAGGATGAAGTGCTTGTATAGGCCACTTTTCGATGGAAAACTTCTATTCTTCTGAGCGTGTCAGTGCTGACTCTGGCTCTGTGAAGTCACATCACTCCAACTACCATTTTTGTCTTCTAGTGAGCTTTCCTTGAGTAATGACATGGTTCCTCGCTTGGGGTTGTTAATCGCCAGGCAAGTTTTCATCGCGTAGCCTCTGCGCGAGATGTCCTTTGTGATTTGCTCCTTTCTTCTTTTCCACTTATCCTGCGTTTAAACATGATAATTGCGTAGAAGAAGCATGATGCTTATGTAATTTGTATTTCTAAATATTTATGAATTTACAACATGAGTCACACGCTTTGATCATCTTCTTATGCGTTTTGGCCTCATTATTCTAATAAAAGAAGACATAATAACGAGTGTTTATACACGTTATCACTATATCATGCTTGACTGTATTCTACCCCCATGTAAAAGAAATACAAATTAGAAGAGGCTTTAAAATGCACTAGACTGTTCATGTGATCATGTCTTTGTATGTTTTTGGCTTAGTTACATCTCATTGCAAATTGCACTTACGGTTTCTTGGGTAATTTGTGTTTACCACAGAACCAAAATGCTCATCTTTCAATTCTTAAACAACTCCATTGGAGTAGTGAAGCCATATTGGACCAATTGATTGATATATAGGATTTTTTGTAGGGTTGGTACCAAAATTTTGGTTGCAATGTACTTATTTTAAGCTTCCTAGTACCAAAAGATGTGTATGTTTATTCTATCATTGTAAACCCTTTACCAAAAATTGTACAAATATTACAAAGTGTCTGATAACGTATATATGTTAAAGCGTTGACTGTTTATTTCTATATGAGTGTGTTGTATAGTACTTTGTGATTGAACTAGTGTGTGTAATAGCGGGGCAAAAACAAAAATAGGGAAAGTCAAGAAAAAAATGTAGTGATAGAGAAGTATATGACATTTGACTTTTTTTAAAAATTGTCAAGATAAAAGTATTCTTGACAGTCAATTATAGTCATATTATGTGTTTTATTAACATTTAATAATCGTCATGATTGACATATTCTTGACAGGAAAAAAATGTCAAAATATATGAATTCGTGACATTTTATAACTGTCGCCAATATGCAAATAATGACAGGATAATTACTCTAATTTGTGTGAACTAATGACAGTTAGTTATTATCATAAAATATAAAATAATGACATTTATTACCTGTCAATAATATTGGATATGTGACATATATTTTCTGTCATGAAAACACTTATTGTGAGTTTTTCCAAACGGTTGTAAATAGTCTTTCCTTGATAGGTGATACGATGACTGAAATAAACGGTCAAGAATTTTAAATATGACAGATTTTAATTGTCGTCGTAGGCCATTTTTCTTGGTTCATACTATCTTGCATGACTTGGTGGTAGCGGCTAAGTGGTCAGCATAGCTCTATACCTCATAAACTCTGTTCACATTGACCGTCAAGAACTCGGTATATAGAACAAACAATGTTTTCTTACTTAAAACTTTTTTCATAAAAAACTGTAAGCATAATCATAAAACATTGCTTGCAAACCTTAGCAGTAACTTATTAATAAGTACATGCTTTGCTAAACATTTCTAAACTCATGCTTGAAAACATTTCTAGAAAAGTATTCAAATACTTTTCATAAACATGCTTGTAAATCGAAATATATAAACAACACAATTCAATAATAGCTTGTAAAGCTATTATTGTAAAGCATATTTAGAAACTTTATTTTGTCACTCAAAGATGGTAACTTAAACCCTCAGCATGTAAACTTGCTCAATCTCCTCTAGACTTGAAATAATGGGGAATAATTTCTTTTAATTCCCTTTAATAAAAAAATATCAAAATTTAGCTTATAATTCCCAAAAATCATCAAAACAGTCTAAAATCAACCATTGACTTAAGCTGGCGTGCAAGACACGACGATAGGACTTGGCATGCGCGTGCATGGCCTGGCAGGTCTTGTCGCTTGCTTACCTCACAAGGGCATGCCACATGCCTCACTTGGTTGCTTGCCCAGTGCCTTGCGCGTAAGCCTACCGCACGCTTCTTGCAATGCTTGCCTCTTGCGCCAGGGCAGGCCGCATGGCAAAGACGCGTGCTTTGAGTCGTCTGGCTGTGCGTTGTCCTAAGCCTAGTACGCTTAACATCATCATGCTAACATATTTTAACCCAAAATCCACGTCCATCTCACCTGGTGTCACGGTCATACTTATTCAGGGCGTGTTTGCCTATGGTCGTATGCCCGAATACCCTCAATTTATCTTATCTTTATGTCTTATATCTAATTTTGGTAGTTTCTTTCCATTTTAAGTCATAAAGCCTGGGTGTGACGTTTCGACATTTTCATATGCAAGCCTACCACAGCTGAAAATGTTCAAAATGTACTATAGGGGAAGTGTACCAGTTGAATCCCCACTCAAGCATTATCGCACTCTTTGCAAGCAAACCTATTCCCTTGCAAGTGATAGTCTTCAATGCATATTGTAACGTCGATTTCAATGTATTTCTTTCTTTTTAGCGTTTTATAAACAATTTTCTCAAGAACGCGAATGAAGGTTACATCATACGTTAACTTTCTCTGTGACTTTCAAATTTTGATCGGCTGACTTGTTCATCTAGTTAGAACAAGTGCCGCACAATCGTCCTTTCCGAGTTTGAAAAGCTATGATTATGACAAGTGGTATGAGAGTCAAATTGCCTAATTGCCAATTGAGACAGAAAGAACGATTCGTAAAAATCGTAGAGTAGATGCTCTACCTGGCAAGACCCATAATGAACGATCGTTCCTTAGAAACTCTGCTTAATGAAATTTCCAAGAAAGTCGATGTTGTTGATCGGTGTTCGATCGTCTGGACGGATTACCCATACAAGATTTGTTGACTAGAGTTGACACTATAGAGTCAAGAATTGTGATAACTAAAAACGTTACCTACAAGCTTGGGGACAGTTCATCGTGTTGGAAATGATAAACGACATGACAAAGGATTTTCGAGCTACCCTCGATGTCGTGAAGAACAAAATTGCGAGGTGAACACGAAGGTGAACCTTACAATATGAGCGTCGACAAACCAAGCTCTGACTGGAGGAGCAATTACATTTGGCAAAATAAAGATCCCTGAACCCAAGCCCTTCTGTGGGGGCAAGAGATGTAAAGGCATTAGACAATTTTATCTTTGATATTGAGCAGTACTTCAAGGCCACAAACACCATTACAGAAGAAGCCAGAGGGTCATTGGCGACCATGCATCAGTCTGAAGATGCATAGTTATGGCGGAGGTCTCGGTACGTTGACATTCCAGAAGGTCGTTGCACAATAGATACTTGGAACAGCTTAAAGAAAGAATTGTGCTCGCAGTTTTCCCCGAGAAGAATTGTGCTCGCAGTTTTCCCCGAGAATGTTGAAATTCTGGCTCGAAAGAAACTGCGGGAATTAAAACACACTGATACCATTCAGAAGTTTGTGAAACAATTTGCGGGGTTGATGTTAGACATATGTGATTGACTGAA
The DNA here is from genome assembly GCA_025688845.1 of Cucumis hystrix. NCBI lineage: Eukaryota > Viridiplantae > Streptophyta > Magnoliopsida > Cucurbitales > Cucurbitaceae > Cucumis > Cucumis hystrix. The sequence continues at coordinate 7,246,446 of CM046890.1, forward strand.
AAGGACAAAGTCTTCAATTTTGTTGAAGGGTTGAAGCCGTGGGCAAGGACTAAGCTATATGAGCAGACATTTCAAGACCTCACATCAGTCTATACAACAGTTGAACGTTTGTTTGATCTGTCTAGTGACTCTCAAGATAAGAGATATCATCAAAGCTCTTCACTTGGAAGAGATATAAATAGCCGATCGAATTCTCTCAAAGCTGTCAGTGAAGGCAGAAGTCCCCATAGAGACCACAAGCCTTCCCAACCCAACACAGGGAACACCTGGTGAAGACATAATAGTCCAAACACGTCGAATCGTCCTTTCATTTGCTTCATATGTGACGGATCACATCGGGCTAAGGAATGTCCGAATAAATCGACCTTCTATGCCTTTCAAGCCTCTTTAGCTTCAGACTCAGATGAAAAATCGAGTCAATTAGAGAAGGAAGCTGGCCAAGTGGACGAAGTTGAGAATCCTAGAGTAGGGGCCATGAGATTCTTATCGTCTCTTCAGAAGAAAGTTGGGGAGACAAGTAAATGTGCGAAAGGGGGTCTAATATATGTTGACACCTGGGTCAACCAGAAGCACGCAAAGAGCATTATTGTTGACTCTGGTGCAACCCACAATTTCATAACGGTGGCAGAAGCCAGATGGTTGAACCTTCATTTGAAGGATACAGAAAAAGTGAAGGTCGTGAATTCTATAGCTTTATCCATTGTCAGATTAGTGAAACGAACGATGATACAGTTGGGAGGATGGAGCGGTCCTGTTGACTTCGTGGTTGTAGGTATGGATGACTTTGATGTAGTACTCGGAATGGAATTCCTCCTTGAACATCAAGTGATCCTAATGCCTTCAACCAAATGTTTGGTGATCACTGGGTCTACCCCCACCGTTGTGCAGACAAACCTCCGTCAACCTAAAGGATTGAGAATGATCTCAGCCATGCATCTAAGAGAGGGCCTCAATTGAGATGAAACAAGTTTGAGGCCACCCCGTTTCAGTTAGCAAATAGCTCGGGGGAGACAGTTCGTAGAGACACAAGGTGTGTCGTAGAGAAATATTGTAATGGGATGCTTGATAGTTTGCACAAGGTGTTTGTTTGATCTCAGCCATGCATCTACGAAGAATGCTTGCGTGTGGCGCTGACGGAGTTAACTAAACTTTGGATACAGTCGAAGGGATTGTTGAGTGCAAAATTCATTAGACCTGTAAAAGCTCCGTATGAAGCCCAAGTCTTTCTATGGAAGGAAGAGAATGGAAAATTACGGTTGGGTGTCAACAACCATGTCTTGAAGCAAGCCCTGAGGGAAGGGCCAACTCTTGGGTTCGTAGATGTGACCCAACATATTGAAGCTCATGCCGATGCATTTGATTATGTGTTGGGCAATGTCCTTGTGCAGAATGGACAACCCATAGCATCTAAGAGTCAGAAACCGAGTACCACATAAAGGAGTTATACGGTGTTTGACAAAGAAACACTTGCCATGGTACGCAGTTTAAGGGATGGGAGATAGTATTCCTAAAGATCTACTTATGTGAGAGAGGTGAACAACAATATTGCTAGTCACTTCAGTACTCAGCCGAATCTGACTTCGAGTCAAGCAAGGGGGCAGAGAGACCTTCTCGAACTTGATTTTGGGTTAAAACATAGGAAAGGAGCGAGTAATCGGCCAGCTGATGCCCTTAATCAAAGAAACAATCATGTGATTTTGCACATGATGACTCGTATACAAGCATGTCCAATTGATGGCCTAATGTAGGACGCGTCGAAGGAATCCTTGCAGAAAAACTCTATTGCTCAAATTGGCGTGAGTTTGGCTAAGCCGGGTAAGTCAGTGCACAAGAATGGGATTCAGTTGTTGAAGATAACCCAACTTTGTGTTAAAACTATATGAGTTTGTCAACTGGCAGAAGCCTGATTGAGATTGTTGGTGGCGGACAACCTGTACTGTCGCGCCTTGTTGATCCCCCTTATGTGAGGAAGAGTCCTCAGACTCACACCTTTACCAAAAAGTTGAAGTGGAAATCAAACATCCTTGGAGTCGGTTTAGAGGAAGCCTCAAAGTGGTCGAAAAAGTGGGTAGATAAAAATCGTCGCCTCCGAATGCCCCCAATTTATCTTATCTTTATGTCTTATATCTAGGTTAGGTAGTTGCTTTCCATTTTAAGTCCTAAAGCTTGGGTGTGATGTTTCAACATTTTCATATGCAAGCCTACCAGAGCTGAAGATGTTCAAAATGTATTATAGGGGAGGCAAACCAGTTGAATCCCCGCCCAAGCATTGTTGCACTCTTTGCAAGCAAACCTTTTTCCTTGCAACTGACAGTCTTCAATGCATATTGTAATGTCGATTTTAATGTATTTCTTTCTTTCTCGGGTTTTATAAACAATTTTCTCAAGAACGAGAAGAAAGGTTACATCATACGTCGACTTTGTCCATGACTTTCGAATTTTGATCGACTGACTTGTTCATCGAGTTAGAACAAGTGCCACACAATCGTCCCTCCCAAGTTTGAAAGGCTACGATTGTGACATCTGGCAACCCCTGGCACTCAGCAAGCCACCACATTTCTCATAATTCACTTTCTCGCCCATAACTTAAGTCCCGCTTTAGAAGTTAATATGTTAAAATCCATAACCCATATAGGAAAATTTCCTTCTACGAGTTTCTGAAAAATGATTCAATTTTCTTACCTCAAAATTTAAGCCAAAAAGTCTACGATATGCGTTCTGTAGCCTCCTTAGAGTGAAGCCTGGTTAAATTTTCTCCGAAAATGACATTTTCCTCTTCTTTCAACTCAAACTCAACCTTCCTCTCTTCAAATTTAACCAACAGACCCAACTTAGAAAATAGACTCAGTTTTTGAACTTTTGGGACTAATTTCAGCTAAAATGCACGAGTAAAATGAGAGATATTTCTTGACACCTTCTACTTGCTGAAATTTAGCTTAGGCATGCAAAGGACGCATGGAAACCACTGAACCGACTTACTATTTCGTCCAACTTCATTGAAAATACCTAACCAAAATGCCTCAAGCCTTTAGAAAGCCTTGCTAACCTCTTTAGGCTTGGTCACAAGCCCCATCTCTTATATTCAAGCCTTAACACCTACTTCCCCATGCCTCACTAACCTCTAAAGACAAAGTCTCTAGTCTCTTGGCCACCTAGCTTAAACGCCTGATGACCTTTTTTGCCGCCCAATAACCTCTTAAGATAAGCTTTCTCGACCACACACAAACTCATGCTTGGCCGCCCACCAAGCCCAAAACGCCTAGAGTGTGGACTTAGCTAAATTTCTCACTTTTCAACTTAACCTCCTTAACTTTTTAACCATTCCTACTTAGGTTTCCTTCTTTCCACCTACCATGACACACTTAGAATGACACTTCTTAAGCTTACTTTTCCATCTTAACTTCACTTAAAAATTAACCTCCCAAGCTTTTATGAAAACTCAAGTTTCTTAGGGTTTGGGGTTTACAGGATGCTAAAAGCCTCATCAGCAACCAAGACCTCCGCTTTACGAAAATTTTTTAGTGAGAGTTCAATCTAGTAGGAACTGACTTGAGTTTTTCCACAAGCTTCCATCCCCAAAGCGATGGTCAAACGAATAGAGTAAATGCCTTGTTGGAATCCTACTTGAGGCATTGTATCAATAACCATCAAAGAATTGGGTAAGGCTCCTTGGAAATGCCCAATTCTCACATAACCTATAACAAAGTGAGTCCACGGGCAAAAACCCTTTAAAAATGGTGATGAAACACCAAAGAGTGGTCCTAACCCTTATGAAGGTCCTAACCCTTCTGCATATAAATTTGCCAAAGAGTGGCAAGAGGAACAATACATTATAAGGATATGCCTTGAAAAGGCAACCAAACAAATGAAGAAATGGGTATACAAAAAGAGAAGACCGAAGGAGTACCAAGTGGGTGACAAAGTAAAAATAAAATTCCAACCAAACCAATTCAAGTCAGTTTGCAAGGTACACAAAGGCTTAATCCAAAGATACGAAGACTCAATTCTTATCACAGAATGAGTGGGAAGAGCGGCATATCGTTTGGGTTTGCCATAAAAGCTCAATTTCATAATATCTTTCATTTAAGCATGTTAAAGCCTTTCTATGAAGACATAGAAGATCCAAGTTAGAGTGAACCCTTTCGAGCTCCGGTTGCCATAGTATCAAAATTAAATAGAAAGGTTAAAGAAATGTTGGTCGAACAAACGATAAAGTGGAGGGCAATTACCAACTACATGGAATACTTAGTTGTATGGGATGGTTAGCCTAAAATTGTGACAAGTTGGAAACATGATAACTTACTTTGGCAATTCTCAGACAAAATTGAATAATTCAAGCAAGGCGTAATGAGGACATTGCAAGATTGAGTTGAGGAGGGTGTCACACCTCAAAATAAGCCCCACAATAGTCAAAACATTTTTGCAAAACTCCCCAGCATAGCCAAGGAGTAGTTTAATCATGCCCCAACAAAGTCCAAAGGCATCAGGAGTAGCTCCTGCTATCGCACGTCCTGCACAACCAAGGTCATATGCACAGGGCCAAGTGTGTGGGGATGTGCACGACCATGCAATGCACACATGCATGCACACGACCATGTGCATATGACCGGATGATGTGTGTGCCTCTGATGATGTGCGAGTTCCTTATGATTATACCCTTGTTCAAGTGACTCCAAAAAATATTTAGAGACTTTAGAAGCTTCTAGAATGTGCGCAACAAGTCCTGGAGTTGCACATATGTCCTAGGCATGTCTGGAAGGCCCTAGATAGGTCCACACGACTCTAGACGGTGCTTGGTGGTTCTAGAATGCTCGTGAAGGTTCTAGACAAGGCTAGAAGACTCTAGAACATAATAAAGTGTGATGAACTAGGCCCAAACCTACGATCACAATCAAAAGGCAACCGACACTAAAAGTATCTGATGGCGTCTAGAAAGTTCTTTTATAAGCTAGAATGCTTGTAGAATCATTTGGTAAGTTCTAAAATGGCAATCACTGACCATCTAAAGATAGTTAAAGGCCCTTATGTCGGTTAGGCTTGACTATAAATAGCCTAAAAGGGCCGTTTGTAACCATCTATGTGAAGCATCGATAAAACTCATTCAACCATTCTCTCAAACTCTTTTACTCACTTTGACTGCTCTCTCTCGTACTCTCACAAACTTCTTTGTGCCCTAGAAATTCTAAAATCTCTAAAGACTTACTTTGGTGCTCTTTAGATAACAAGGACACCTTAGTGTTGCACGCCTAGTTGCTTGAAATTAGCAACTACATGACACTATGCTCTAAAATGTGTAACAATTGCTAATGTAAGTGTAGCCTAACTGGCATTTGTATATTTCCAAAGACAAAAGTTCCTGGGTTTAAATTCCCCCACCGCTAAGTTGTACTTAAAAAGACCTTAATTTTTTTTTTTTTTTAACAATTATAGTCCCTATCATGAAAATTGTATCAATTTTACTAAGTAACCATTTAAATAATTATTATTGGATCTTAAATATACTTTTACCATAAAGACTAGATTGTGGGAAAATATAAAGCATAAAAACTAAATAGTATGAATAAGGATCAAACTTAAGAAATTGTGAACTCTAGGACACACAGTAAAAAGTTGATAATGTATAAATCAATATTTTATAGTAGTGGGACCTATCAATTCCTTGGGTCTAAGAGTACAATTTACAACTCTTACTTTTCAACTCCTATTTCACAACTGCTTGGGCTAAACACACTCTAAATTGGTATTTATTAAAGTTGGAGTCTTAATTCTTACAAATTTAAAAGTAATGGAAATAAATGGGAAAATTGTCCAAAATAGCACGTTTGAGTTTTCATTTTATAAAACTAGCACCTTTTATGAAAAATCTTTTAAAAAAATCTTCTAGGTTCATTTGGACAAGATCGATCGTCGAGATTTGGTTAAAAAATTAGCTTTTTTCAACTTATCGATTGTTTTCTGCCTTCGTTCATCTCGGTAGAGATTAAGGCGAGTTTCTATTAATCTTTTCTAATGTTCTCAAATATTATACCAAACCCTATATATTTTTTATTTTTAAGGGGTCTTTAAAAAATACAACAAAGCAGCAAAATATTTACACTGTATAGAACAATTTTGAAAACGAAAAAAAGTCACATGCCCACAATGTAAAATACCAAAAATGCCCTCATTAAGATGACACCCACACGCATAATATATCTGGTAATCGTTTAGATTTTGGTTACACAATCGTTTATATTTGGCTACCCAAATCTAAACAATTTTTTTCAAGATTCTTTGGTACACGAATGTTTAGATTTGGTTATCCAAAAATAATTAACTTTTTTTTTTTTTTCAGATTCTGTGATAGTCGATCGTTTAGATTTGGTTACACGATCGTTTAGATTTGGTTACACGATCGTTTAGATTTGGCTAGCGAATTGTTTAGATTTGGCTACCCAAACCTAAACCATTTTTTTCAAGATTCTTTGATATACGATCGTTTAGATTTGGCCGATCGTTTAGATTTTAGATTTGACTACATGATTCGGTACCAAAACCTAAATGATTTTTTTTTTCAAGATTCTTTGGACATGATCGTGTACCAATATCCCAACGATTTTTTTTCAAGATCATTTATATTTGTTAGATTTGGCAAGCCAAATCTAAATGTGTACCAATATCCAACGATTTTTGTTTAGTACATGATCTTGAGCAGCCAAATAACCGTTTGAAAAAATAAAATAAAATAAAAATAGATATTTTATATTTGGTACACAAACTTGAACCAAATAACAGCTTGGGAAAAAAAATTACAGAGAGACGAGAAAAAGACGATGGAAAGGAAAAAAATTGCAGACGAAAAGAAAGAACAAACCTAGAGTATTTTAAAAAATGGTCTTTAACTAAGATAGCCTAAAATGACATACCATATTATAAGATTAACCTAAATTTCTCAAATTTTTCAGAAATGTCCTAAATTGACTAATATTTTACACAAATATAAGGCTCAAATGACCAATTTATCCATCTTTATTATTAATAATATATTAAAAAAAGAAAAAAGAAAAGGAAAATAGACATGATTAATATTTGCATTTATGAGATATTTTATGTAAATATGGTAAGTGATTAATTCTATTATGATAATATTATAATAAAAAAATTCTCTTAATTAGTTTTATTTTGGTGATTTTATTAAAAAATCTCCCCTCTTGATCTTTCTCTCACTTTCCAATCTTTCTCACCATCCATTATTTCTTTCGTTTTACATTTTTTTCATATATTCCACCTAATTATAGTATATATTGAATAATACGGTGTATATTTTTATAAATGAAAAGTTCTTATATCAATTTGTTTATAGAAGGTGGACCGACAAGAAGAGGAATTGGGGACGTGGGTTACGGTTTAGAAAATTAAAGAAAAAAGGTAAAAGTTTTCTTCTTCGAATACGTTGAATATTGATTCCATTTTCTTCATAAAAGACGTCGAATAATAGAAGATTGGGGGAAAGTATAAGCAGTGAAGAAGAATATTGGCGGCCAACTGGTACAGTGATCTTTCAAAAAATAATTTGACAAAAATTTAAGGTTAGTAAAAATTTATATTTAGTATTCGGAATACATTAGGGTATATTGAGTATATTAAAGATAACATTATTTATGTATTATTGAATATATGTAGTATATATGTAACAAATCACAAAAAATATATGAATTATGTAGTAGTATATATGTAAGAATTCAAAAAAAAAATTAATTGAATACATAATCTGTGTATAAGTGGTATATAAATGCAGTAAGAAAAAATCACAAAACATGAAAAAAAAATCTATGTATGTATTATTGAATATATGGAGTAGTATATATATAACAAATCACAAAACATAAATAAATTATTCAGTAGCATATATGTAAGAAATGAAAAAAATACTAAATGGATATATAATCTGTGTATTTATTGGTATATATGCAATATGAAAAAATCACAAAATATGAAAAAGAATATGCGTATGTATTATTGAATATATGCAGTAGTATATATGTGACAAATCACAAAACATAAATTTATTATTCAATGCTATACCATAGTATATACGAATGATGAGACATTTAATAAAAATTCTATGTCGAGCATGACAGGAAGATGAAGTGCATAATAAAACATTAAACAAAATAGAAGGAACATGACCGAAATGTATGCTACGAACGGAAGAATAACAAATTTTTTTAAGAAAAAAAATACATGCTACGAAACGGAAGAAAAAAGAATATACGAAACGAAAAATGAAAGAAAAAAAAAACTAACTATATATTCTATAGCAAATCGAAAGGGAAGAAAAAAACAATTTTTGAAATACAAATTGGAGAAGAAAACTGACGCGGGCATTGATGATCGTGAGAAAAAAGCTTTTGGTTTGGGCATGAAATTGAAAATAATTATTTTGTAGTATAATTAAAAATATTATTACCATATAAGATAATAATTTATACCATATTTAAATTATTGCAAAGGTAATAAATATTCCATTCATAAATATAAAAATATATATTAATAATTAAAGAAGTTATCACTTACATAATAAATTGTTTATAATATAAATTAGAAAATATTTGAATCTAATTTCGAAAATTATATATAATTAATAATTATGATAAGGTTATAATTGTCCTAAAAATATATGAAAATCTAATCAAGAAAATAAATCATAATTTATGATATTTGTGAAATTTTCTAGTAGATTTAGTTCTTTTGTCTAAATCTTTCTTTAAAAAAATGGTCGACTTTTTGAGTTTTTTAATTTTTGTTACCCGGACCGTAAATAATTTGGTGTTTTGTTATATTTATGAAATTTTTCTTTTTTTAATTCATTTATCTTTTAACCTACATTATATCAAAATCTTATGTAATTTTTAAATCTTTAGTCCAATTTCTAATTTCCATACAAATAGATTTTGTTTAGATAGATCTCGAGTGATTGCATATTATTTATAATTTTGGAAAAGCTTAAATTTTTCAATAATAAAAAAAAAGAGTTTTTTCAAAAATAAAACAAAGCACGAAAATTTACACCATATAGAGCAATTTTAAGAAATAAAAAAGCCCACATGCTCACAACGTGAAATAACAAAAATACCCCGCAAATAATCGGTCACACACGCTTGAAAAATAGTTATGTACCTAGTTTAAACGCTCTCTTAGCAAATCTAAAAGATCTTATACCCTTGTACCAAGTTTAAACGATCTTGTACCCTTGTACCTAATCTAAATGATCTCGTAGTAAGCCTAAATGATCTCGTAGCAAGTCTAAACGATTTCGTAGCAAGTCTAAATGATCTCGTACCAAGTCTAAACGATCTCGTACCAAGTCTAAACGATCTTGTATCAAATCTAAATGATATTGGTATACAGTCTAAACGACCTTGTACCAAATCTAAACGATTTGTTAGTGATAGTGGTCTATATTTGTCTATTTGGCATAGACAACTGATCATTTAGATATTGGTACACGATCGTTTAGATCCTGTACCAATATTATTTAAATTTTGTGCCAAGAAAAAAAAAAGAAGATGAGAAATGAAGAAAAATGAAGAAATTATGAAAAAGGAAATTAATAAATTGATAAATATTTACATAACTAATCATAATATTGTAAATTGGAGAAGAAATAATAATATAAAAAAATTAATAATGTGAAGAGGAGATAAATAAATCGCTAAGAATAAAAAGAATGATAAAATGTTCCCATTATTCAAGAGCAAACCTGAAATTTATAAAAATATCATGAGATTTTTTACTTTATTATCTGATATGTAAATATTTTGGTGTTTTGTTATACTTATGAAAATTAACTTTAAAAATAATATAATCTTGTCGTTGATCTCAAGCAGTGAGAATGTTGAATTCTCGAGTAGATTAATATCGGCCATATCTTATCTAATGATTTTCTTTTTCTCAAAATTTAATCTTTTTTCAAAAATTTCTTTTTCCAAAATCTAAAAATCATTTGGAACTTGAGAAATTCATATCATTGTCGAAAAAGAAATTGACTTAAACTATTTGAAAATTACATAGGAATCCAATATAATATTTGACAAAAATAACTGAATTTAGAATAGTTTTGAAAATATATAAGATTTAGAAAATTTTGAAAAAATTCTTAAAATCTCAATGGATTTCTCACTTGGAGATGGCGAGATGTATCCTGAAGAACAAAAAAAAATTGATTTTTTTACTAAATCTTGGTGGTCAATCTTGTCTAAGATGGATAAAAAAAAACTATGTAAACAATGTAAACAATTTAAAAAAGGATGCAAGTTTTGAAGATGAAAACTTAAACAAGCTAGTTCGACAATTATCCCTAATGTGCAACGCTACATTATTCTTTCATGAAACTTCACAATTACCACCTTAACGATTCTTGATTCTCGTTAATGAAAATTTTTATATAAAATTATTTCATTATGTTTTTTTCAAAAAGAAAACTACCCAAAGCAATTTTTTAAAAGGAAAAAAGAGAGGTTTAGTATGTTAAGAAAACAACATTTTACTTCTTAAAACAAAAATCAATGAATAACTGTTTAGATATTTATTTATGAAAGGTTTTCTTCTTTCAGCCTTCTGTCTTTTGAAAGAAGGGTAGCTACACGGCTCAACATTAACATCTCCCATAATTTAGCATCACTAATGATAAAATTAGGAATAAAGTTGGAGATCCAAGAAAAGAGTCACTGTGACGAGTAGAATAATTCAAATGAAAAAACCAAAAATGACTGAATGAAATTTGGAGATAGATGAGCCGAAAAATTAAGAAGTTACTTGTTCAAGTGTTCTTCCTCAAAGAGGACCGCCTTTCACTAGTTGATAACTGACCAGCCACAGCAGCATAAGATCTGAGTTTCTTGAGGATCGTCCTCTCGCTTACACGCAACATCAAAGAATGATACAACTTCCTATTATCTTGTATGCCACACAACATCTCAAGGTCTTCTTCTAAATGACTTGAACCATGTAAAGCTTCACGCATATCTGCAAGTGACACAAGAGCTTTACGAACATCTTTGGTAAGCAAAACATCCTTCCTAATTTTTGAATCTTCAATCCAGATGCTCTTTCCCTTTTGATACAACATAACACCACTAAAATTCCCAGAAACTGATATAGTTAGATCAAAGTGATTAAATGCATCCTCTGATAGCAACATTATGTATATTAATATCAGTAATTCAGTTTGTGGTTCCCCATCGTATGATATCTCAAAATATTCAATGTTTTCATTATCACAACCATAATACTCCAACTTTCTCCATAATGATACTCTTGCTTTACTGTATCGCCTGGAAAATAGAGATGAACACCAATCAATAACTAGCTCCAAATCAATGTTCACGATATCGTATGGGTTATTTGCTTCTGTAAATCCGTATCTGTGAAGCAAAGCAGCATTTCCCAAAGACCCATATGTATTGAACACCTAACGTGCAGCAGAGGAAACGAAAAAGTTATTCCAAACACCCTTAAGACTGAATAATGTTTTCCTACCAACCATAAACAGAGATCAACAAGATCTAATTAAAAAATCATTGAAAGATTGAATTCTAACCTCATTGCCAGCTTTGACATTCTTCACCATAATCATCTCAAGCGTTGTAGGATCATCTCTGAGATCAGAAGAGTTTGAGTCAGTATCATCTGCATTGTTTGCCTCATTTACAAGAGAATCTGATCCTACTTTATCCAGAGGAGAATTCCAGCATTTGGACACATCGTCATATGGATGCACATCATTTAGTTGAGAAGTACTATCATCGGACTCGACGTCAGAAGACACCAAGGTAAAATGTACATCCTCAGCATTGGTCTTGTGGTTAAATCTGAATTCATTGAATTGACAGAGTGAGAAATCAAAAACTTATTATTTTTCAAGGTCAAGTTTCTCCAATAACCCTCGAGCCACTCTTGGCTCCAAAATCAAAATAATTGTGGTTTATTGCTTGCTGTTAAAGCGGTTGAGGCTCATCCACAACAAGCAACTTCTTTAGATATATTGTTTCAGCTCAGCTCGTCTTAATTCAATGATGGGTTTTCTGATACAGATATATGCTTGTTAAGGCTCTTTCACAACAAGTAACTTCTTTGGTTGATCGTTTCAGCTCAGCTTTGTCTTAAGGCTCTTTCTTAGTGTTCTCTTGTCAGATTCTATGACGGATTTTCTTTTCAGAATATATGCCCCAATTGGAATTCTTAAAAAGACGCTAAGATTTAGAGAAAAATGTGTTGGACCTTAATGGCTCAAATGGGCAGAGTGCAGACAATGGCTTAAACCGTCGTTTCTTTTTTAGGGGGGGTTACCATTTGGCCAGACTTTTGAGAAGTGAGTGCCACTCACTCTATTGGCCATAGGTAAGCGGTGCACAGAACAGAAATTGCAAGGAAGTATATATATTGATAACAATATAGAAGATTGATTAACTTACAGATCTGCCAAAGGGACCATTCCAAACCCATGAAAGTCATCAATATCAAAAGATCTAGACGAAATGAGGCTCCTTGCAGAAAAATATTGTTCAATGCCAAAAAATTCTGGACTGAACATCAGAGGTGCAGACATCATAAGAGGCAGGATATTCTCTTTCCAGTCCTCATACATAAGAGTGTTGTCCTCTTTCACCGTCTACCTACATGTGTAAGAAAAATCATCTACATAGATTGCCACTTCACATTCACTGCATCATTACATTATGAAAACTTCATTTCTACAAATACAAAATAATGAACAAAACTACTTCAAGGAAGTGAAAACAAAGCCATATGACATTTAAGTATTTTCTTTTGCCAATTAAATTATTCCGGCTGGAATGTTCAACAGATTTATTATATAAAATTTAACTTGTATAAAAGCAATTGGGACTTTTGTATCATCTCACATACATCGCTCTCTCTCCAGCTAAAAGAACCCTTTCGAAAGATATAGTTATCACCCTTCAGTCCATGACCTGTTGAGCATGACCACCACTAAGGAATAGCGTATTGAAAGCTTCTTTCATCACCTTCTCTTAGCCTAAAAGAATCAAGAACTTGATTGTTGAAATCCCCTTGTGAATCAGAATGTCTTCCTGGTTAATGATCTGGAAAGACAATAAGAATAGTGGTGCAGTACTGGAGTTAAGTTACAGACTTGCCAGGGAAGCTAATCTGTTTTTGGCTTATTCCCCCTGCTTTAATAGTTTTCTTTTAATATACCCATATTGCCCGGACCATCTTACGTGGACCTCAAGTAACCTCACAGAATAACCCACTAGATCCAACAACATTTGGGTGCCAAGGAAATGAACCAATAGTGCATCAGCATAGTAGGAGAGAAAAGAATAGTGCGGGCAAGGGAATTGTAAGGGGTGGGAACCACTCGGGAGATCAATATAAATATTCTCAGGGTGCATTGAGTTAGTTAGACACTGGAAAGTATCATCTCGAGAGTGGGAGATAGGGAGATAGGGAGCTAGGGATGATCGTCTGTGATTGTGCCCTAGTTATTCTACCGTAATTCTACTATTCGATCCATTACTACTACAATAAAGATCGATACCTTTCATATCAATATCAGAGCAATCAAACCTGGGAAAAGCATCCAATATGGCGCAGAAACAATTGGAGGAGAAGATTGACGCAAACAAAGTCGAAACTTCGATGATTCGTGTGGAAAATCACAAAGTACCGAAGATGGAGGAATCCATGAAATCCTTATCGAAGAGCATGGAACAACTGAATGAACAAGCAGATAGTCAACAGCGTAGTTCCGAAGAAATGAAGAAGTTGTTGACGGATATCTTGACTGAGATCGCACAATCGAGATTAATACACCTTTGAATAATGAACGAGGCGAATCAAGCGGAAGTAAGAATGAGAAGTAAACGCTGACAGGAACGATTGCAATTACGAATGAAGTTCCACGATCTGGACCAGAAGATGCAACGTTAGACGAAGCAAATTTAAGAAAGTAGAGATGCTGATTTTCAATTGCATTGATCTTGATTCCTGGTTATTTCGAGCTGAAAGATACTTTCAGATTCATAAAGTAATGAGAAATTTTTTTTTTTGTTTTTGACTTGCTTTTGTTTTTAAAATTGGACTTTGATTTTGCTGAGGAAGAGAGATGTAGAGGATAGAGGCTGAAGATGAGAGGTGGATGGGATTTTACGAGGAATTTGGACGAGCATTGTAGCGGCAGTTAAGGAAGAAAGTATTTGTTCTACTTGGGCAATTGGCAACGGCCGAGTCTTTGGAGGCAACGACCGATTCAATGGAGAAAATGGAACGTCTGGGGAGTAACCAGGTGTCATTTGGCATTCATTGGGTAGAGTAACACCCGCAATTAATTTCTTGTCAAATGTGTGGGTGTGTCCTGATTTTTCATTGGACACGTCAAATGGCCTAGCCGACAAAGTCTCTCTCCTCCTTATCGATGCCTCTTCGACTTCTGCAAAATTATTCTCTCCTAATTTGAATTTCTTTTTCAACTTTAGTGCAGCAGGGGAAGAGTAGTGGGATGAGGATGGTTCATCGGCCGAGCAAGCTTGTGCCGTCTTCAGGGGCCGATTGTGTCGAAAGGATTCCTTGCAAAAGCTGGTTTTGAATGGGGCAAATTGAGAAAAGCCCATTCCGGTTTCAGAACTTGCAAATCTATTCCTTCATCTATTAAGGATTGGATTAGTAAAATACCTGATTAAAAGAGTGTTCTGAATGGCTGCCAGCTCTTCGATAGCCTTGATATCACCAAAATCAAGAAAAAAATTGCTATGGACTTCATCCTCCAACTTAATAGTTGCCGGCAACAAGCCACTGAAATTCTGTCTTACTTTTATTTTAGCTTCCAAAACATTGGTCATATTCATTGTGTCTAAAGAAATAATTTCAAGGTCTCCAAAATAGTTTCCATTTGCAGTGAAGATATCCTTTGTCCAGTAATCCAGCGGGAGATTTTTTATGAAGATCCACCCACCAAAACCTCTAATAAATTCCGGTCTACCATGCTTGAATTTGTTCCATCTTTCGGAATGGAGGAAGAAAAGTGTTAGGATCCCACCTAACAATGATTACCTCAAGAAGAAAAGATGAACTCAAGAACACTTAAAAAACATCCAAACATGAAATATATATTAGAAGATCATAATAACAAGGAACAAGTAACCCTAGCCTTTTGAGAGGGCTAGACTCTCCCAAGGTTCCTTACAAGGAAATCTTTCTTCAAAATTCTTCACACCTCTCCCCAACCCCTCTCCCACTATTTATAAAAAACACCTAACCAACTTACCATCTATTTACTAATATGACCTTACTAACAACCATTTTCATTTTCTCCTAATAATCCACTATTTTTCTATCTAAGGTCCTTACATTACTCTGCCCTTCGAAGACACCTTGTCCTCAAGGTGTGCTTACAAAATACGAACCTTGAACTCTCTACCATACCCCTGCCATCTCGGAAGAAATTTTATTCAGCTTCGCCTTGAAATTCCATTGGGTTGTAATAATTACACTTGCATGCATTCAACCCTTTAGACAGCCCTAGACTCCAAGAACTTCCCCAATCTTCATTTTTCTCACACGGAAAGTGACCCCAATTAACCAGCTGCAATTCCCTGAGCCTAATTCCATGCCACTTGCATTTTAATTTGAAGCTCTTCCTCTCTAATGGGCTAAGCCCACAATTCACTTTATGACCCCATCCCCAAATCAATTTCATGGCCCATACATCATCTTTCTTAGAATTACCAATGAGCTTCAGGCAATTCCGGTCCATTTTCAAGTTACTTTTCAGCCACACTAACAAATGGGTCTCAATGAATTTAGCAAATTCAAGCCCATTAATTTTTCTTTGTTATCATCTCATGTTTGGCCCACCACCCATATTCCAATAGGATTTCAACCTCAGATAAGGCCGTCAATTTATTTTTTTTTGAGGTATAATGGGCCTCATCCCTTACTTTTGCAATCAGCCCAAAAGCAACATTTTGGCCCACTTTTGATTAAATTCTTTCCCTAATTGCCATCCCACGTGATATACTTTAACCATTGAGGTTTGTTTTCCTGGCCATTTATTAGGAATTTGAGCCCCAATTTCTCCACCTAAGCCAAGCCCATTTGAGGAAATCTGGGCCTTTTCATTTAATTTCAGCCCATTTAACAAATCATAACTACTGCTGTCTCTAATTTTTTGCCCTAACGTTTGACGCTTCACGTGGTTTGAAGAATCTTTTTTCTTCACGAAATCTTCCCCCTCCTTTCTGAATTTTTTTCTTTGTCCGTAGCTGCTCACTCCCTCTGCAAATATCAAAGCATTCTTCCAGACAATTTCCGATCTCACTTGCGGCTTCGTCGCTATCCGCGTTCCGACAAACTCCCTTTGTGCCTTAGGCCGACTACCGCCAACGCACCATGTCTACATCTCTTCTTCCTGTAACTGGACTTTTTGACAATCCATCTTCTTCTTTTTCCGGCCACCGGTGACCAACTCAGAATCTTTCCTCCACCGCGGTTTCCGTTCATCCCCGCCTTGATTTTCCGTCACGACCCAATATGTTTCCATTCGCCAGCCTCTTCGTGATCCCTGTACTAATTCCAGTGCCACTTTCTTCCTTGTCGTTACCTATTCTATTTTACTCCGATGACCTTCGAAATTCCTTTGTTCATCTTCTTCACTGCCTAGCTTCCTCATCCCTTCCCTACTTTGATATAACTCGCACGCCACAAAAGAAAGGCAAGGAAAGTAACGTACCTCAACAAAATCTTGGCCTATGTATATGATCAACCTCTCAATGCTGCCACTCCAATGAGCCGTTTCTTCTATTTTCACAGATCGTATCCAGGTCGACTTGTTCCACATAGGTACTGTTTGATTCTTCTTTTTGTTTTCTTCACTACCACCAAGTATCAATGATCGCTTCCTCAATCGTTTCTTTGCCTTCCTTCTCATCCACAGTGTTTGCCTCCTTTCCCATGCTTCCGCCTTCTCTGTTCGGTGTTTCCATTTCCACCAAGTATTTGTCTCCGACCACCTCACCCTTAGTCGTCGGCCATGGGAATACACAGTTAGATTTGGCTTCCTCTTCCCTTCATCTTTTTCATGGTCGTTCTTCGATTCCTTAATCTTCAAGTCATTGTTCCATTTCTGTTTTTCTTCAACAATTTCTTCTAGTTTCTTCTCCTCTCTTTCTTTATCTCTTTGCAGCCCTCTGAAAGCTTTTGATGTATTGTTCTAGCACTCCTCGGTATTCTTTCCACCTTGCAATCCACAATCCATTTTTGCATATGCTCCCATGTCCATGAAGTCTCTCCTCTCTCAGCCGCCTCCAGTTTGCAATCAGCAGCCCATTTAAGTGCTTGCTCCCAAGTCCCTCTCTCAACTGCGGTCGGGTCTTCTTCCATCTTTCCTTTCATTTTCAACACCGATCCCTCCAACGTAGCAGATTCTTCCCGTCGGCAACTAACATTGTTTCCTCGTAATTCCTCTGCCAGCCTTTCGATGCTTTTGGACAACTCCAGAGTCACATCTTTAAGTTCCCTAATGTCCTTCTCATTCTTCTCCAACCTCTCCTCCATTTGTTTTTGGATCCAAGCCCGTGTCATCCCCAAGAGGTTACGGCTCTGATACCAATTTGTTAGGATCCCACCTAACAATGATTACCTCAAGAAGAAAAGATGAACTCAAGAACACTTAAAAAGCATCCAAACATGAAATATATATTAGAAGATTATAATAACAAAGAACAAGTAACCCTAGCCTTTTGAGAGGGCTAGACTCTCCCAAGGTTTCTTACAAGGAAATCTTTCTTCAAAATTCTTCACACCTCTCCCCAACCCCTCTCCCACTATTTATAAAAAAGACCTAACCAACTTACCATCTATTTACTAATATGGCCTTACTAACAACCATTTTCATTTTCTCCTAATAATCCACTATTTTTCTATCTAAGGTCCTTACAAAAAGCCCATATCATTTCCATTTCCCCGGGTTCTCAATCAAGTCTTCCAATTTTCCTCTTGATGAGCGTATTAAAACTTTATCCTTAATAAAAGTGGTAAAGAAAATAAACACAGAGTTACGTGGAAACCCGAGTACCGAGAGAAAAACCACAATCTGACTTTTTTATTATTTTCTCATTTTAACAAAGAATACAGTAGGGAGAATTAATAGACAACAAGCTTGTAATAAAAAAAAGAAAGCAAATTAGGTCAAATCTTTCCCTGGGCCAAGCCCACTAATACTAACACTCCCCCGCAAGTTGGGCGTAGATATCAAAGACACACAACTTGGTAACACATGAATCAAAGCTCTGTCTAAGAAGCCCCTTGGTGAGAACATCAGTAATCTGTTGACTCCAGGAGTTGTAAGGAATGCATATGCTACCATTATCCAGTTTTCTTTAATAAAGTGTCAATCTCCACATGTTTTATTCTATCATGTTGAACTGGATTGTTGGAGATGTTAATAGCTACTTATTATCATAGAATAATTTCAATGAAATCTCATAATCCTGATGAAGGTTGGAGAAGACCTTCTGAAGACAAATTTCCTCACATATCCCCAAGATTATAGCCCTGTACTCAACTTCAACGTTGCTTCTAGCTACAACCCGTTGCTTCTTACTCCTCCAGGTTACGAGATTGCCCCATACAAAGGTACAATAGCCAGACGTGGGTTTCCTGTCAACAATAAACTTTGCCTAGTTTTTTTTTTTCTTTGAAATGGAAACGGCCTCTTTATTAATATTAATATAATAATAATAAGACAAAAGTCCATAGTACAAGAGAATTATACAATGAGCATGTAACATTGAGCTTTGCCTAGTT
The DNA here is from genome assembly GCA_025688845.1 of Cucumis hystrix. Lineage (NCBI taxonomy): Eukaryota > Viridiplantae > Streptophyta > Magnoliopsida > Cucurbitales > Cucurbitaceae > Cucumis > Cucumis hystrix. The sequence goes on from CM046890.1 coordinate 7,265,274, forward strand.
AAAATTAGTATAGGCCTCAATAGTTCTTCTGTCATTTTTTTTAACATCAACCCCTTACCGGAAGTTGTTTTTAGGTACCTCAGAATTCTGTTAACAACAGCCTCCAATGCGTTCATCATAAGGAGTCTGCATGAACTGGCTAACGACATTCACAGCATAGGAGATATCTGGTCTAGCGTATGACAAGTAAATCAACTTTCCCACAAGGGGCTGATATTTTTCTTTCTCAACTAGAACTTTATCACCTAAATTTTTCAATTTACAGTTTACAGTTGAATTCAATAGGGGTATCAGCAGAACGACATCCCAGGATACATGTTTCAGTCAACAAATCAAGGGTATACTTCCTCTAAGATACGGAGATACCTTCTTTTGATCTAGCAACCTCCATCCCAAGGAAATACTTCAGATTCTCATCACCAATCTTCTTTTTCAGTTGGCTAATCTCAGCAATGTCATCCCCAAATAAAACAATGTCATTAACATAAACAATTATCACACCGATCTTTCCAGCTTTAGAGACTTTTGTAAACAAGGTGTGATCAGAGTGTCCCTAACTGTATCATTGGGACTTGACAAAGGTAGTAAACCTATCAAACCATTCTTTGGGCGATTGTTTTAGCCCATACAAGGATTTTCTAAGTTAACAAATCCGATGATCAAACTATGCTTCAGACCCTGGAGGAGGAATCATATAGACCTCCTCTTCTAAGGCTCCATTCAAGAACGCATTCTTAACATCTAATTGATACAAAGGCTTTACAACGATAGATAACAGGACTCCAATGGTATTTAGTTTTGCAATTGGAGAAAATGTTTCAAAGTAATCGACACCATAGGTCTGAGTGAACCCTTTTGCAACTAACCTGACCTTGTGTCTGTCAAGAGTTCCATCTGCCTTGTATTTGAGTGTGAACACCCATTTACATCCTACGGTTTTATGACCTTAGGGAGAGTACAGATCTCCCAAGTCTTATTCTTTTCAAGAGCTCTCATCTCCCCCATAACTGCAGTTTTCCACTCGAGGCACTCTAAAGCAATGTGGATATTTTTAGGTATCATGGTAGAGTCAAGACTGGCTGTGAAAGCTCTGAACTATGGAGATAGACACTTATAGGAAACATATCTACAAATGAGGTATTTCGTGCAGGATATGGTATCTTTCCTCAGAGTAATGGGGATGTCAAGAGAAGGATCACTCAGCAAGATTACTTGAATGATCCTGTTCAGCCTCATTACTACTAGTTTTTGCTCTGTCCTCAGTCTCTTCAACACTATCCTTTTCTCCCATATCTTTAGGAACAACAATATTGGACCCGTCAGTCTCACTCATTTTACTGTCAATACATGAGCCAATCGGATTAGTCATAGTATCATACCTTGATCTCGTGGAGGTTCAGAGTCTTGGATTAAATCCAACTGATCAGTAGGGGCCCGATTTCCTTTATGAGATTTCTCCTATAGTAAGTTTTCTAGGAAACTTGGTTTGTAGGTAGGACCATGGGACGAGGATCGGGGTCAAGAAAGGTAACAGGTGTAGGACTAGTAGACTCTAAGGGCCAATTAGATTTTTCACTCACACTCTCCTCCTAAGATGGCTAACGGGAAAGTAAGGTCGATCCTCACGAAAGGTAACATCCATAGTGACAAAGTATTTATGAAAAGGAAGATGGAAACATTTATAGTCACGTTGATGAAGGGGATACCCAACGAACACAAATGTCTGAGCCTAATGGGTGAATTTGGTTTGGTTAGGGCCAAAGCTATGAATATAGGTTGTAAACCTAAACACACAAAGGGGAACCTCAGAAGTAAGGCGAGTAGATGGATACGACTCCTTAACAATCTAAGGGAGTCTGGAGGTGAAGGACACAGGAGGGCATCCTAATGATGAGATAGGCTGCAGTAAAAACATCTCCCCACAAATAAGAGGGAAATGAAGTAGACAACATAAAGGAATGGGTTACTTCCAAAAGGTGATAGTTTTTCCGCTTGGCAACCCCATTTTGTAGAAAGGTGTAAGCACACGAGCTCTGGTGGACAATCCCTTTAGAGGATAAAAACTCACATAGGGAATGGTTTTGAGACTCCCGACCATTATCATTTGAAGAATTGCAATTTTAACATTGAATTGTGTTCTTACAGTGTGATAGAAGTTCTAAAATATAGAGGAGACCTCAGACTTATTACTGATAAGGAAGATCCAAGTAAGACGGGTATGATCATCAATAAAGATCACAAACCACCGTTTCCCAGAGGAAGTAGTAACCTTTGAGGGACCCCAAACGTCACTATGGATAAGGGTGAACTATTGGGTTGGCTTATATGGTTGTGAGGGAAATGAAACCCAATGTTGTTTGTCTCGAATACACACATGACAAAATAAAGAGGAAGCATCAACTTTAGAGAAGAGATGAGGAAATAAATACTTCATATATTGAAATTTTGGATGGCGTAATCGAAAATGCCACAACATACAATCTTGTTCAGAAATAGTAAATATGAAGATAATAAACTAGTCCTAAAGTTGCTATGCCGAGTAGTGTCAATCATCCTCCCTGAGCTCAAATCTTGAAATGAAACAAAATCGGATAAGAAAGCAGCATTGCAGATTAGCTCTCAAGTTATCTTGGTTATAGAGAGCAAATTATAGGAAATCTTAGGCACATGCAGTGCATTATGGAGGGATAATCCCTCAAAAGGAAGAATTTGCCCCTTCCCAACAATTGGAGCTAAGGAGCCTCGGCTATTATGATCTTTTCATTACCCGCACACGAAATATAAGAGACAAAATTCTCAGAGGAATCTGTCAAGTGACCGGTAGCACCTGAGTCTAGGATCTAAGGATTTTTCCCATCGATATTGATATGACTAAGGGACTGAGACATACAACAACGACGCCTAGCTTGGAGGGTTGACTAAGACCGTTTTGGTTTGCAATAAGGTCAAATGGTTGAGAAGTTCCAACAGACTACCTCATACAAGCACACAATGAATTTTATTTATCATTTAAGGACTGTTTCTTACTTCCTGGAGGACGACCAGTAGTTTCCAACACTGATCCTTGATGTGCCACTATTTCTTGCAATGCTCACAAATATGGATCAATTTTCCATTGTTCTTCTCATTATCATGGATAAAGGATCTAGCATGGAAGGCAGTGGAGTCAGTAGTAGGAGTAGTCAGAATAGTCATGGCACTCGTACAGTCTTCTTCAAGACGAACTTCATAACATACCTCCATTAAGGAGGAAAGGGGTCTCTTCAAGTATACGACCACAAGCAATGTCAAACTTGTTGAGACCTGCAAGGAAGTCATAGATCCAATCAGCTTCTTCAAGTCTCGCATGTTGTATGTCATCATTCGGAGTATCCCATACTGTCTCTCTGCACAGGTCTATCTCTTGCCAGAGTAGGGAAAGTTTGTTGAAGTAAGGTTACATCAAAAGTTCCTTGTTTGCATTCATGGACTTGTTTCCTCAAAGTATACAGGCAAGAGGCGTTCTGAAGCTTCAAATAAAGTTTCTGAGTAGTGTCCTATAGATCCTTCACAGTTGCTGCATAATGGTTGATCGTCCACCTAAGGCCGACCAAAAATCACAGCAAAGAATCCAAAATTGTCAGCCCTGAATTTGAATAGCTTTAATTTGCCGCGTTCTAACTCTCAAATCTCTAAAAGAAGCAATCCTCCGAACCTCTGATAAGCTCTGCTAAGGAGTCAGAATCCTGTTCAATTGACTCTCTGAAATAACCAAGATGATCCGAGCTTCAACGTCTGCTAAGTGGACTCGTTTGTTCTCCATCCAAGCACAATAGTATGAATGAAGAACCTTATAGTTTACAACTTCCACTGTATCTAACAGTTGAGAAGTTGAGCCGTAACTGGAAAAAAACGTTAGAAGGTTGCTGAAGAAATGTTGGAGGTGATGTCCGAGGGTGGAGATGGAGCACATGGTTGCCGTATAAGTTGTCGTGGAAGATGGGTTAAAGGGAACGAACCAAACAGATGGGAGGAGAAGAGAGGAAAAAAGGGAGAGAGAGAACTTACCTCATCTATCTTCCTGTTTGGAATGAGGAAGATTTTTCCCCAACAATTTTCTCATGAAAGAAAGCTTATTGAAGAAGTAAATTTTGTGTTACATAAATTTTGAATTAGAGTGCCTTTGAGAAAGGACCAAATAGCAGTAAAGAAGGCTCACGTGACTTCCAGTGATGACAAAGCATAGTCCATCAATGACATCAAAATCCCCCTCCCCCCAAATTCTCTGCACTTCCTTAGAGCGGGGAGTGTATGGAAGAATTGAGAAACAGCCAACTTGAACTTCACCAAATGCTGAAGCTATTCCCAGCTTGAAAACTAATATAGAAAACATAACTTCTTTAAAGAAAAACGGTAAGGCTAGTTCCTCAACGTTACTTCCTTTGGACAAAACCACCTAGCTAGACTTCAACGAATGAAGAATGAGGTGGTATTGATTTCAATTACAAACTACATTTTTCAATCAAAGAAGATAATTTAGAAAGAATAATGGGTGACTTATTTACTTCATCAACTTCACCTTTTGAAATAGGTATCAAAACCATATGTGAAGGAAACCTCTGAATTATCATCAACATATTCTCATTGCCTAAGAATCCACAAGCTTCTCACTACTTACACTAAACCCTGAATTATTGTCAAGATATTTAATTAGCTTTAGCATTTTTTTTATAATCAATAAACATATGGTCACAAGGAAAAGCATACTCTTATCCTAAATATTTACCAAGGCCCTAATAGCCATAGTGTTCGGAAGTATGTTTTTGAATTGGAGAGTCGGTTGGTTTGAGTTATGAAACCTGACAACCTGTGCTTAGAGTGTTGAGGTAGTTATTATAAGTCAGGTATATTTGTTGTAGTTTTTTTTGTAATCTTGAGAAGTTGGTTTACTGTTGAGTGTAGTTTTTTTTTTTTTTGTAGTTCTTTCCACTCCCTGAGAAGGAAAATGCCAGTAGAGTGAGGGAGTTAGACCTATTAGTCTCATAATGAGCTACTATAAGATTTTGGCTAAGGTTCTTGCTAATTATCTAAGAAAAGTGCTCCTTTGACTAGAGTTGAGACCCAGGGAGTCTCATAAACCCTGATTAATCGATAAGATATCTAATTGTGCTTGAGAATCCACAAGCTCGTCACTACTTACACTAACCATCTACTACTAAAAGATGTGCACAAGACTCCTCAATAACATCAAAGTTCATCTCTAAAAGTTCCTATATGTCTACTCGGGTAAAAAAGAGGATAAATTACTTCAACAGAGTAGAGAAGCGGGAACCTTTTCATTACTTACCTCCACAAGACCAACTGGAAGCAGAATGAAGTAAGTTAATCAAATTTATTGAACGGAAGAGAAAATTGAAAATGGAAGCAATTGTCTTATAAGAGAGGGGGCAGGTGAGGGAAAAATCAGTTGATGCAGGTAAATGGGTGTCATATCCCAATAACATCCAGATTAAGAAAATATGTTCTCTTTTGGTTGAACAAATGAATAAACAACAGTCACTTCAGAGAGTTGCAATTACAAATTTCAACAAAACTAATTCCTTTAATATTAATAACTCCATACATGAACTTAAAGAAACAGAGAAAAAGGAAGTGGACTTACCTTGTGTAGCTCAGTTCCACAAAGAAACTGGTCTACATCTTGCAGAGACCAAAGCAATGGCACGCATTCTTTATCAGGCAGAAGCTGGAGGTAGCCAGCCCAATTAGAGTTCTCCCCTAAACTTCTCTCATACATGAGAGCAACCGAAAGCCCCAGATAGCCACCCAAACCGACTTCTTCTATAATGGAAGAGGCGCTGGTGGTCTTGACGGTGAGGCAAGCAAGTTTAGGAACGTTTGCAACAACATCACCTTCCCGTAAATCGTACAAGGCTTTGACGGAGATTCCATTGTCGGGGGTATCCGTGAATTGAAGAGCGTCGCTGCATTGTATGCCTTGGGATGTCATCCATCGCTTGAAAACTCTCAATCGCCTGGTTGTAAGGAAAAAATGGAGAAAAATAAGCAAATATTCAAAACTTGAGAAGAAGAAAAGAAGAAAGTTGATCGGTAGGATAACCTGGAAGTCATTGTTCTCAGCTAGCAAGGATCTGGTGACTGCAGTTGGAGGCCGTTGAGGACCAGCGATTGCTTTGCTTTACCATTTTATTTTAGTAATAAATAATGTTTATAAGGAAAACCACACCCTTAACCTAAACCTAAGGGGGCGGCAGGATTTGGAAATTACAAATGAGATTTGATGGGGTTTTGGTGTCTATAAATTATAAATGTTGTGCTTGGGTGAACAAATTGAAAATCTAGATTTATGATGTATATGTTTAGGGTGCTGACTTGTTGATTCTATTGATTTTCATGGCAATAATGTAAAAATGAGATTTTAATATTCAATAATAATAATTTTGATTAAAGTTGCGTTAATATGAAGAGTCTAATTAGGAATATTACAAACCATTTACCTAATATAATAAGTCATGTAATCGAATGAGTTTACAAAGGTTTCAATTAAGCAACATTAAAAAAGATTTAATAGGTTTCAAAATAAGCATAATCAAAAGAGTCATGCAAAAGTGAAAGTCAAATAAAATTACATTTAGCCATAGTTATGGTTATTTTTCTATAATACACATGTAATGTATTTTAAGCCGCTTTTATAAAAATGTTTAAGTAAAAATTAGTTTTTTAAAAAAAATATTTTTTTCTTAAGTCAATCCAAATAACTCATAAGTCTTCTAGTTAAATTGACAAATGAAAAATGTTATTAAATTAAAAATAAATCACTGTATATGTGATATATATTTACAATTTATATTGTATAACTAATATATTAATATTTTATTTATATAGTTGAGATCACAATAGATAGGGCATCAATTTCCACCTTAAAAATATAACAAAACAAAGAAAATCTCAAAAAATGAAAGGAAAATTAATTTTTAAAAAGAGAATTAAAAAAGATGATCTAATAATAATTATTGATGAAGACAGTCATTGATCAATGGTGAAGATGATCAACGATCGCCAATGTTTAAGACGATCGGTTGGTCGCCGACCATCATGACAATCGATTGCCAAGGGTCATGGCTATTGGTCATTGACCACCACTTCGACCATTTGTTAATAGGCATGACATCGATAAGATGTTCACCCGACGATAGTAACGTCCAAAGTTGTAGGTCACCAACGATAGATAATTGATGGTCAGACGATCTAAAGGCGATGCTCAAGATGATCTGGAGCCAATAATTATGACGATCAGTCGTTGTGACCGTTGATTAATCATGATCGGTCAACATGGTTATTGATCGTGAAGTTGGCTAACATTTGTTGCATCAATGATTATTGATAAGATGTTGAAGTGAATTTTTAAAAAAAATATATGACATTCAATAAAAAAAAAATTCCAAACTCATGAAAATTTTCCACTTCAACCTCTTATCAATGATCTTTGAATGATCGTTGGCAACAAACGTTAGCCAACTTCAAGATCAACCATGATGACTGATCATGATCAATCGACAGGCACGATAACTGATCGTCTTAACCGTCGGCTTTGAATCATCTTGATCATCGACTCTAGATCGTCTAGACCATCGATTATCTTGATCATTGCTGACCATTGATGACCTCTCACCAATGATCATTGATAATCGTTGGCAACAAACGTTAGCCAACTTCACCGTCAACCATGATGATCGATCACGATCAATCGATGGTTACGACGATCGATCGTCTTAACCGTCAGCTTTGGATTGTCTTGACCATCGATTATTAATCATCTTGATCGTCAATGACCACTCATCTTGATCGTCGATGACTTACAACTTTGGATGTTACTGTCGTTCGGTGAACATCTTGATCAACTCCGACCAATCGTTATCGTTAATTATTGATGTAATACCTATTAACAAACGGTCGTAGTGATGGTCAATGACCAATAGCCATGACCGTTGGCGATCAATTGTCATGATGGTCAACGACTAACCAATCGTCTTAAACATTGGCAATCGTTGATCGCCTTCACCATCATCTTCACCAAGGCTTCCTACACTCTTTTCCACGGGTTTGAATAGTAAACATTATTCAAGCCTATGCTTAACTTTTCTTTTTCTAATTCAATCTAGAAAATTCATCAGCCAACTTTGTACACCACTCGCGATGACCACTGTTGGCCGACCACTGGTGTCATTTCTCACAATCTTGTCGACAAACTTTCAGCCACTAACTCCGACAACCGTCGAAACCATGAAAAATTAATAAAAATGGTTTATTTAAAAAAAAATCTTAGTCATTTCAAATACACCTTTGATTTAAGGAACACTTGCAAAAAATAGCAAAAAAAAATTGTGATAATAGGGCCCATGTGACTACATTTTCTAAATTGCAAAAGTAGCAAATTTAAAAGCGGATAACCATTTGATAGCCGTCTAATATCATTCATTACTTGTCATATTTGTCATATTCGCAATATGCAAAAAAGCTATCGGCTGTTTTTTCTAAAAAAATTTGTCATTTAATGCAATTTCCCTTGATTTAATCACAACAATATTTTTCAAAATACACATTTTTTCATTCTTCCATTTTCTTTTCTTCTAGAGTTTTTTTTAAATAATAATAATTATTAGAATATGTTTTAATTATCTCTTTACTCTTTTTTGCTTAAAATTAATATTTCCTTCATATTAGGAGATTTTGTTTATTTTATTATATTTTTCCTAGGTGAAATCAAATATTCATATATTAATATATATATTGGTAATATAGTGGAAATTGTAAATATACCATTGTTTATTTTTAGTTTAATAATGTTTTCCATTTTTTTTGTTAGTTAATTTAACTAGAAGACTTAGGACTTATTTGGATTGCCTTAGGAAAAAAAGTGTTTTTTTAAAGGGAAATTTTCAAAAATAGCAAATTTTACAAAATATTTACAACCTATAACAAATTCTATCACTGATAGTCATTGATATTCAATAGTGATAGAAGACTATCAGTGATAGAATCCAAAATTTTGCTATAGCTTGTAAATATTTTAGTTTATTTTGCTATTTTTAAAAATATTCCTTTTTTAAATTCATTTTTATTTTAACTTTTTTTTTATAAAAGTGATGTAAAATACTTTGCATTAGGAACGCAACCATAAGTATGACTAAATGTAACTTTACTTGACTTTCCCTTTTGCATGACCATTTTGGTTATGCTTATTTTGAAACCTATTAGACCATTTTTAACGTTGATTAACTAGAACTTTCGTAAAACACATAATTCCTAAATTGAAATTATTAAACCTTCTTAATTAGGACCCACATTTGATTAATTTATTGTTAATCTCCACAGAGTTATTTAGTCATTGCTTTTGGTTATTGTGTTCGAAATTAGTTTGTGTTGAAGGAGGATTTGAGAAGATTGGAAGCAAAGATTCTGCAGTTTGGAGGTTGGAGAAAATAAATAAACTACAAGCTGAAGTCGTTTCTCTTGACAAATTGAAATCACACCCACATTCTTTAGTTTTCAAGTCGGTTTGAAATACTCAGAAGGAATTAAAAGGTGAGGTTTGTTTTTTTAAATGTTTATTCAATTTCTAACAAGTTTTGTGAAGGAAGCTTGAGCAAATTCTGATGTTAAATTAATGATTTTTTAAGAGGCAATCAAGTCACAGTTTGGTGGGCAAATTCATGAAGTCTCTGGTGTTTTGAGTATTTTGGATTGTATAGATTAATGTAGAAGCTCTATTTGGTATGGTTAAAATTTTTATTAAATTTCCTAAAACTTTTATGAAGAAATCATGAGCTAAAATTACTAGGAGTAAGTTTAATTTCTGGAAAAAAATCCAAGGTTAGCATAAGACTCGAATTTGAACTACCTGTGTTTTTGGTGATTTCTATAACAATCTGTGAGAAATCTCGTTTTCTTTTCTTCAAGTAAGTTGTAGAGGGTTTCAAAAGGAAGAGTTTTATATAAAGTACATTAATTTTAGTCAAGTATTGAGGAAGTATGGATGTTTGAAGTTAGGTTGTTAAATCTGAAAAATTTTGAAAAAATTGTGAAATTTATGTCTAAAGTTTAGAATTGATAAATGTCATCTTTTGTGCGTCATTTTAAGTTTAGTATGAAAAACAAGACTATGTAAGGTTTTGATACTAGGTTTTGGTTTGTTTGACAGGCAAAGAGAAAATAGGCCGAGTCTACACATCAGAGAACTGGCCTAAGGCTATGAGTGACAAAACAAATTTCGAAAGTGATTTCTAAACCGTATTTATGATTAAATGTTTTCTATGCTTGAATATGAGTTTATGAATAAAACATGATTTCTATGAATGGTTTCAAGCATAAGTTTTATAATGAAATTGATATATGAGCACATTATTACTGAGTTCCTGAAAAGTAGTTGAAACAATATCATTTAAAGCAAGTATTGTTTATAGATTTTCAATTTTCCACGAACTAGCTGTGTAAGCTTGAGTTTTACGAAAGATAAAGATAAGCACACATGTTTTAATGTTTTCACATGTCCTTATGAGATGAAGTTTGTTGCTTTCGATTTACACATGCCCTCTCCTCATTGTTTTAGAATGTTTGAGTTTCATCCATTTGAGTAGTGTCATATTTAAAGTGCCTAAGTTTCATTTTTTGCTTACATATTTTACTTATTTATTATGTTTTGTAACATGTTTCAAATTTGACGCACAAATGGTCTTCTATACAAGATTTTGAGATTGACTTTGGAGGAATATGAAAAGAGTTTTGGTTCGTATTCTATAATTTTGTTAGGAATGATCATTTCATGCTTCCAAGACTTGTAGGAATTTTTTGTTATGCACACCACTTTGCACATCCATTTACTTGATGTAACTTCATACTTATCACTTAAGTTGACATTGCTCGAACTATTTATGAAATGGTCGAAGTTTCTTGACATATATTTCTTATGATAATTAAAGTTGGTGTTATTGCATGTTGCCTAGTGTAGTTCCTAAGATTATTATATTTGACATTTTATAACATGTTTACTTAGTAAATTGAATATTATTTTTTATTTAATAAAATAATTTTACTGTCACTTTTAGTAACGTCGCAAAAGCATTGGTTTTCTAAACTAAAAAAATTGTAGAAATTTTTAGTGGCGCTAAATATTGACTTTAATACGTCGTAAAAAACGTTTTTAATGGTCACAAATTAACCTTTAGCAACAACATTATTTGATACTAAAACAACACCTTTAATGGTGAGTGCACTACGTCATTATAAAAAATAAATAGTGACAAAACATGTGGTACTAAAAGTAAGCATTTAGTAATGCGCAAAAGTCACTAAAAGTACACATTTTATAGTGCGTAATTATCGCGTCGCTAAAACTTTTAGCTACGCGGATACTAGAACAGTTCTTTAGCTACGCAATTATTGCATCGCTAATACTTTTAGTGACTTTTTTTTGTTTGTTTTAGTAACGTTTTTTGTGTGCCACTAAAAACTCAATTTCTTGTAGTGTAAGTCCTCAATAACCATTTTATTGAATATAATATAATTTAGAGGAGTTTGCAAAAATAGCAAAAAAAATTATGATAATAAAGCCCATGTCAGTTACATTTTCAAAATTGCAAAAATAGCAAATTTATAAGCAGATTACCATCATATTTGCCAAATTTGCAATATTAAAAAAAAAGAGGTGTTATGAGCTATTTTTTCTAAATTTTTTGTCATCTAATGTTTCCCTATAATTTAAACTATAAACTACGAGTTTGAGGACATAAATTCCTACAGCCCTCGACGTTGAAGGTATTTAGGAGTATAACCCTTAATTCAAGGAAATATAAAATAAAAGAGCACAACTTGTTCAGCTTCCATGCCTAACTCATCTTACCCCTCTTTACTTGGCTTCAGTGCCTGAACTCATGGGAAGGAAAACTCAACATGTAAGTCAAATACTTAGTGAATGAAGCTTTTAGAAAACCTTTTTGGGAAATACAATACAAAGATATAAATACATTTTCACTTCATAAACACATGCTCACAACACCTCATTTTATAAATCACACATTAGCTTATATATCTTTCCACCAAGAATATGAATCGTTCCCTATGCCAAGACTACTGGGATTCACTCTCGCCAGCATCTTGCGTTTAGGCCACTATGATGTTTACTCCATCCACATCGTTCGAGAATTTTCCTGATTCATTTCTCGTTGCACACGCCGTCCATACGACGCCTTTACACATTATGTGCAAACCATATAACAACTGCTCACTTGATAGGAATAAGGCTTATAGTTTACTCGCACACAAGTAGCACAATCATCACATAGAAATCAATAGTTTTCTCTTTTCAAACAACAACAACAATATCAACACAACAATATAGATAGATATAAATGACGCGTTATGCATAACCACAAACTAAAAAAAAATACTTTCAACACATTTTTTTAAGAAAATCCTTCACAAGGCATTTCCTTTACTTTTAAAGGTTCAAGGCAGTCAGTAGAAGGGGAGAACAAGTATCCACAACATGCAAAGACTAAGATTTTGGCAAGCAGAAGGTGACAAAGCTACCCATGTAGAAAGCTCTATAAATAAGTCAATTTTAAATGAAGAATACTCTTAATTTTCTCGTGTGTTTTCTCTCAAACTAGTTGAAAAAAAGTTTTCTAAGAAAGTGTAGTAGGCGAGGTGTGTCACACCCCATTCTAGATTTTCCTCTCTAACCTAAACCGTGCATGAAAAAGGCTTTTTAAAATATTTTTTTTTCTAACTTAATTTCTACGGAACACATATTATAATTTCTACAAAAATTTCGACAACATCTCCCCTAAAATGTGAGTTTGCCAAACCTAAAATAATACATATGTAAACAAACTTCAGATTTCCCAACACAAATAAGTGTGTCTCACCACACATATCTGATCCAGAAAATTCCAGAGTCTTAATAAGAGTTTATATCTAAACAAGGAATTGAGTTAACAAATAATTAAAGTCCACTAAGATATTTCTCGATTACATGCCCATAGCGCTAACCACTCCATAAAGCAATACAAAATTTAAATATATACATGCAAAAAGAATGAGAGTCTACAGTCAGTGATAGGGAATTCAACACATGCTTCGTCCTTGACCGCTACTTGGGGGGGAGAAGAAAACATTTAAAACGTGAGCTAAAACTCAATGAGTGGCAAGTTTCCAAAAGTAAAAACTCGTAAAACATCATATCAAGAATATTTAAATATGCATCAATATTGCAATCATAATTATAACGTTATAATCATGTGTTACTATAAATCACAAGTGTTGCCAACAAACCTGTAAGCCAATCAACCATGGCAAGGCACCTAAATATACGGTCAAGAATAGCTCGCACATAATCAAAGAATCATGAAGCCACAACTAGTTCACACATATTTAGTACCCGCCATGATAGTTACCTCCATCCAATATGACCATGATAGCATACTAAATACACCGTCCGCAAATAGCTCACATGTGATCCATATCCACAAGGAGACACGCGACCAAATCGAGCTCACGTATACTTAGCACCTACCACAATAACAACATCAATCCAATCCAGCCATGGTAGCATACTAAATATACGATACAAAATAGCTCACACATGATCCATATCCACAAGGAAATACACGGCCAAACAAAATTCACACATACTTAGCACCTACCACAATAACAACATCCATCCAATCCAACCATGATAGCATCCTAAATACACGGCTCGAAATAGCTCACACGTGATCCATATCCATAAAGAAACATGCGATCAAATGGAGCTCACGCATATTTAGCACCTACTACAGTAACAACATCCATCCACTCCTATGTACACATAGAGCCACCCACCATGGGTTAAAATAGACTCGAAGCCATATCACAATCCTTCATCCATATCCTCACCTAAGCTGAGGTTCTCGACAGTCACGACCTCTTTCAACTTTGAAACCCCTTAACGACCATAGATGGAGCTACAAAAACACATTCACGTAGCCTTAGAGAAATTACTTTCTTATTCTTCATAAGCATCAGATAGTCATCTCTAAAAATATCAAGTACAACCAGAATTTGAAACACATTTTTTTTATGAAATCCAAGCAAGACACATTCTTGAAATCATGATGAATACACTCATCGTTTAAACATAAATGAAAACATAGCTATAAGAAGTTTAAGTCATGTAGTTTCCCAACGATACCATAAGATAACATATATAAGTATAAAGAAAGCTTGAAAATGAGCCACTCACTGTCAATGACTCGATCCCCCAGGATTATACACCTTCTCCATTTCAAATTGGCTTAACATAGAGATTAAGGTCACATTTATTGTCTTCTCATGTCACGAGGCTATAACTATTTTCAAAACACTTCATAAGGCCAACTAAATATATTTTATGTTTGTAAGGTCCGTAAATTTTCAAAGCACCTTGGATTAAGCTAAACTTTTCACCTACGAACCCTTAGACTTGAAATCTAGATACTCAACCCAAGCATCCACTGTAGTTCAAGCTCAATGGATCTTTTAGGGGGATACACTTTTGGACCCTTAAACTTCAACTTAATCTCTTAACCATAAGCATCCAAACTTAAGTCATCTTTTAATTCCATACGCTCTTATATCCAATATTCCTACCTTAGAGGTTTAGATCCATTAACAATCTCGATACCAATCTAACGAGTCAAAAACTTAGAAACTTACTCAAACTTTTTAAAATGACCTTAAATAGTCTTGTCTTTCTATAATAATTTAAGATGATGCATAAACTATGGTGCTCATGCATTCTACACTAAACAAATAAAATCATAATTCATACTTTTCCATAAATTTCCAACTTCAGTAGGCTAACTTCAACTACTCGTAACTTCTTCAATACTTAATAAAATTTCATGTACTTTATATCAAACTCTTCATTTTGGAATCCTATACAACTTGTAGAAATGAAAGTGTGATTCCCACTGGATTTTTCCAGAATTACCTCGAAAAACAGGTACTCTAAAATCGCATTCTCTGCAATCTCCTGCTTTCCTCCTAAATTTAAACATATTTTGAATCAGAATTGCCTAACAAGTGCTTCATGAAAGTTATAGAATGTTGAATAATCTTTCTAACAATATCCAATAGAGCTTTTATTTCCATCTATACACTTTAGGATACTAAAAAAACTAGAGGTTTCTTGAAATTGAATGAAAAGTTTGTGTCCTGTTTTCTGTTTAAAATATCATTCACTTAGCCTCAGAATTTCCTCAAGCTTTATTCACGAAACTTGTTAGAAATTGAGTTAAATTTCAGAAATATCCAAGCTTACATTTTAATTCTTCTTGTGTAGCTCAAACCAAAATAAAAACTATAGATGGTCTATGAACACCAAGTTTCTACCATCATTCAAATAAAATTTATTCTAAAATTTCTACACAAAACAATATGGGTAAAATCAAGTTCACGCTTAAACTTAATGGGCATTCAAGAACTCTAGCAATTCAAGAACTCTAGCAAAACAATGAAATGTAATGGGTAATGTAAAAATCAAGTCGAAACTCAATGGGTAAACTATACTCTTTGAGAAATCCAACTAAAATAGGCAAATCCTTACCCAAAACTCTATTTCACATCTTAATAATTCTCACCTTTACTAATTACCAAAATCTTGACGAAAACGCGATCGAACCCACTGGACAACAACTAAACAACACCACTACTCTTCAATCTAACACCAAAACATGATAGAAACTAGTCATTTGAAAAAGGCTAATGGGTAGTATAGATCTTCAAGAAAAAAAACCCACAAAACTCATTGAATAGTCCAGAACTGACCTCAACTTCGAGATTCGACGAGGCTAGCGATGACCAACACGACACAGAGTAGCAATCAACGTGGTACCTGATGGCTGGGTTACGACAGATAGGTGCGTGGCTCAACAAATTCGATGGCTGGAGCTCAAAAGCCGTTAACGGGGCTAGTGCATGATTAACATCCGATCTACTGCACTTAACGACTGATGCAAATGGAGATGGCTCGACGATCAGCAGTGGAACAAGGCATCGAAGTTGACGTCGACGCGAAGGAGAGGGAGAGAGGTTTCGACATGAGCATCTTCGAGAGAGAGGGGGGAGACTTCGTGAGTCCTTTCTCTTTTTCTCTCTTTTTCTTCTTCTCCTTTTTTTTTTATTAAAAGGAAATAAGGAAGATAATAATGATAAAAAAGAATGACCATAATGCCCCTACTTCAATTTAAACGTACTTTGGACATTTTCTTAGTTTTCCATCACTTAACAGTTTTTTTTCTAATCATTACCAAAACAAAATTGATTCTAAATTTTTTTAATCAAAATGATTCAACCCATACAAAATTTACAATTGGATTTAAAATTCTTCTTCACACCTTATGAAATATTAATATAAATAAAAGGAGAATGGAGTGAGGGCTTACAAGGAGAGGCTATCAGACAAAAGGAACGCGAGGAAGGTGTTGTTCAAGTCCAAGGAAGAAGGAAAGGTCAGCTTTCAAAGAAGTATGAGCAGTGTGGAATTTTTAAAGTCTATAAAACACATCACTCTGAATCTGTAGCTGCAATTTGAGGGTAAGCTAGTTAAGATAATTCTAAGCAAGTTTGAAGAAGGAACTTTTCTTTTTAATGGCCATATTAAAAGTTATGGATGCTTGAAGTTGAAAGAAATTTTCTGGAGATTTGCAGTTTTTCGAGCAAGGTTGAAGATGGTTGAGAAATTAGGTCGTGAGGCTTAGGGCATGCACACATTTTGAAGGTAAGAAAGTTTCTTAAACTTGTTAGCACAAACAAGACATGGCGAGTGTACGGGCAGACGACGTGGGATGCGTGCCTAGGCCATGCCACATGCCATGTGTGCGCAGGGCGTTTGGATGCACGCATAGAGGGGTGCAGTGTGTCACGGTCATACTTGTCTAGGGCGTGTTTGCCTATGGCGTATGCCCAAATACCCCCACTTTATCTTATCTTTATGTCTTGTATTTAGTTTAGCTAGCTGCTTTCCAATTTAAGTCATAAAGTTTGGGTGTGACGTTTCGATATTTTCATATGCAAGTCTACCAGAGCTGAAAATGTTCAAAATGTACTATAGGGGAGGCATACTAGTTGAATCCTCGCCCAAGCATTGTCGCACTCTTTGCAAGCAAACATTTCCCTTGCAACTGACAATCTTCAATGTATATTGCAATGCCAATTTCAATAAATTTCTTTCTCTCTCACATTTTCTAAAATATTTTCTCACGAATGTGATGGGAGGTTGATTCGTACTGCGAGTTTGTCTGCAGTTTTCGAATTTTGATCGATTGACTTGTTTATTGAGTTCGAATAAGTGTCGTACAATCGTCTATCCTGAGTTTGAAAGACTACAATTGTGATAAGTGTTATCAGAGCCAATTTGGCTAATTGACAGTTGAGATAGAAAGATGTCGACTACGAAATAGATAGGGTAACACGCATGATGAACGATTGGTGGGACTCGAAGAGCAGTTGCTCCACTTGGTGGAAGTTCCTGATTTCATCCGATTTCTTGAAAAGCGACTTGAGGAAGTTCAAGAAAATTGATGCTATTGATGTGGTGTCTAATCGTCTCGACGGATTACCCATACAAGAATTGTTGATTAGAGTTGACACTCTAGAGTCACAAATTTGGAGAACTAGAAATGTCACCTACGAGTGTGGGGACAGTTCATCAGGCTCTGCTGCTCATATGGAAGAATGAGTTATCGAGCTAAATAACTCCCACAAGAATATGCTGGAAATGATAAAAGACATTATAGAGGATTTTCGAGTCACCCTTGATGTCGTTAGGAATGAAATCGTAGAGGTGAACACGAAGGTGAACCTTACAATGTGAGCATCGACTAACCAAGCTCTGACTGAAGGAGCAATTACAGTTGGTAAAATAAAGATCCCTGAACCGAAGCCCTTCTGTGGGGCAAGAGATGCAAAGGCATTGGAAAATTTTATCTTTGATATCGAGCAATACTTCAAGGCCACGAATACTGTCACAAAAGAAGCCAAAGTGACATTGGTGACCATGCATCAGTTTGAAGATGCAAAGTTATGGTGGAGGTCCCGGTATGTTGATAATCAAGAAGGGCGTTGCATAATAGACACCTGAGACAGGTTAAAGAAAGAACTTCGCTCGCAGTTTTTCCCCTAGAAGATCAAAATTCTTGCTCGGCAGAAACTGTGCGAGTTGAAACACACCGAAACCATTCAGAAGTATGTGAAACAATTGGCAAAGCTAATGTTGGACATATGTGACATGACCGAAAAGAATAAAATCTTTAGTTTTGTTGAAGGGTTGAAGCCGTCGGCAAGGACTAAGCTATATGAGCAGAGAGTTCAAGACCTCGCATCAACCTATGCAACAACTGAATGTTTGTTTGATCTGTCTAGTGACTCTTAAGATACGAGATGTCATCAAAGTTCTTCACATAGAAGAGATAGAAATAGTCGACTGAATTCTTCCAAAAATGTTAGTGAAGATAGAAGTCCCGGTAGAGACTGCAAGCCTTTCCAACTCAATATAGAGAACACCTAGCGAAGACACAATAGTCCGAACACATCAAATCATCCTTTCAGTTTCTACATATGTGACGGGTCACTTCGGGCTAAGAAATGTCTGAATAAATCGGCCTTATATGCCTTTCAGGCCTCTTTAGCTTTAGACTGAAATGACAAGTTGCGTCAATTAAAAAAGAAAGTTGGCCAAGTGGAGGAAGTTGAGAATCCTAGAGTGGGGGCCATGAGATTCTTGTCGTCCCTTCAGAAGAAGTGGGAGAGACAAGTAGACATGCGAAAAGGGGTCTAATATATGTTGACACCTGGGTCAACCGGAAGCACACAAAGAGCACTATGGTCAACTTTGGTGCAACCCATAATTTCATGACGATGGCAGAAGCCAGACTGCTGAGCCTTCATTGGAAGAAGAATACATGAAAAATTAAGGTCGTGAATTCTACAACTTTACTCATCGTCGAATTAGTAAAACAAACGGTGATACAATTGAGAGGATGAAGCGGTCCTGTAGACTTCGTGATTGTAGGTATGGATGACTTTGATGTAGTACTCGAAATGGAATTCCTCCTTGAACATCAGGTGATCCTAATGCCTTTAGCCAAATTTTTGGTGATCACTAGGTTTATCCCCACCGTTGTGCAGACAAACCTTCGCCAACCCAAAGGATTGAGAATGATCTCAGCCATGCAACTAAGAGAGGGCCTCACTCAAGATGAAACAACATTCAGTGCCACCCCATTTGAGTTTTCAGATAGCTCGGGGGAGACAGTTCATAAAGACACAAGGTGTGTCGTAGAAAAGTATTGTGATGGGATACTTGGTAGTTTGCCCATGTCAAAATTGCCTACGAAGAATGCTTGTCATATGATGTCGCTGGAGTGAACCGAACTTCGAAGACAGTCGAAGGGATTATCGAGTGTAGGATTCATTAGATCTGCAAAAGCTCCATATGAAGCCCAAGCCTTTTTACGGAAAGAAGAGAATAGAAATTTACAGTTGTGTGTCGACGATCGTGTCTTGAAAGAAGCCCTGAGGAAAAGGCCAGCTCTTGGGTTCATGGATGCGACCCAACCTGTTGAATTGAACACTGATGCATCTGATTATGCGTTGAATGGTGTTCTCTTACAGAACAGACACCCCATCACATCTCTGAGTTAGAAGCCGAGTACATAGAAAAGAGTTATGCGGTGTTTGAAGAAGAAATGCTTGCCATGGAACACAGTCTGAAGGATGGGAGACAGTATTCACAGAGATCTACTTATAAGAGAGAGACGAACAACATTGTGACAACCACTTTAATACTCAGTCGAAACTGACTTCGAGTCAAACAAAGAGGTAGAGAGATCTGCCCGAATTTGATTTTGGGTTAGAACATAGGAAAGGAGTGAATAATCAGGCAGCTAATGCCCTTAGTTAGAGAAATGATCATACGATTCCATGCATGTTGACTTGTATACAGGCACATCAAATTGATGGCCCAATGTGAGACTCGTCGAAGGAATCCTTGCCAAAAAACTCTGATGCTCATTATGGTGTGAGTTTGGCTAAGGTCGGAAGACAAAAAAAAGAATGGGATTCAGTTGTTGAAGGTAACCCAATTTTGTGTTAACACTGTGATGAGTTCGTTAATCGACAAAAGCCTGATCGAGATTATTTGTGGTAGACAACCTGTATTGTCGCGCCTTGTTGATCCCCCCTATGTTGAGAAGAATCTCAGACTTGCAACATTACCAAGAAGTGGCAGCAAAAATCAGACATCGATCGGGCTGATCTAGAGAAAGCCTTGAAGCGGCAGAAAAAGTGGACGTATAAGAAGCGTCGCCCCTTAGACTTTCGTGTGGGAGATTAAGTCGTTGTCAAACTGTGACCTGAAAAGACTCGATTCTGAAGACACAAAGAGCACCACCTCGTGCGAAGATACGAGGGACTAGCAGAAATGGAAGAAATCCTTACTAAGAGTGAGGAAAGGTAGAAGACCCATGAGAGGGGTACAGGGAAGTGGAAGAACCTCCCCATGGAAGAAACAAGTTGAAGACGTACCAAAGACCTCGAAGTATGAAAGCAGAAGATCGAAGAATTCCTGCTTTGCCAATCGACAGGGACGTCAACTGTTTAAGTGAGGGAGAATGTCACAGTCATACTTGTCTAGGGCGTGTTTGCCTATGGTCGTATGCCTAAATACCTTCAATTTATCTTATCTTTATGTCTTGTATTTAGTTTAGCTAGTTACTTACCATTTTAAGTCATAAAGCTTGGGTGTGACGTTTTGGCATTTTCATATGCAAGCCTACCAGAGATGAAAATGTTCAAAATGTACTATACGGGAGACATACAAGTTGAATCTCCGCCCAAGCATTATTGTACTCTTTGCAAGCAAACCTTTTTCCTTGCAACTGACAGTCTTCAATGTATATTGTAACGCCAATTTCAATGAATTTCTCTCTCTCTCAAGTTTTCTAAAATATTTTCTCTAGAACGTGACGAGAGGTTGTTCATACTGGGAGTTTGTTCGCGGTTTTTGAATTTTGATCGACTGACTTGTTCATCTAGTTCAAACAAGTGCCGCACAATTTTCCGTCTTGAGTTTAAAAGGCTACGATTGTGACATAGTGCAATGTCACACGACCATGGGACATACAACATGTCTAGCATGCAAGGCTATCATGCGGCCAGGCACCTAGGATGGGCCTGTGTGCGCACGCGTGCTGCCTGCCGCTCATGCCTAGTGACTAGCCATGCCATAACACCATATTTTGGGTAGTTTTTAGTGTTTTTGAGATTTTTGGGCGATGTTTGATGCTTTCAAATTTTAGAGGTTTAAAATGAGTTTGAATTCTCTAATTTCAAAGCAATAGGGGATTTGACAAATTTATAGGGCGAGAAATTAGTTACCACATGTGAGTGACAACAATGAATTTAAAATTGATACCTAAACATGATTTACTAAGTTTGTGTTTAGAGCATGCTTTGAGTTAACATATTTGAGAACTATACTTGGTTTATATAGTTGATTTCAAAAGCATGAATTTCAAGTTTTGAAAAGTTTGAAAGGCATGAGCTAGCTTGATGATAAGTTTACTAAGAATGTTTCTTTATGAACTGATTTATGAGCAAGCATATGATTGTTGAGTTTTTGAAGTATTTAAGTTAAACATTGATTAAACAAAGCTTGTTTTACAAATTTAGGGTGCGTTTGGGGGAGGAAAAAAGTTATGGGGGAAAAGGATTATGATAATCCTATGTTATGATAATATGTATTTGGGGGAAGGTTTATTATTGGTAATGTTATGATAATATGCATTTAGGGAAAAGATTATGAATGGTAGTGTTATGATAGTATGTGTTTAGAGGAAGGAATATAATAGGTAGTATTATGATAATATTTGTGTGGGTGATGGATTGTAAAAATTATTATTATTACTATTAAGGTAGGATTGAGGTAGGGTTGAAGTAGGGTTGAGGGGATTGGGGAAGGGTTACCCAACAAGGAAAATGTTATATAACCCTTTTCCCCATAATCTTTTAGCTCCCCCAAACACACCTTTAATGCATTTTAATATTAATATTAATTTAATGTATTAAATTAATAGGAAAGGTGAGTGGGTTTCTTACGTTCCCATATTTTCTCTAACTTCCATTTTCTTTAGGACTGAAGAAGAAGGAGATATTGGTACACAGAAGAGACAGGTGTTTTAGGAACTTTGCATACTCTGAGAATTCTCTCAATTTCCTCTCTGTATTTTTTTCTTTTCCAATTTTGATTCTCACAAACCAAATTCTCAGCTCGGATATTAGGGAGGTCTCCAAGTGATGGTGTTCCAATTTGACGTTTGCCAAATGCAAAGTCATCAACGAACGTAAATGCCTCTTTACTTTTTACTCTTTTCTGTAATCTCTATTTGTTTTATAGAAAGCATGCTTAGCTTTTAGGTTGTAGAAAATTAGTTTCTGTAATTTCTTTTTCTCAATGTAATGACATATTTAGGTTCTCAAATAATTTGAGTTAATGGTTCTGTTACTGTGTAGGATTATTATCCCTTCATATATAACACGATGTTTTAGTTTGAGATAATGTTTTAAGCATGAGATTGTTTTAACATGTTTTAGTCTATACCTAAGATATATCTAGATATTTGTGTACACCTTACTGGGAAGTTTTTCCTGTGCACAGAGGTCTTGTAATGAGTGTATTCAGTAGATGCCTAGAGTTTATCCATCACTATGAATAGGTAAAGATGAGGGCCTCTGTAGATGCCTAGATTTTCTATCTCATAATAGCGATTACGAGATAGGGTACTACTAATACCTAGATTTTCGTCTTATAAGTACAAAGATTCAGGGTATAGTAAGTGAAAGAGAAATGTTTGACACAACTGTTTAAGATTATTTAGAACTATGTATTAGCTTTACTTAAAATGTATTTGATAAGTTGTTTACTACTCATTGGTTTGTTAAGCATGTCTGATTTAAAAGCTAGTCACTCACTGAGCTTCAACTCACTTTTTCCAAAAATGTTTTCTAACTTTTTAGATAGAGATCATAGACCCCACTGCTAACTTCATCCACCTATCTGCTAGTGTATTTGGAGTTTCATACTAGTATGCCTTGTTCTAGTAGTACTTATGGTATGTACATGAGTGTAGTTACAATTTTTTAGTTATGGGCTGTAAGTGTTGGTCATTGAGTTGTATGAACCCTAATTTGTAGTCGTTTATAACAAACTTGTTGTATTTCTTTGTTTTAATGGTCTGTACTTTATTATTATTTAAAGTTTGTTTTAAGTTTATGTTAGATGTGTAAGTCCTATGTTATTATTAGAAGATAAGTTAATTTCAGCTCTAGTTTGAGTCGGATCAGTAGGTATTGTTAGAAAGAGAATGGTATTCATTGGCTTCACACCGTCTATTGGGCTAAGAAGAGGTGGTCTGGGAGGGAGTGTGACACAAATGCTTTGGCCTTAGCACCTAGGCACTTGGCCACTTAAGAGAATGCTTTTGAAGGTTCGTGATAACTTGTAGAAATACAAGTTATTGTGGTCTTTTAGGTAAAACAATTGAGTCAAAACTCGAGATAAATGATCAAAATGCATAGTTTTTAGTGTAAAATTGTAATATCAAAAGAAAGCATCGGTGCATAAGCAACTATGCTTTCAAGTACCTTACATAAGTCTTAATGCTTGGTTAACTATGCTTTCAAGTATTTTTTTCATGCAGGATGGCGTAAAGAAGAAATGAAGCGAGGATCACACATTAACTTAACGAGAAGAAGAATGGCAATTCACAAGTCGCAAGGCAAAATGCCAACACATCACTACGCGAGATGATTCGCTAAAAGACAAGAGTGGTAATTGAGGCTGATGTGACAAGAAACGACTACTTTTTGTGCTGAGACTTGTAAGCAAGGACAATTGTACATTGTAGGTAAGGACAGATGTGCAACATGAGTATTTAATTTCTTGCCTAAAGTATGCCTATAAAAGAAGTCCAACACCACCACGAACAACATCAATAGAGGAGACCATCCCTTAAGGAGGCTGATGAAGGATGGGTTTTAGAGTCATTTACCATTTGTAGTAGCAATTCTTCCTCCATCATTTCTTCGGTCAGCATCTAAGTGAGAACTTAGAGAGCGATTAGAGAGAAAGAAGTCCCCAACCATTTCCCCTATCTTGTAAAAGAGCCAAGGAATGCAAACTAATGCATTCTGCAGCTCGACACATTTTTTTTCTTTCCATTTTTGTACTTTATGATGTATTGTATGAATGTTCTTCGTTTTACGACCATAAGGCATGCATTATCAATACAATGTATTTTATCCACTATCTATCTTCCATTTCTTCTTTACTTTTCATTATGTTGATGTGTTTTGAGTAGTTTAAGTTTATGTTATGCACATGATAAGGATTCTTCGATTATAAGTCTCATCATATTTAGCTGAGTTGAACTCAATCACTTGACCCACATTGGTCGCCAACTGCTCGAGAGAGTAAGTAGCAAAGACATAGTTAAACTTGCGCAAAAGGAAGTTTGGAAACTAACTCTATTATGGCAGTTTGACTCCAATAATTTGTGTCCCAAAAGGAGAACAAGTGTGGTATTTTGTGGGTATATTCGTGGGGAGAAAGGGATGAGGACGGTGTAAACCTCGAACCTTGGAGGAAAACCTAGATCTTTTGAAATAATTGAAAGTTTAAAAGTTGAATGGAGTTAAGGTTAAAGAGGTGCCATAATTTTAAGAGAAAAGTTGAGAAATTTGGCTAAGTGTCAAAATTAGGTCATAAGGTGTTTAAAGGTTGTGTGGACGGCAAAGGAAGGCTAGAAAACCTCCAAAAAAATGTGTGCTAGGCGACAAGTTTTGTTGATTGTTGTATGTAGCCAAGAAGGATGAAGGAAACCTCTAAAATCTGCTTGGCGGTTGGGCTAGGCAAGAAGAAGTTCATTAGAGGTTTGCTAGGTGTTGAGCTTGGCTAGATGACCTTGGCTAGGCGAGGAAAGGTGTCTATAAAGGTTAGTAAGGCATTGAGCTTGGCGAGAAGATATGGCTACCCGAGGAAGATGTGAGACCCGTTTTTAATTCGAGTATAGAAAGTAAAATTTTGGTTTAAACTATTATAGAAATTGGCATTTGAATATATGCCCAGAAAAGATTAAGCGATAAAATATTTTATTGTTAGAATATGTTTTGCGATTTAGAAGTTAATTCGCTTGGAATTTTTGAGAAAAGAAGGGTTTTCACTATAATCTATAAGTCTAAACGCTCTAAAAAGAAAGTCCGTAAGTTTTAAAACGACTAGGGGTTTGGGTAGTCTTCACGATAAGAACCAAGAGTTTCGCGATAAAGAAGTCTGCGAGGAAGCCTTGAAGTTTAAATTCTCAATAAGTGTTCTAAGCAAGTAAAAGTTGGTTAGTTCGTGAGGAAGGTTTCTTGTAAAAATATAACTATGCGATAAGGTTATTCGTGAAAAGTGTTGTGGTTAAAGTTATTTGCGGTATGGGGTTAGGCGAGAAGTAAGGTCTTGCTAAGAAAATGTCAAATCTGATTTGACAGGGGTTAACGTGTAAGATTAATAAAATGTCTCTTCCCTCTCCACGAGAAGAGAAGGAAGAGGAAATTTTTTGTTAAAGTGTAGTGAGTGGTTTTCTTCTTAAATGCTTTGTGGTTCCGCTTTACTATTTTGAAAGATGATTTCAAATGAGAAAGTGTTTCAAAAAGAAGCTGTGAAAGTGTTTCAAATGAGAAAGTGTTAAAGCTTGATTTGATGATTACGATTTCCATGCTATGAAATGGTTTTCAAACCATTAGTTGATTCCTTGAGATGATGCTAACTTTTATGTACACATAAAGAGTCAAGGTCACCATAGAGTGTACGGACCCCATGGTGATAAGAAGCTGGCTTATGCATTGAAATGAGCATATAAAGCTTAGCGACCTGAGCAACAAGGACGAATCTGTATGTTCTTGGAGCTGTTGATACAGTAGTCAAAACGCAAGGTAATGAGACTAAGCGTAGAGAACGATTCGGGATCCTTTGTGAAAGAAATGAATGTTAACTATGTGTGTTTATGTGAAATTGTTATGTTATGAATATGGTAAGCATAAAGAAAGGTTTATGCGAGATGAAATTATTTGATGTTATTTATGCGAAATGATGTTTATGAAAAAGTATTGCGAAAAGGATTCCATAAAACCTCAGTCTTTTAGACATTCTTTCAAAAATTCATCTTCTAGGATCAAGCATTTAGGACAAGTAGAGAAGAAGTTTGAAGGATTTGCAATGAGATGACTTTAGACGTTTTGGAAATAGTTAACCATTGGTTGTTTGGTCAAAGTGTTGTAATTATGTATCAAACGAATATTATTAATAAACATTTTGGTAGGTATTTATTATAATTGGCGTTTAGGTTGATCACCGTTGCATTTTGAGTTTTGTTGATAGTATAAAAGGAGTTGAGAATAATATTTTGCGATAAGAAAATTTCAAAGTTGTAACAAACTCACATCCTATTCCTACTACTTCGGCATTTTCGTAGCAGTACAGCTTAGGGTGTGCAATTTGGTATCAGAGCGATACGTTCTTCGGGAAAGAATAAATTCGGGTAGAGTGAGCTAAAAGTTGAGTATTTGTTGGAAGATTTAGAACAACGATGAATTCAGTAGGTTATTCTATAGATCCAGACGTTTTATTGCCACTGCCTGAAGGAAATTTTGGAATAGAAAGGTTAAAAGTGTTAGGAGCCATTGAGTTTGGTGGAACAACTAAACCGAAAGAAGCTGAAAAATGGTTACGGACGTTGGAGAATTGCTTTCGCATTATGCAGTGTCCGAAAGAAAGAAGGGTGAATCTAGTTGCATTTTTATTTTAAGAGGAGGCTGAAGACTTGTGGATCTTAGAAGAAAGTAGGAGAGGAAAGGTGACTTGGGAAGAATTCAAGGGAATATTTAATGGCAAATATTTTCTAGTTTCATTTATAGAAGAAAAGAGAGATAAGTTCCTCTATTTGGAATAGAGAAGACTCTCAGTTGTTGAATATGAGAGGAAATTCACAGAATTGGCGAAATGCGCCTTTATATTAATTGCATATGAGGGAGAAAGATGCAGGCGTTTTGTAAACGGTTTGCGAGAGGATATCAGAACACCTATTGTGTCAATTTTAATAAGGAGTGACTACACACAGTTGGTGGACGCGACCCTGCAAGTGGTAAAGAGTTTGGGCTTAAAAGGATCAAGCTCTTACCTAGGCGAGAAATGAGAAGAAGGAAGTCGGAAGAATAAGAAAGTTGTAATTTTAATGTTATAAGACTGTAATTCCGAAAGTTGAAGTAATAAAAAAGTAATTTTTTTTGCGTTATTGTCTTGCTGTTTAAATTTTGAGGACAAAATTTCTTAAGAGGGGAAGAATTGTGAGACCCGTTTTTAATTCGGGTATAGGAAGTAAAATTTTGGCTAAAACTACAATAGAAATTGGCATTTGAATATATGCGCGGAAAGGATTAAGCAATAAAATTTTTTATTGTTAGAATAAGTTTTGCGATTTAGAAGTTAATTCGCGAGAAAGTTTTGAGAAAAAAGGGATTTGCAGTAGAATCTATAAGTCTAAATGCTCTCAAAAGAAAGTCAGCGTAAGATTTTGACGAAAACGACTAGGCGTTTGGGTAGTCTTCACGATAAGAACCAAAAGTTTCGCAATGAAGAAATCTGCCAGGAAGCCTTGAAGTTTAAAGTGTTCTAAGTGAGTAAAAGTTGGTTAGTTCGCGAGGAAGGTTTCTTGTAAAAATATTACGCTATAAGGTTATTCGCGAAAAGTGTTATGGTTAAAGTTATTTGCGGTATGGGGTTAGGCGAGAAGTAAGGTCTGACTAAGAAAATGTCAAATCTGATTTGACAGGGGTTAACGTGTAAGATTAAAAAAAATGTCTCTTCTCTCTCCACTAGAAGAGAAGGAAGAGGAGAATTTTTGTTAAAGTGTGGTGAGTGGTTTTCTTCTTAAATGTTTTATGGTTCCACTTTACTATTTTGAAGGATGATTTCAAATGAGAAAGTGTTTCAAAAAGAAGCTGTGAAAGTGTTTCAAATGAGAAAGTGTTAAAGCTTGATTTGATGATTACGATTTTCATGCTATGAAATGGTTTTTAAACCATTAGTTGCTTCCTTGAGATGATGCTAACTTTTTTGCCCACATAAAGAGTCAAGGCCACCATGGGGTGTACGAACCACATGGCGTTTAAGGTTGGCGAGAAAGAAGGATCATAAAGGTTAGGCATGTTAGTTAGGTGACCAAGCTATATGAGAAGACCTTGGAGGTTAACCATGCGTTTTGGACAACCATGTGGCAAGCTTAAGGCAAGCAATTTAAAGTTAATCCTGTCTTAATAGTATTAACATGCAATTTAAGGTGGATTAAAAGTAGGAGGTGTCTTCAGAAGGATTAAGGGTTGATTTAAGCAAGGATGAGGTGTCACCTTAATCTGGTGCAAGGAACTCTGTAAATAGAAAACTTCAGCAATGCATTTCTCATAACTGACTCGTGAAAAATCACTCAAATTAGTCTTGAAAGTTTAGAAATTGAGTCTAGTTAGTGAGAGAGGGATGCTTTACGTTATGGATTTAAAAGGGTTGGCTTTTTGGTTAAGAAAATTCAAGAATGTCATTTTCTAGGAGAATCTGAGTAAGATGCACTCACAGAGGGTTATAGCACTCATTTCTTAGAATTTTTCTTCTTAAATTTAAGGTATGAAAGTTAAGATATTTAAGAGAAACCTAGTACAAGGAAGTTTCTTTAAAAGAGTTATGGATTATTTGTTATGATTTTTCAAAGTCGGGTTAAGTTTCTGGATGAAAAATGAAGTTTTGTGCAAAAGGGAGGCTGGTCGGGTGACAAGGTATGCTAGGCAAGATGGGCATGGCATTTGGGTTCAGAGAGGTTATTGTATGTGGTATTGGCATTGGACGCACAGCCTGTACGTGAGATGCGCGTGGCCAAAGGCTGTGCCAAACGTCAGGCACGCGGCCAAGTGAGGCGCGCGATGTGCCTGCGTGAGGTTTGCACGCGGGCATGCCCAACGTGCACGGAAAATCTCTTAAGAGGTTAGCACGCTGGTAGCCCAGTGCACGGCCAAGGTTTTGTTGCCCACCCATACGTGCCACGCAGTGTCATGACATGTTTCTAGGACTTTTTGGATAATTTTAAAAGCTTTAAGTTTTTTTTTTTTTTTTTAATGTTTTTATGGTCAAAGTGAGTTAAATGGATTGTTTTACCACATTTTTAGGCCAAGAAGAGATCATATATATTTATAGGCCAAGGAATTAAGTTTATATCTATAAGTGGAAAATGTTTTGTTAAAGTTATTCAAGCCATGATCTATGAATAATTTGTGATAAATGTTTAAAGTTATGTTATGAAAGTTATTCAAGTATCTTATTATTCGAAAGTGTTTATTTATGATTACTGTTTATTGAAGTATGTTTAAGGATTATTGAAAACAAGTTTAAGATTGCTTATTGAAAAAAGATTTAAGTTTTATGGTTTATAAAGGTTTTGTCGGAACCAAGTATCTCAAAATTTACTCTAATGGCAGAATTGAAAGGCGCCACGACATGTAAGGACACTTATTTGTAGGAACAAG
This sequence comes from Cucumis hystrix, assembly GCA_025688845.1. NCBI lineage: Eukaryota > Viridiplantae > Streptophyta > Magnoliopsida > Cucurbitales > Cucurbitaceae > Cucumis > Cucumis hystrix. The sequence continues at coordinate 7,294,962 of CM046890.1, forward strand.
TTAAGGACGCTTAACTTGTAGGAACAAGTTAGGGACACCTACCTCGTAGGAATAGGGATTGTGGATGCCCATCTATGATATTTATGGACGAGGTGGTATCGAGCAATCTCTACTATCTCGTATGAGTAGATACTTGAATTCCAAGCAAGGAAAGTAAAGTTTTATATTACTGTTTCCCAAATGCTTTAAGGTTTAAGGCTTTCATGTTAAGATTTATTGTTCACTCTTAAAATGATTTAATTATTACTGTTACAAAGATTTATGAAAAGTAGTATTTAGAAACTACCACTCATTGGGCTTGTTTAGCTCATCCTTTCATAATGTTTTCCACTTTCCAGGTAGAGACAGTGTACTGGGAGCCTGAATCGCCGCGATCTGTCTGCTGAAGGATTTTCTTTAATTATTGTATGTGTCTTGTTGTATTTATGTTTAGCAAATCCTTTGTTGTGTCAGAATTAGACAATAGAAAGGTCGGTTGTGGGTTTGTTTTATGTAAATAAAGTTATGTTCTGTCTGTATATGAATTTATCTAAGGTTTTTGTTAAATAAAAAAAGCTTCTTCGGTTATGTTTTTAAGACGTGTCTTAGTTTTCGCTGTTGTTCATTGTTTTATGCTTAAGGTTAAGGGTTAGTCGGTGTCATTCTTGAAGTGGGCGATATCGGTTGACGTCACATGTGAGACCTGTTTCTAATTTGAGTATAAGAAGAAAAATTTGGTTAAATGTTTTGAAAATTTGCGTTTTGGATATGAAGAGGTGTTTTGAAGTAACACTTCACGATAAGAACTTGACGTTTGAATCAATCGGTAGAAAGGATTAAGAGATAAAAAATTTTATGGTTAAGTATAAGTTTTGTGATTAAGAAAGTAATTCACGAGGAAGTTTTGAGGGGAAAAAAAGAGTTATTGCGATAAAAAAGGTCTGGCAAAGAAAATATCAAATTTGATTTAACAGGAGTTAACGTGTAAGATTAAAGATTTAAGTATGGCTGGGTTAATATTAAATTTACACGTGTAGAGTTTTAAATAGGAATTGGCAAACTAGGAAGAGTTTAAGCATGACTAAGTTAGTTTAAGAGCTCTATAAATAGAGGACTTGGTCATTAAGTAAGCAAAAATATTTTATTAAAAAAGCTGAAATGTTGTTGTTTTGCTTTGGCAAGAAAAAGAAAAACAAAGTGTTAAGTACTGCAATGTGTTTCACTAAAAGAGAAGGAAGAGGAGGATCTTTGGTAAAGTGTGGTGAGTGTTTTCTCACAAAGGAATTTATGTTAAAAACTTTATTATGATTTCTCTTTACTGATTTGAAAGAAGAATTCAAATGAGAATTGTTTCAAAAGAGATTCCTATGAAATGCTTATATGTTTTCAAGCATGATTTATAATGTTAAAGCTTGATTTGATTATTATGATTTCAATACTGTAAAAAGGTAAAACCATTAGTTGTTTCCTTGAGATGAGGCTAACTTTTACGTACACATAAAGAGTCAAGGGCACCATGGGGTGTACGGGGCTACATGGTGATAAAAAGTTGGCTTATGCATTGAAAGGAACGTATAAATCTTAGCGGCTTGAGCAACAAGGATGAATCTCTATGTTCTCGGATGTTGTTGATACAGTAGTCTAAACGTGAGAAAATGAGACTAAGCGTAGAGAACAATTTGGGATCCTTGACGAAAAGAATAATTGACTAATGGGTGTTTATGCGAAATGAATATTTATGTGATTCACGAGTTGATCTAACTTTATTGTAAAAATGATTACATACATTTTGATATGTTTTGCAAAATGAAGTGTTTATTGATAAACTAATTTTTGTTGGAATTTACGATTTGGCGAAAAGGATTTATAAAAAGACATTTCGAAAAGGATTTTATAAAACCTCACTAAGTCTTTTAAACTTACGTTTTAAAAATCTCATCTTCCAAGGACATATGTTTAGTCCAAGTAGAGGAGAAGGTTGAAGGGCTTGCGGCGAGTTGAGAAAGCCACTAGGCATTAAAGAGTTTTGATAAATGTTAATTATGTTTGGTCAAAGTGTTGAAATTGTATGTTTATACCAAACACCTGTTATTAATAAAGTGTACGTTTTGGTTATGTTATTTATCGCATTTGGCATTTAAAGTTGACTCCCGTTGTGTTTTGAGTTTCGATTGATAGTTTAAAAGGAGTTGAGAATAAGCTAAGCAATAAGACCAATTGCAAAGTTTAATTAAAGCTAAATCGTGTCCTATCTGCACTACTTCTTGCATTTTTCATTTAGAATACGAAGACTTTCTTTCATCCCTCTTAACGCAAGTTAGTTTGCATTCCATATCATTCCATCTCCATTCCCCTCTACAGAATCCTTTGTGTAAATAAGTAGATTAGTATAGTTTTATATGCATATTGTATAGAATTTATATTGCCTAATTGAGAAGTAAGTGTTATAACTAAGTTTTGATAGAAATTCCCCTTTGTGCGATCTTGGCTTACCTAAGAAACCTCTTGTTTCGCTTACACTTAGACAAGCGTGAGAAAAACTTGTACTAAACGTTAATCTTGTATGAAGCAACATATAGGTAGGATATACATCTTTTATCAACATGATATATTTACGAATGAATTTTTCATAACGTAATAAAGAAATAACAATTAGCATGAAAAGAAATTTACAAGCAGTTCACAAAGCATCCTTGGGCGCCAGCACTATGTCAAAACGCCTAGCTCACCAACACTCAACCAAAATTTCACTTAACTTCCTTTCTTTCCTTCTCTTGGCTGCCAATCCTAAGCCCTAACTCTTAGGTAAAACTTCCTTCAAATTTTCCTCAACAAAGCCACCTAAGCCACAAAATGACGACTCCAATCTTTAGCTTTCTTTATAACTTAGAGATTCTAAAAGAAGAATAAGTTTAGGGTTTATAATATTTCATTGATTTGATTTCCTTTGCCAACGAGTGCATGTTTGAGATTAGAGGTTGTGTAAACCTTGGGACGCAACTGATAATGGCGATTTAGCATCAAGGTTGTGCCGAATTTTGTTTTCATGGTAGTGGATTTTTCACGACTCAACAATGATTGCAATTTAGGGTTGATGATGATTTAACATATGTAACTGGGAATGGAACATACTTTTAACAATAAAATTCAAATAATAAAATATTTTGATTTTTTCGACGAACAATTTCGTTAGGAAAGGTCCAGAATGTGTGAAGAAGGGGAAACTGTGGGCAGTAGACGACATCGAAAGTGGGTGGTGAACTTAGTGATAGAGTAATGCTGGCAAAAAAAATTAAGACGACATACACGAAGAAGCTAGGTTAATTAGGACTGTGAAAAGTTGGGGAATGGAGATAGAGTACACTTGAGATTTTAAAAAGAGATCTGCTGATGCTACTTAATGGTGTGTGGGGAGATCCAAACTTTCTCGACGCCAATACTAACAATGTTAAGAGTTCTTCTCGAGACAAACAATATTGTTGTTTAATACCAATGATAGTTTAAATTATCATTGAGAGGAAAAGCGTCACTACCACATTTTTTAAATTTAGCGTCGGGAAAGCTACTTTCTGCCAATGGAGTCTTTGGCATCAGGAGATACCAAAATTCTTGTAGTGTAAAGATCATTACAGGATAATTAAAACTATAAATCTACACATTTTTTTTAAAAAATAATATGTTTGTTCATGAATAAGCTTACTTTTTGTTTGTATTGTCATCTCCCACAAATAGGATGTTAAAAAAAACATGTAATCTAACCAACTTGGATTATCCAACCCAAACCGTAAGGGTTGAGGTGGGTTAGAAAATTGAAAAAAAAAATTGAGTTGGATTACTGGGTTGGACAGTTAAGGGGTCAGGTTACCCAACCCAACCCGGTTATTTATAATATATATATATATATATATATATATATATATATATATCACTCATAATTTTGTTTTTCTTGGGGTTAATCTCTGCTGAGATCGACCTCAAGATTTCTTCTAAATTTTAAAAACTCTTTGAAGAAATTTTTTTGGTCTATCTCGGCCGAGTGCGTTATCGAGATAGTGCGTTTTTTTTATTAATCTCGGGCCCTGAGATGCACTGAGTTAAAAAACGGAAGCAATTATGTCAATAATCTCGGGCCAAAGTTGTCCTGAGATGACTCCAAGCTAAAGAATATAAGCATTATGTGGTATGATCTCGAACTATGGTTGTTTTGCGGTGTCGCCTTGTGTTTAAAAACAGAAGCTCCTTCATCGTTATCTCACTTGCAGTTGCTTGTATTCGTGCTCGAAATTGCTACTTTAAATGAAACCTTCATTAATAATGATGCTGGAGAGATAGGAGTGAAAAAGGAAGGCGCACGTAGAACATATCATAGGGTTAGGGCCTTGAACTGTGTTTGGTTTTGATTAGAAAACCTAAAAAGAAAAAGAACTCAACTGCCACGCCACTAACAAAGCTCGAAGAGGAAAAGACGTGTGAAAAGCACTTAGACGTTGAAAAATGAGCAACACAAAACTTTTATATATATATATATATATATAATAGTTAAAAGAGAATATGGAAGCCAGCTGAGGAGGATAAGACACCATTTTGACTTAAAACCATCATTTTCTTTTGTTTTTCCAAATGCGACACAGCTTTTTCTCCAACCATTACATACATACTCACCCTTCAAATATATAGTCCACTTTTGCCACACCTTCCCTATCTTAATTTAGCTTCCTTTTAGATTTCTCTCTCCACCCAAAACTTTTGAGGATCTCACATTTTAAAATCAAAGAGATTTGATTTTGAGAATTAAACTCATGTTTAATTTTAAAAAGATACCTATTTATTGATTCTCATTCAATGAAACTCCATGTTTTTATCATATATAGATCACAAGTCTTCATAATAGTATGACTTTTATTTTTTAGGACAAACTTACACATTTGCAACCGTCTAAAAACTTAAAACGCATGCATACTAATAAAGAGTTAATTGTCTTCACTTATTTATCATCATCCCTCCATTAAAAAATGAGATTTTGTTCGCAACAACTAAAATTTGTGTGTAGTTTAATTTTATTAATGAACTTTGTTTCCTGAAAAGATCGTTTAATTTTATAAATCTTTTGTATGTGATATTGATGTTAAACATACACAACTCTACTTTATCATAGGTCTAAATTAAAAAAGAAAACAAAAAAATTGTAAACAAACAAGTAAAAGCAATTTGTTAGGGAAATGAGATAAAATTGTAAGATAAAAGATCAATTATAGTGAAAAACTAATTACCTTTTATTAACACTTAAAAGTTTTAGATTTAGTTTCTAGCTTGTTCTTTGACTTCAATAGGTTTAGTTTTTGGTATTTCTCCAATTTTTTTAGTTTAGTTATAACTAGGTTTTAATATGTTACCTTCTTAATACTTATTAAATTTAAATTTAATTTAGTCTTTAAATTTTAAAATTTTATAAACTTAACTTTTGATGTTTGAATTTTTATTTCAATTTGTTCTTCCAGCTTTCCAGATCTATACTTTTAAACTCAATACTCACAACTTTCCTACTTAAACTTTTGTATCTTCTAATTTTGTCATTTTCTTTTAGTTTTTCAAATATTTTTTCTTTTTTGTTTTTCTTTTTCCAACAATATATACGAATAAAGCGATAGGTTTATTTAGGGCGTTGAGAGCTACAAATTAACTCACGTTAAGAATATATAACATTTGAATAAAATAAATAAATAATTATAAAGATGGGATGGTGAGATTTCAATTATTAATTATGTGAATTGGAATCCAGGTTTGATTGAATATTTTATGTTGGTGTTAGGTTTAAGAAGCCAACATGCAATGAACACACATGTCAAACAAGTTGTATAAATTATCATTATTTTTATTATCATGGCTTTTGTTTTGAGTGGACAATGTGATAAAGCCACTCATGAATCTATACACTACTCTCTCTCCCACATATATATTATATATACATATTGCCATCTATAAATACACAAACTCCAACACAACTCTTCTTTAATTTAACCACCTTTCTATTTCATTTATATCTTTCAATATGATACCAACAATGTCAAAATGGATGAGTTTAGTAAGCATCATGTTGTTGGTGGGAGTGAGTTTAAGGTTTAGAAGTGTAAATGGGTTGAATATCGGATATTACTTGATGAGTTGTCCCTTTGTTGATCCTATTGTTAGGAACACGGTCAACAGAGCCCTTCAAAATGATCCCACTCTGGCTGCTTCTCTTATTCGAATGCATTTTCATGATTGTTTCGTTGAGGTAGTCAAACTTTAATTTAAACATACCTTTACTTTTTCTTTTTCTTTTTTTCTTTATGATCAAAGCTTAAAATATTGATGTTAATATCGTTATTGAGTATTAAGTTTACAGCTATGTATGAAAGGATAATATATATATATATAGCAAAATTGTATCAAATTTTTAAAAATAACAAATTTGACAAAATATTTACAACCTATAGCAAATTCTATCATTGATAGTTATTGATATGCTATAGTGATAGAAAACTATCACTGATAGAATCTAAAATTTTGCTATAACTTGTAAATATTTTATTTATTTTACTATTTTTAAAAATGTCTCTATATATATATATATTTTGTGATTTTTTAATGAAAAATATCAATTTATTGTTTTTTATTTTGTACAATGTATCAATTAAAATCTTAAACCTTATTAAGTGTATATCAATTTACTATGGACCATCCAAATCATTTTGTTTGAAGAATATGTTTTACGAGACAAAATAATTTTTTCAATTAAATTCTTAAATTATCATAAACGAATCACCATTTAGAAATTTTAATTATATTAAGCTTTTCGTTGTCAATGGATAAATTTTTACGCATTCATTTTAATTAACATGAATGTGTTGTTTAAACAGACCTATTCCAAACAAAACAAAAACCACTATTTCTATCTAAGTCTTCTCAAAAGAACTTTTTTCTAAATATTTTTCAAAAGTGTGTCCTACTCATCCAATTAACCCTACAATAATAATAATGTTAATTGATATTGAGAATGAGATATATGCATGTGTAGGGATGCGATGGGTCAATATTGATTGATTCAACAAGAGACAACACAGCAGAAAAAGACTCTCCTGCTAACCTTAGCTTACGAGGCTATGAGGTTATTGATGAGATTAAGGAGCAACTTGAACGCCAATGTCCTGGTGTTGTTTCTTGTGCTGACGTCATCGCTATGGCAGCCAGAGATGCAGTCTTTTGGGTATTTTCTTAACATTTTCTAACTCAATCTTGCGGATTTTATATAAGACATATATATATATACACACATACGTACATACATGTATGTATATATATATGTGTGATAATTTATATAATCTTCATTCATGGATTATTATTGTTTTTTAAAAATAATTATAATTAAAAAAAATAATGATGTGAACACATAACAGGCAGGGGGTCCATTTTACGAGATACCGAAAGGAAGGAAGGACGGAAGCAGATCAAGAATCGAAGACACTGTTAATTTACCTTCTCCTTTCTTAAATGCTTCTCAGCTATTGAATGCTTTTGCTCAACGTGGCTTTACTCCTCAACAAATGGTTGCACTTTCCGGTAAGTAGATTAAATATACGAAACAATTTAGTTCTAAATTGAAAGTTTAATTAGATCTAAACACTTACAATGATAATCCATATTGTGATTTTTATATAGGAGCACATACATTGGGAGTGGCAAGATGCATATCATTCAAAGGGAGACTTGACGGCAACGACCCTCTACTAAGTCCAAACTTTGGAAGAGCATTGTCAAGAACATGCAGCAATGGAGACAACGCGCTACAAACATTTGATGCCACACCCGACAGCTTCGACAACGTCTATTACAATGCGGTGTTAAGAGGCGCTGGAGTTTTGTTTTCGGACCAGACATTGTTCGCTAGCCCTCGTACGAGAGGCATTGTCACAGCCTATGCCATGAACCAAGCCCTGTTCTTCTTGGACTTTCAACAAGCCATCATAAAAATGGGGTTACTTGATGTGAAGGAAGGTTATAGAGGCCAAGTTCGTCGCAACTGCCGTAGAGTTAATTAATTGACCACATTCATGCATATAATATATATATACTTTAATATATATAATATAAGAAGTTAATTAATACAATACAACACTAACTCACATGGCAGCTTTAGACTATATTATATCATGTGGGTGTATGTTATAATTAATGTAATGGTCTTGTTATTGTTAATTATCTTGTAATTAATATAATTAAAATATGGCTTTCTCAATGACCCTCTGCCTTTATGGTTTTCCATTTTTTATGAAAAAATTATCCAAAATCAAACAAATAACAAATACATCCCCTCCAAAATCAAACAAATAACAAATACATCCCCTCTTCTCTTTTAGAATGGAACAAAAATATTTTAAAATACAAAAACAAAATGATAGAATTTAAAATTATGTTATATTTTACAAATATTTTATTTCAATAGTTTTGTCATCTACCATAATATTTTTAAACAAAACAAACTGAAACGAATAATTGTTTTTGTTGGAATTTATTTTAAGTATAAACACTTAAAAGAAAAAAATTGAAATAACTAATTTTCAATGAATAATAAAAATGAACATACAGAATACAACGTCTATAAGTTACTGTGGTTGTGGCATGAAGAGGGCATTGTACTTGGAGAAAAAGACTTAGAATAATAATAGTTCACACACAACACAACACCAATCTGAAAATAAAGATCGCACCCACAAAATATCCAACCACCACGAGAAAGCAAAAAACAATCCAAATAACCAGTTGAAATCCCAACACCTCAATCTAGAAGGAATAATAAAGAAAATAAATAAATAAAGGAATTGAGGCCACACAAACGAACAGTAATGTCACATTGACAAATGACAAGAAGAATGGGTGCGATCATACCAGCAGTAATGCACTGGATTCCATCCGAACTCCGAGGTTAAGAGTGCTTGGGCAAGAGTAGTACTAAGTTGAGTGACCACTTGGGAAGTCCTCGTGTTGCACCCCTCTAAGGAAAGACAAATGACAAGAAGAACAAACTCACGTCATTGGAGTTTTTGACAATAATAAAGAATAAAAACAAATAAAATAGTACATCACAGAAAAAGGTAGTACTTGAGTGCATCGATCTCAAGATGCACCCATCTTTATGCTCCCATCATTATGCATCCCTTGATCTCATCACTCACACCAAAAGAAGAATTAAAATATTTCAAAAGTGAAATAAGAAAATTTTGCTATATGGCAAATCATAACTAGACAATTTGGTGTGAGATGTATAAAGATAGATGCCACACAAAATGCACGTAAGTATTTATTAAGAAAAAAAAATTTCAAAGAAGGGGTGGATTTTGGATTAGAATGATTTTAGGTAGAAAAAATAGAGATTTGAGGGGAAGTGAAATGGTAGAGGCACAGGACATGGTGCCAAGGTCCCAACTATATGATCACTACTACAAATTAGGTTTTTTTTACGCATGCAAATTTTGAATTTTGATGGTCATGGAAAAGGACCATCAAGAAAATATTTTTTTGATACAATGTTTATCTTGATGGTCATATACGTCAAGAAAAGTCCCCTTATTTCGTTAAAAAAATACGAAAAACGTAAAAAATGTGGATTCTTGATTTTCTTGATGGGTAAAGTTCCCTAATTAGTTTTGTTGATGGTTCACAAATGTTAAGAAATCTATTTTTCGATGGACAATAAATATCAAGGATAATATATTAGTTGACTGACAATTCTTATCAAGTTAGTTAGGTTTTCTTGATGGGCAAGACCTATCAATAGATGAATTTTCTTGATTTGTAATGATCATCATCCAAAAAAATTAATATATTTGTTTTAGATTTCTTGATGGGTTTTGAATTTTCTTGATGGGTCTAGGGTTTCTTGATGAACAAAGACAAAAAAAAAAAATCATGAGCAAGATCCATCAAGAAAAATGATATCTTGATGGGCATTGTCCATCAAGAAAAGACTATTTTCCCACAAAACACGAAATTTGGACCCTCGTTAACAGGCTCATAAAGCAGGATATTCTTCGATAATATTCTTAAATTTTTACTATTTTTTTCAATTCTTACTTTTTATCCATCAATAATACAATATTACTTTTTTAAAAGTTAACTGTTGTAATTATAATTAGATTGAAATAAGTGATTTTATAAAAATTAAATTTGTTATATTATGTTCAACTTTAATGAATTGAATTGAATGTTTGTAATTTAGGGGTTTTTAAAATTTGTAGAAGTTGTAGAAACTGGCCAATATGAACTTAGCTCAACTGGTACCTGTATGTACCTGTGGAGGTCTAGGGTTCAAATCTCCACCTCTGCATTAAAAATTTGTAGAAGTTGTTTACAATTGTTAAGTACATGAATCATTGAGAGGGGAATCAAGATCATAGCATGGAGCTAAGGTGGGTGTGAGAAAAGAAAAAGAAATCTAAAATAGAAAAAAAGAATAGTTTTTTATGACATGAAGCTATCAAGAAAACGATTCGTTTTTCTTGATGGTTAATACCATCAAGAAAATAGTTTTTTATCACCTGTTTTATTTTTGGTTAGGCTTTCTTGATGTCTGTCTACTTGATGGGCAAAGACCATTAAAGTTAACATTTTTTTACGTGTTTTACACATAAAAAAAGGTCAAATTTGTAGTAGTTGATGGATTCACTTTGCTTTTGGTTCGCCCTAGCAACCCCAATGGCAACATGTAGGGGGAAAATTGTTTGGATTTGGATGTGCCATTTTTGGATTTGGAGCCTTAATCTCATATTCATTCACATTTTATCTATTATCATTAAACAACAAAAGATAAAAAATAAAATAAAATAAAACTATATATATATATTCATCAATGATTGTACCTTCCTTGAAGGAGAGTTTGTTTAAGCCACTTATCAAAGTCAATAGCCCATGAGGCAGCTGTAGCACGAGATCTTGCATCAAAGTCAAGTGTTTTAAGATTGTGTGTAGCATTTCGTGACTCGAAAATAAAATTAAAACTCCTTCATCTTTAAGAAAAGCCAAGCCTTTCCCATGTTGTAATGATGTGTCCTATTTTGGCTTGGTTGTACTGAGAGTTAGCAAACTAGGATGTCTGTCTCTGGATACATGAACATCAATGACACCCATGCTCTCTGATCCAACCCTCGCCCCTTCTCCTTCTCCTTCTCCTTTTTCCGCTTTCGATATTGTAAATATT
>CM046890.1:7306183-7588200 GCA_025688845.1 Cucumis hystrix
CTTCTCCTTCTCCTTCTCCTTTTTCCGCTTTCGATATTGTAAATATTTTATCGCTTTGTTATATTTTTTAAAATACCTCATAATATAATGCTAATTTCATTGAATTCTAATCTTGACGCAAACTTGTAATAAGGTATGTTTTTTTTTGTAAAGATATTGTAATAAATGCAGGGGTGGGGATTTGAACCTGGAACCTCTTGTCTACGAGTACATATAGATGACAGTTTAACTTTTCTTCTTCTCATAGTTTGTGAATGTTTTAGACAGGTAATTTTTTGTACAACTATTGGAAAATGGAAGAAACAAATCAAAACTTTTTTAACATTTAACTGAATTTATTTTAGTTACGATGTATTTTTGTGTACTATATTTGATTTGATAGATTAGTAAAGAATGCAGCTAAATCTGTACATATTTGGTTAGTTATAGTTTTGTGTATCTATATTTGATTTAGTAGATTGGAAAAGAAGATAACTAAATTTGTATGTATTTGAATTGTAGACATTTCCATCTTTCACTAATTAGTATTGTATCTTTAGCTAAACAATATTTTCTACTGTTAAAATTCAATTTGCTATTTTTACTACTTTGAAACTTTTTGGTTATTTTCTCAAATGAATTTTTAAAATTTGCTTTTCTTAGTCCTACAACAAATAACTGTACAATAACAAGATGGGCTTTTATAATGGGCTTGTGTTTGTTTCTTAAATCAGATGTATTAATATAGACTACACACAATTTTGTTTGAGAGGGAAGAGAGAGCACTGTTTTACCAACCGCAACGTGTTAGAAAGCCAATGGAAGGGACCCACCACACCAACCAAAATGGCACAATCACCTCCACCTCCAAATATATAATAGACCCCATTCCCCTGTTAGACCTTCAAATTCATTGCTTGAATCTCAATAATCACAATTTCATCGTCTAATGGGTTTGAAGGAAACCTTTTATCTTTCCCATGGATCTCCTATGATGAGCATCGATGATAGCATTCAAGCAAGGCAGTTCTTTAAATCGTGGAAGGACAGTTTTTATGTGACAAAACCCAAAGCCATTCTTTGCGTTTCTGCCCATTACGACACCACTTTTCCCACCGTCAACGTTGTTTCCGGTCCCAACGACACCATCTACGACTTCTATGGCTTCCCCTCTTCTATGTATAAGGTAATATTTAACATTCTTTTCTTCTTTTTTTTCTCTCTCTCTCTCTCTTTTCCACTTCAACAACATCCTGCTGCTTTTGGGGCTTTCTCTTTTTCCAAATCATCTCTTCTATTGCTTTTGTTTTCGGAAAATTGTTTGATTTCATTATCCAATTACATTTTCCTTCTTTTAGTTATACCCGATTTTTCGTTGACTTTTCTATTCTTTCTCTGTTTTATTATTATTATTAATTATTGTTTATCTTTATCTTTATGTTCCAATTTTTCATTAACAATTAGCATAAATACACACACGACTTAATTAATTAACAAATGAAAAACAACAGTTAAAGTATTTGGCACCGGGAGCTCCGGCGCTGGCGAAGAGTGTGAAAGAGGCTCTGGTAAGAGCAGGGTTCGAGCGAGTCGAGGAGGAGCGAGGACGGGGATTGGACCATGGTGCATGGGTTCCTTTAATGTTCATGTATCCAGAAGCAGACATCCCAGTATGCCAACTCTCAGTACAATCACACCTAAATGGAACACATCATTACAATTTGGGCAAAGCATTGGCTCCCCTTAAGGATGAAGGAGTTCTTATAATTGGGTCAGGAAGTGCCACACATAACCTTAGGACTCTCAATCGTAGTGGAAACTCTTCAGCCATTGCCCCATGGGCTCTTGAGTTTGATAATTGGCTCAAAGATGCTCTCCTCCAAGGAAGGTATGTGCATTTTTTCCCCTTGAAATTATTAACAGTATAATGTCAAAACAATATATAGATATATCAAAATTTAGTTCTCATAGTAAATCTTGGTAACGGTCTATTAAAGATCGAATCTAGTCCTTATTAAAGATAGAATCCAGTCCTTGTTGTATGATAAAATCTTCCATAATACTCATTAATCTGTAGGGACCATTTATGAAATTTTGTCAAAAAAATCACAGGGACACTAAATTGTAATTTAGTCAATCTAGAGTCCATTAGTTACATGAGATGAGATGAATTAGTAGATGAATATTATTTGGTGGTGTAGATACGACGACGTGAACGAGTACGAGAAGAAGGCTCCTCATGCAAGAATGGCACATCCAAGTCCGGACCACTTATTCCCGTTGCACGTTGCGATCGGAGCAGCGGGAGGCAATCCGAAAGCAAAGCTTATCCACCATAGCTGGGACCTTGGAACCATGTCTTATGCCTCCTACCAATTCACAGCCTCTTCTCCCACCCACCAATCACAAGAATTATGACATCAACATTTCTCTGTTGTTTTTACCATAGGCTGTGTGTTGTGAATGCTCTCCTTTTCAATTAAGTTCAAATGTAGCTCCTCACTATATGCTCTGTTGTTTACAATATTGGCTGTTTAATTCTGTTGGATATGATATACCATGTGATTTTCTTTTCCTTCTCAACTCTTGTGATTTAATTAACAATACATAATATTGATGTAATAAGATTGAGAGAAAGTAGAAGATTTCGTTGCTTGAATTAGGGCATATTTGGGAGTGATGGTCAATGTGGTGCCTTTAGAAAAAAAAAAAAAAAAAGGTACAATCTATTTTTGTACGAACACATTGATGTAGGAAGGGAGAATAATAGCCAACAGAAGAAATGAAAAACCAAAGAAAAGTTATCTTCTCCTACAATGAATTAGATGAATGAACAAATAAATCTTCTCAATGTTTTTGTTTAATTTTAAAAATAAGTAGACGAAATTTGAAATACTTAACAACTAAACACTATACAAGTTTATTTTAATCTATTTTTATCTTAAAGATTTAGATAAAAAATGATTTTTACTAAAAAAAAACAACCATATCTTTTATAGTCAATTCAAACTTGCCCAAATATTGCATATGATTAGTTTGTGTGGTTCATAGGATTTCTCTGTTTTTAACTCTCCTAGGAGGCATACTAATTAAGGGCATATATCATGTGGACCTAAGGTTGAAAAACTTTTTTCATCAACTAATTCTGTTAGAAAATTGCAACATGTTTTAATTAGATAAATTAATTTATGACAGTAGGCAATATTAAAGAATGAGAGTTAAATTAAGTAAATTAATGTAAGAGTTAAATTTAGTAGAGTTTTCATGAATTGAGTGTTACGTTTAAATTGTGATATGAGTTATGTATTTATATTTGTATGTGACAATCATATTGTCATTTACATTGTTGGAGTAACCAAGTGTGAATAAGAATGCACACAAAGGATATTTAAAAAAAAAAAATACTCAAAAGAATACACACAAAGAGAGTTAATATGAAATTTTTATCCATTCTAAAACTAATTTTCATATATATAAACGTTAATTTACATATATAGAATAAAACAAAAAATGTTTACGTGTAACAAAAAATAAAAATCCATAAAGCCACCATTGTATTTTCATAAATTTCAGATTTGTTATTGTTGGTTTTGAATTTCGCGTGGAATGTCTTCACATCTTCTCCATATTATTACCTTTCCTACTTCATATTTTAACTTTTTCTTATTCGCTTCATCTCCTCTTTCAGAATTTCTTCTGCTTCATCTCCTCTTTCAGAATTTCTTCTTCATCTCTCATATTTTTTTTTTCTTTTTTCACTGCCCGATTCTGTAACGAATTTTAAACAATCAGTCATCTATTTCAGATAGACAGAAATAGATCACTATCACTGTTTATCTCAAATTAATAAGTGATAGATCTAAATGATTATTTACCAAGATCTAAATCATCGTGTACCAATATATAAACGATTAGTTGTTTATTTCCAGATAGACAGAAATAGACCACTACCAAGATTTAAACAATCTATTTACCAAGATCTAAACGAACGATTATTCTAGATAGATAAGTGACAGAATCAAACAATCATTTACCAAGATTTAAACGGTCTTCTAAATTAGAAGCTTATTCGCATGCAATAATTGATTAATGTAATTTTATTATTTCACGTTACTTTTGTATTTTGTTCTGTTATTTAAAAACCATTATAGAAAAGGTTATGTTATTTTTCACTTTGCCGTATTTTTATCATTTATTTATCTTCTTATTTTCATAATAAATTAGTTAATGATTCTGTTTTTGTATTTTTTTTAAACTATATTATTTTTGGAATCAACCCTTCAAATCTAGATAGACAACTTTCCCTAAAATCTACACAGCGGAACAACTTTTGAAGTCTGGAAGTACAAAACAGGCAATATAGCGAGAACTTAATTTCAGGCATGAGGACAGATAGGGAGACATTCGTTCAGAAAAAATAATATTCATACATCTACTTTTGCATCAACCTTCAAATATTTAATCAACAAATTATATTATCAAAGTTGATGCATGCAATGAAATTTCTAAAAGATATCCAATATTTACGGCCCTAAAATAAAAAAGCACCACATCACATGACAAAACACAATCTCCAATCAAACACACATCTAACATCTCCACAAGAATTCGAGAATTAGGGAGTTTCATTTCATCTTTTTTTTTTTTTTTTTTCCTTTTCTTTCCATAGTGACAAATCCCAAGTTTCGCCATCTGGTGAACATGTACAAGAATAACAAAACGAGGAAACAAATCTAACCAGAGATTTTGGCCCAAACTTACCTGTACAGATTCACTAGGCCCTAACAAACCCCAATCCTTCTCTACTTCTCATCCTTCTCCCTCACCCCCCACCCAAAAAAAAAAAAAAAAAAAAAAAAAAAAAAAAAAAGGCACAGAATCTCAAACCAAAACTTTGTACAAATTACAAAACACTTCCTCAATTAACATAGCCTAGTCTAAACAGAGTATCTGCCTCCGTTTCCCCATTAGTATTCATTGCAACAATAGAGCTTCTGCATTTATAACATACAAATTTCCCCGGGACATCATCCGAGTCTTGTATCCCTGAACATCTCGTATGCCTCCATACACCGCACAAGTCACAAGCTAGCATTCTCTCCCCATCGTCATCCTTGGCTCCACAACTACAATCAACTGTCCACCGTTCTACCCCTCTCTCCATACGAAACCTGTTCAGTGCAGTCTTCACTTGGCATCTTCCTCTAACACGAACAGATTCAGTTTGTCCAAACAACAACTTGACCTGGGTGGAATCGTCTACACCCCCATGGTCGACTATTTCTTCTGCTTGAAACCTTCTGAACATCAAGTATACATCTTGGAAAGCTTTCGATGCTTCCAGCTTCAGGTCAGACATGGTAGCATTAGATGGAAGTATAACTAGTTCTGGGGGAGGTCTTGAGGAATTGTCTTTCGAGTCCTCCACGACTTCGACCTCACATAAGAGGCATATTGAAAAAGGATTCAGCTTTGTCGACAGCTTCTCTGGTTTATAATCTTTCACAAACTGCTTGCAGTCTATAAGCTTAAATGCCGAGCTCACTGCTGCTTCCCTAGTTGCCTGGGGGCCATAGTTCACCATAGAATTTGGATGAAGCATGGCGTCATACAAAAATCTCAAATCTAACAGAAGATTTTCTTCAGATGGGTAGCTAGAAATGGATGATTCAGTGGAGTCGGAACCTGTATTCAGTGAAGCACTGCCCGGTTCAAGCCTGCAATAACAACAAATAATGAGAACGATTTGCCAACAAGTGTAAGAACAATATCATGAAAAGGATCAAAGAAAGACCATTTCATTCACCTGTATTCGAAAGCACCAGATTGAGGATTGCGTTGAGCATTAACAACCATACCATCAGATGATACTTTCCCTCCAAGATTTTTAAGACAATAATCAAGGAGTTCAGGTGGACCTGCTTTGCACACAGCACCGCGAAGGGTGCGCCACGTGACCCAATTCGATCCAGATACTGCATGCAGCACTTTCAACATTGCTTCCTCAACACGTGTAACATCACTTTTTGTCCACGAGCACAAGACCTTGGACTGCTGCTTCTCATCCGTTATGTCATTAGTGGTTGATGATGACTTTCGAACATTATGAATCAAGCTCATCAGAAACTTGAAGAGATCTCTTACATTTACAAACTTACGCTCTGATAAAGACTGATAATATAAAATGATATCCTGCAGGTGAGAACGGGGCTTCCGTCCTTGAGATGTAAAAATTGACAAAGGTAGACTGGAGAGGGTTTCAACAGCCATTTTGTAGGCGTCGGGAGTCACAGCAAAACTACCTGCACCAAACTCATAACCCCACTCGCCATACCATGGATGACCTTTGGTGATGGCATGAAGCAGCCGGTACTCAACCCCATACTTCTTGGACACATCCATTACGCTTACCTTTCTGCCAAAAGAGGGAACAAAAATCAATCATTCCAGGAATCCATAACAATGAATAATATGAGAATTCCACCATTTTCAGCACAAAAGAGAGCACACGCTCAATATCACTTTGTATTTTAGAACAAGGACCCATAATTCGTTAATAAAAAACACAGACAACCATTGACTACAGAGTGTAGACCATGAAAAGAAAATAAAAGCAGGAAAAGAGAAACTGAAAATCACAGCCCTTAGGAAAGGCCCAAAAGTTGTTACAAATGTCACTAAGAGGACAAACAGGAAAATGTTGCATCAATAACCACCACTAAGAAGCTTTAATCTTGACAAGTTCAAACTGATGCACCCAACCAAGAGACTTGATTTAAAGAACTCTTTGGTTTCTTTCCAACAAAGAATCTGATAGAAAATCTTTTGAAGCATTAATCCATAACAACTAAGCTTTGGTGGGAAGAGCTGACCCGTAAAGAGCTTGGATAGTATTAGATCTGATATCCTCCCCAAAACAACAGATATTGAAGAGAATACAGTCTGGTTAATATTTTTTTATTAATAAAAAAAAAACAACGGAGTATACAAGTCAATTACCAACGGAAAATATAGTGTACAACATTTCTCATCGATCACAGATAAAACAACCCTAAATACTCAAATATAGGCAGGCACCAATATCAACAAAATAGCATCTTTTCAAACACAACCTAAACAACCCACTAGGAATAAAACATAATGCTCTACTTTATGAACATGCATTGTGCGTGAGTATCTAATTTGTAAAGGAGAATTGTAACTAACAACAAAAGCTTCAAAGAGCGTTGAAATACCCTGTCAGAACATAACTTAAAAACTTCAGGTTTCACTTAGCTTTATAATTCATGCATAGTTTGTCATTATTAACACCAAATTCCATTCCAACACAATAAATCAATAAATAAAACAAAGCTTAGAACTTAGAAGCTTACTTCTGCTATGCTTTTTCAATAGACGGCTCAAAAAGTTAGCAAACAAAAACATTTGAAGATAAATAAAGATACTTAATATAAATACTTTAGCTGACTACGTGAAGCAAACTGAAACAAGCTGTAAATAGGTTTCCAAAACAATTTACTGTAGGGCTGCCTAACCTGACTCCAAGCATTTTACAAAATCGGTCCCAAAAATCCATGATATGGCATCCTGATAAATGCTTTGAACCACCCTCCCTTCCATTGACCCTGAGTAGGTGCCCATAACCATTAGAGTGGACCACGGCATGTAAAAGATGGGTATTGTTCTCTAATTGCTGGTACACCCAGTCTTCCACATCATCTGTGCTCGTTACATGATTGCACGACTTGCATCTACAAATGCAAATATAACAAGTAACTCTTCAAAATCGTGAGAAAGACAAAAGCCAAACCAATGCTTAGACAGGGAGCCATAAGTATCAAAATCTTCAAGATAAGAGAAAGTTCAAAGGTATGCCCATCATTCAACTATAACAATTATAGTTCTACACAACAAAATAATGAAGGGACTAAATGCAAACATAAGAAAATGAATTTTAAGAAGTGCTTATTCGGCTACACTGTTTAAATGCAAAGGAATGAAATGGCAGTTGTGATCCAAGAACCAGACGTATTATTCACTTTCTACACGCGTCAATCTAAGATTTGACATATAGATTAAAAGTTTACTTATAAATCACGTGACATAGGCTAAGAATTCTGTAAATCATGAATCATCCAGCAAAAATTATAACCAAGTCCAAGTTCAATTCTAGTCTACAAATAAATCACACAAACCCATTGAGCTATAAGGAAGAACAAAGGTAAAAGAATGAACGAAAAATCTGGATTGTTGAGTCCAGAATAAGTATAAACGAGGGAAAGGGGTGTGGTTAATGAGCTCACTTGGACTCGGAGAGATGCAAGACGTCTCCACAGCACATACATGGCTTATGATAACCTCCAATGGAGCTTCCATTAGCCTTTATAATGAAATGGTAGCGTTTCGCGCACACAGGATGTGCACTCCAGCCTATTCATTGCCATACAATTTCAAACAATTCAAATCAACGATCAAACAAAACACCCTCTTGGGTGTTCTTGAAGAGTAGTAATCCATAAGGGTATGATAACCCAAAAGTTAAAAATTAAAAAAGAAAAATCAAATGAATTTGATATTCAAAAAGTTAAAAAGATAAACAAAATGGGAAGAAGAGAAAGATGAATGAAATAATTTAATATTCAGAAGAAAAGAGGATCACGCAGCTACGTATTTTGTCAGCATTACCGAGCTGTGGGACATTGCATCCACAAACAAACAATCCTAAATTTCCAAGAAAATGCCTCTCTTTTCTTTTTATTTTTCATCTTCTCTCTGTTAAAAGAAAAAGATACCTCCACTCCACTCCACCCTCACCCACTATGCAAAAAGAAATACATAAATAAATAAATAGTGAAACTTCCCCCTTACATACACTTTATAATATAGTAATTCAAACTCATTTAGTCTATGCATCGATTAAATTAAATTAATAGTTAATAAAAAAGAAAAAAAAAAAAGAAAAAAAGCTAAAGAAAGTATGATGATAATGATCATTTTTCACCTTTCATTTTTCATTCATCACCCACTACGACAAACCGTACTCCTAAAGTTTCGAATTAGCTGTCACTCAAACATTAACATAACATAATAATATCCAATTAATTCCCTAGAGCATTCAGCCACGTGTAACACATCCAACGGGTGATCCTGAAGACCCATCAAATCAAGGGCCCCACAGGAAGAAGGAAAAAAATGAATCGCCGGCAAGGGAAGAAAAGTGAGACTCACCCACGACACGGCACTGATCGCAATAAACGGATCTGGATCTGGGGACATCTTCTTCGACGATATCGAGATAAACGACGGCAGGTTGAGAATCGGGGCCATGGACGAGGTCGCCGACACGGAAAAGGATTTGCCAGGTGAGAAGGTGAGGGAACAAGGAAGAAGGAGGGGGAAGAAGTGCATGTTTAGAAAGAAAAGTACGAACGTTGGAGCGGAAAGGGGCGGTGAAGAGATGGTCGGAATGATCAGAATCGGACATGGGGGAGGAGGAGGAGGAGGAGGAGGAAGAAGAAGAAGGAAAAGAAAGGAAATCGAAGAGATCAGCAGTGACACGTCTCTTCATTCTCTTGAGGGGACGAGAGTTAACGACCATAGCTGAAAGGAAGGAAGAAGAGAGAAACAGACGGCGGAGATTAGGGTTAAGCGTTAGGAAGAACTGGAACAAGGAAGACCCAGCAATAGCGGTTTAGGGTTTTTTTTTTCTTTCTCTTCTTTTGTTTTCTTCGGTTCGAATCTCCTTTTGTGGGTTTTTTTTATTTTTTTCTTTTTAATTTTGAAATTAGTGAGTGTTTGTTTCTGTTTTTAGGGTTTGGTTTTGGGGGATTGAAGGGGGATTAAATTTGGGGAATTATTTGAAACAAAAGAAAAAGAAGAGAATAGAATTGAATTGAGTCGGTTTGTTTAGAGAGAAAGAGAAGAGAGAGTTTGCTTTTTTAATTTAAAAAAATAAAAAGGAAAAGGTTGAATTTGAATAAGTAAGAGAACGAGAAGATTATTAAGGAAAAGAAGGACCGCTCTCTACCCTATTTTTCTTTTTTCTTTTTCTTTTATTTCATTCTACTTTAACATTTTCATATTCTAGACTTAACCAGAACAATTGATTTGGTTCCATTTTAAAAAAATAAAAATCGGTTTAAACTAATATTTTTTGTTTTTAAACTTTCATAGAAGATATATCAATTTAGCCACTCTCTCACTCTTACAATTATTTGGGCTTCGGCTTTACCCTATTTTGTTTTTTTAACATCAACCTATATAATACTCTCTCTTTTAAATTCCTTTTTTAAATATTTCTTTCTTCTTTTTATAGTTTTTTTTTTACATATAAAACCCAGCAAAATATTTAAACAATTTTGAAAATAGAAAAGACTCACATGTCCATAATGTAAAATACTAAAATTACTCGAGTCATTGACGGATCCAAAAAATTTATTGACATTGGATTTTATAGTTCAATCAAAATAATTTATAAATGAGTGGTTCTAAATCAAAAAGATATTGACATATAACAATAAGAATCATAACTTAAACAACCCAACAAGTTTATTTAAAATCCATAAATTATTTCAAGAATTAATAAAACAAATGAACTAATATAAAAAATAAGAATAATTTGATATAAGAAGATTAACAAACTTAAAAAAAGAAGAAAATAAATAACATAATTTACCACATAAATTAGGATATAAAGTTGAAGAAGAAGCCAAGAACAAGTCGAAAAAGAAATTTTAAAAACTAAAACAAAAAATAAGAATGGTTTTAAATATTAAAACGAATGAATATAAATAAAACAACAAACTTAAAAATAAAAATAAATAAATAAATAAAAACTTACCTCATAAGTTATGAAAAGATGTTGAAGAAGGAGAAGAAAAAAGTTGAAAAAAAATTAATAAGTTATAAGTTGAAAAAATTAAAAAGCTAAAATGATTTTAAATATTAAAACGAATGCATATAAATAAAATAACAAACTTAAAAAGAAAAAGAAATAAACAAAATAAGAACTTACCTCAAGGCTATGAGAAGATATCGAAGAAGCAGCAAAAAAAAGTTGAAAAAAATTAAATAGCTAAACAAATTTAAGTTGGACAAACAATGTAACCACTAAGCTACCTACAAGTATTAAAATCAAATAATTTTTTTATATATATATTATATAAAGAAGATAAAGTTGAGAGGGGGCTCGAGCCCCCAAGCCTAAACTAAATCCGTCGGTACTCCAGTCAACAGCGATAAATTGTCCACACACGCGTGATACACGATCGTGTAGATTTTGATACAAGATCGTGTAGATTTTGATACAAGATCGTGTAGATTTTGATACACGATTTTGGATATGTCCCGAGATGTCTTAAGCTGAAAGAATTCTTACTTTAGTTATTGTATATTCAGCATTATGACACTGAGATGCCCCGAAATATGAAATTTTCTATCTTTAGTTATTCAATCTCGGGCCTTAATTGCACCGAGATGGCCTAGGATGAAAGAATTCTGCCTTTATTTTATTTGATCTCAGACATACATTGCCTCAAGATATCTCAAGATGAAAGACTTCTGCCTTTAGTTATTTGATCTCATGCCTTAATTGCATCGAGATGACCCGAGATGAAAGAATTTTGCCTTTATTTTATTCCATCTCGGACATACATTTTCCTGAGATGTCCTAGAATGAAAGACTTCTTTCTTTAGTTATTCGATCTCGGGCCTTAATTGCACCGAGATGGTCTAGAATAAAAGAATTATGCCTTTATTTTATTCCATCTCGGACATACATTGTCTCAAGATGAAAGACTTCTGCCTTTAGTTATTCGATCTCAAGCCTTAATTGCACCGAGATGGTCCATGATTAATAAATTGCAAGAGCATATATAGAATTTATGAAAAATGATCGCGCATTATAGACTTTTCTTGTTTTGTTATACGAGTCGTAAATATTTTGGGTTTTTGTTACATTTATGTAAATTACTCTTCTTTTTTCAATGGTTTAAAAAAACCAAACAAAAATTTGAAAACTAAAGAAATATTGCTTTTAAAAATGTGTTTTAGATTTTAGATTTTGGTTAAGATTTCAACTTTTATAATTAAGAATGATGCATAACATTGCACAATAATATGAGACGAAATAAGCTTAATTTTGAAAAACTAAAACTAAAAACTGAAATGGTTACTAAATATAGTCCTATTAGTATTATTATTGGTTTTTGGTTTTTTGTTTTTGGTTTTTGAGTCGATAAACACACATAACACCCCCTCAATTTTTTGGCTCTTGATTTGGAAATTAAAACAACTTTAAGGAAAGAATTTAAGGAGAGTAAAGTCAAACCTTAAGAGATGGCGTAAGAAGTTCCTAAGAGGGTCATAATGTTGTATTTTATTTACACGAGACTTGAACAATATGTAGTTGACATAAATTCGATTATGTTTAAGTAATAACTTAAAAGGTTTATAGTAGGTTGGATGTCTTATCATATGGATACAGTCTACTTTGAAAAATATTACAAATGATATAATCCAAATCATTCATGTGGAAGCATATGAGTGGGGGTATCCTATAAAAAAATTATATAATACGACTGCAAAATAATTAATCTTTATTTGTAAATATGTTAATGGAAGAGATTAACATTTCACATGATGCTCATATGTAACTCGATCTAAATCTTAAGTGAGTTATGATCTTCTACCTAATGGGGTCACACCCTTTCATTAACACGAAATGGATTCATTCCTGGTTCGACCATAAATAAACGTCTCCTTGGCCTCGCGCATCGTGTGTTGCCTATCTTTGCATGCAAGTCGTGCCATGCTCCCCTTGGTCGTGCACCCAGCACAAGCCATAGTGCATGCTCATTGACCTTTTTTTACCCAAAACTTATGCATCACTCTCCTTAGCTTGCTTGTCACTCAACATACATAACTCCTTTTAGAAAGCTTTCTTCTACAATTTTTCTTATAATTATTGTATCGTGCTTACCTCAAAATTTCAGGTTGAAACTCTAAAATATGCGTCTTGTAGCTTCTAACAAGTGCACACTGCTCAGTTTGCTCCAAAAAATGACCTTTCTTTCTTTCTGAAGTCCAAACTTATCTTCCTCATCTCACTTTTAATTGGTAGCCATAATCTAAAAACTAGACTCAAATATGAACTTTTACAAGTGGTTTGAGGCAAAACGCTCGAGTGGTTTGTGAGCACTCCTCTTCTGAAGCTACCTATTTAAAGAGCACCTTGCATGCTAACCTCTTGACACCTCTTGCTTGCCTCCAAAGTAGGCACCTGTAAACCACTTGACCGACATGCTAAGAATGTCTCAAGCCTTTACCACCTCACCTACTTAAGGTTCCACACCTAAGTCCTTAAGTGAACTCCCAAACTAACATCTTTCAAATGGCTGCAAGCCCCTTTCTCGCTTATAAACTTTTCGCCCAAACTATTGGCCACCTAGCTTCATGCTAAGCCTCTCCTTTAGTCTTACCGTGCTTCTTTCCACAACATTTAGTCTTACCAGCCCTTCATGCTAAGCCTCTCCTCGTCTAGAAGCATTTGGTCGCTTATGACATTTCATTAGAGGTTTTCATGCCCAAATCTAACACACACATGTCTTGGTCACCTAGCTACCTCCTTAGAGGTTCTCAACTTCTATTTTGGCCACCCACCAAGCCCATCTTGCTTAACTCATGAACTTAGCCAAAATTTCAACTACCAACCTTTTTTACAATTCCATAGCCAACAACCGCATTTCCTTTATCCTTCCCATCACTTGGCTTCTTTTAACCTTACATCTTTAAATTTTAAGAACTGCTTAACAACCTTAACCTAGCTTTTCTTCTTTCTATCAACCATGTCACACTTACAATGACCCTTATTGAGTAAATATTTCGACTTGATTTCAACATAAACTTAACCATTCAAACTCTTTAAAGACTTAAGTATCCTAATGTCCAGGGTTTACACATACTAGTATGAAACTCAAAATACTCTAGCAGATAGGCAGATATAGTTAGGCACCGGGTCCACGATCTATATCTTGGAAGTAAGAAAACATTTTTGGAAAGAGCGACTTAAAGCTGAGTGAATGACTAGTTTTTTAAACAAAGCATGCTTTACAAATCAATGAGTACTAAACATTTCAAATACATTTAAGCAAAGCAAATAAATAATTCTCAATCTTAAACAGCTTTCTCAAACATTTATCTTTTCTCTTGCTATACCTTGAATCTCTTTACTCTATGAGATAAAAATCTAGACATCAGTAGTGCCCTATCTTGTGATGGTTACTATGTGTTTGAAGGGAGTATGAGAAGTAAGCATTACAACATTAAGCAACATGCAACAAATCCAACCACAACCATGCGTTAAAGCATGTGCATGGCAAGTGCATGTGAGAAGGCATATGCGCGCGCCAAGGACCATGTGGTAGGGCTTGTGCATGCAGAATAGAATGTTACCAGACTTGGAGCAGCCATAGTGGGTGCATAGCTAGGCATGCGAAGTTAGCATGCAAGTTGACACCTCTATAGAGCCATGCACACTCGTATAACTTGCATACTGCGGAACCTTGTGCCAACTCATGCCTTGGTGTCAAAATGGGCAATTTTTTATGTTTTTGAAATTTTTTAGCAAAGTTTTGAATTTTTAAAGATAAAGTTAATTAATTAAGGATCTATTTCTCTAATTAAAAGTCAATAAGAAAAAGAGCAAGTTCACCAAGCCTAAGGGATATAGCTTAAAACAACGAGTGAAATAAATTTACAATCCTATTTTAAACATAGATTTTGAAGTTAGAACTTTTAAAGCAAACTTTGGACTTTTCTTAGCATGATTATTTATTGATTACATTGATGTATTTAAAAAGCATCAAAATTATCAAAGCTTGAGATTTAGTTGAAAATCATGAGATTTATTAAGAAGTGCTAAGCATGAATAAAAATCTAATAAGTCTAAAAACGTGTTTTATTTAAGCAATATACTTAGCATGCTTTATAAATGAAGGTATTTTATAAGAACTAGTATGAAAGTATAAAGTTGTCATAAGATACCTAAGAAAGACTAAAGATTCATACAAGTATAAGTTAGGCACAAAGTTTAAATGAAAGGTTAAGCGAAGAATATGTTTTCAAAATGGTTTTAGTAAAGAAAAGTAAAACAGGATACTATTTAAAGTAAGAGATTTCTTAATTATTTCCAAGTATAAATCTAAGCAAAGAGTTTAGCAAAGCTTCAAGTAGAACAAGCATAAGTGCAAACATAGCATGAGATTACTTAAACAATGAGTGAAAAAGTGCTAAAGCATGTTTTTATACAGTTGATGTATCTCTATTGGTAGCTTTATAGAAACTTGAGCAATGAGTGAAAAAGTGCTAAAGCATGTTTTTATATAGTTGATGTATCTCTATCGGTAGCTTTATATAAACTTGTTATAAGCATGATTTGCATCACTATATATGTAATAACCCAACTTTACTAGAAGGTTGAGGTCATTACTATTTAAATAAGTATAGTTTTTTTTTTTAAGGAAAATTAATTTATAAGTTGAGAAAATTTAAATAATAAGAAAATAAATAAGTAATTAAAGTGGTAAACAAAATACTAGTTTGGGTCCATAAAATAAAAGAAATACATTAAAATAATTTTACCAAAGTTCTGAAATCCAAAAATAATATAATTACTGAAACATAAATGCGGAAAAGCTGAACTATTCCCTATGGCGAACCACGATCACTTCTTATCATTGGCCATCTTGCCCTTGCCTTTACCCTTACCTGAAAATTAAACATTTAAAAGAATGAGTATAAAATTATACTCAGTAAGAGACCCATACTTAGTCTCCCTATGTGTTGTTAGTCTCTTTGTTAGAGTCCTGAAATAAAGTACCACACTCTATGGTGCTCCCGAACTCACATTATCCAGTAGTCCCACCGGGACTGAACTGGGCTCTCGGTGAACCCGAAGGAATCACCCTAAAGGAGAGTCGGGCTGTAAGTGATCCCGTCGAATCACGTCTCAATAACTACTCAAACATATATAGGGGAGGACCTTGATGGACCCCTCGTGGTACGACTCTAACCAGCAGACCAACAGAACACTATAGGCTATACATGCTCATCATAAAATCAACATCTCAGCTCAACACACATAATCTCAGAAATACATATAATCACATCATGCACCAATGGTACTGCATCTCAATTAAAATGGGGAAAAATCTCTTACCAGGAGATCTGCTAAATAATTCACAGGTTGGCAGTCAATTCCTCACAATACTCAGTCCTAAACATAAACAAAATTAACATTAATAATCTTGTCAACCATCACCCTACTGTTTAATTAAGCAACCAAAACTTATCCAAGCTTACCCAAAGATTAGGGTTGAATCCAACACCACCTTAACTGGAAAATTCACAGTCCTATTTCCACCAATTTCACTTGAACCTTCAAGCAACCATAGATCAACTTATTCCAAATACCATCTCATTTAAGATAAAAAAAAATATTTAATTGGGTGTACCAAACCCATACAAACTCACCCCAAATGGCTCAAAAGGTTGCAAGAGGCTAAACTTGAAGATGGCTCGACTAGAAGAGGCTTCGGCTCGGACGCGGCTTGGTGGAGACAGACGCGTGCAACTGGACGAACGACTTGCGGACGTGTGCGGCTGGACGCGTGGAGGAGTTTCGTTGGTTGTAGGATTCGCGGCGGTCGTCGTCGTGCGGAAGAGTTGCGTCGGTTGTAGGATTCGCGGCGGTAGGAGACGCACAGTGAAGAGGGGCGGCGGCTAGGGTTTTAACATGGAGGAAGGTTGAAGATGAAGTGCACACAATCCAAGGAGTCCTATTTAATAATAAATATATTATTATTATTTCCCTTCCCTATTCCTATTTAATTTCTCTTTCTTCATTAACCACCCCTCCCATCACCATAAATTTGCTCTTTTTCCAAAAATGCCAAAGTACTCCTCTCTTAATAATTATATTAACCCACATTATAATTATTCTTATTCCTCCATGATTTTATATATACACATAACCATATTTACTCATAATACCTCCAACTTTACAATTTAAATCCACCAACCAATAAATCCAAAACCAATTTTAACAATAGAACTCCAATTTCCATAAATTAACCACTTATCCTTCCAAAATACTTAATCTCCACAATTTAAACAATTTCACAAATAACACCCAAAACTAAGCAAAATAAAATGATAATAAAAATAACCTAATAGTTTTGGGATGTTACAATATACCCTAGACATATAGAGATCGATTTAAAGCCCTCCATGGGGAGTGGTTAAAAATTAAATTAATTTGAGCATTGCAGAATAGCTACTATATGTACATATATTTATTTCGTTGGTTAGCATTGAGTTTACTCTGTAGCAACAAGAAACTCACAAGCAAATAGGTTTATTTCGTTGCTAGCATCAAGTATACTTTGTAGCGACGAAGAGTTCAGAAGACGAATCATGTATAACTACGACATACTACTTGTTTGTGTGTACGACATGTTTTAGTTCTATCGTGGATGTAATAATGTAGTTTTGAGTGTGCGACTAAGCTAGGTGACAAGATTAAGGTCATGCGATAAAAGGCGCAAACTTAATAGTTTTTGTTGCTTAACTCTAATGATATGTCATGTTACGTATAAGTTTTTCTCTTTCTTGTCCAAGTATAAGCAAAAAGAGAGGTTTCTTGGGTAGGCCAAGGTTGAACACAGGAATTTCTAAGTAAACTTGAAAAATAATGTTTATAAGGATCTTTGTAGAAATACAAGTTATTATAGTATTTTAAGTAGAATATTGAAGTAACATTGCGATATAAAGGAGAATAAAGCATAAGAAAACATGTGAATATAAGAATTATTCAATCTATGAGCTAGAAAAGAAAAAAGCATTTGTTTATCACAATTGATCATGTTTTAACCCAGGTTTATAGTGAAAATAGGTGGAATGCGAAATGAATAAGCTATCTTAGTTTAGTTGTTGTCAAAATAGTTTTGGAAGAATGTTAAGTATTTTTAGAGAAGGAAAAATGTGGTTGAATTTCCTAATTGTTGAAGAGTTATGGTTAAGATAGGCACCTAAAAGGGAAAGAGTCGAGATTTTGCCTAAGTGGTAGCTTCATGAGCTATGCATCCAAAAGAGTGTCAAAAGAACTTCTTTTCCCGCTAAGGAAGGCAACGATAAGGTGGCCAAGTGATATTCTAGGCGGCATGAGGAAAGAAGGGCGTTGAGCTGAGTAACTATGCAACCAAAGCAACCCTATTCGGCCAAAGGAGTGCTCATGCATGCAAAGAACAACTCAAGAACCTCCATATGGCAAGCCAAGAGCATGCTAATGCGTTATAAGGTTAGGCAGCAAAACTAACTAAGGGTGAAACATGTGGCCAAGCTATAGGCATTGAGTCTTATGTGAGCAAAGTGCAGTACCATAAATTTAAGTGAGCATGGTGACTTGTTTGTTATTAATTCATGAATATGTATCATGAAAGGTTCTACTAATGCGACTAACAACAAGTGTCTAGGCTAGGATTATGCGATAAAAGATACATCTCCTACCTATGCGTTACTGATAACGCGCAGAAATGTCCGTTATGATAGTTTTTTTTATTAGAATAATGAGATCAAAATGCATAAGAAGATGATCAGAACACATAATTTGTGTTGTAAACACATAAGTATTTAGAAATATAACTTACATAAGCATCATGCCTATTTTACTCGATTATCATGTTTAAATGCAGGATAAGTGGATAAGAAAGGACCAAATCGTAAAGGACACCTCGCACATAGGTCATGTGATGGGAACTCACCTGGCAACTAACAAATTCAGGCAAGAAACCATGTCATCACATAAGGAAAGCTCACTACAAGACAAAAATGGTAGTTGGAGTGATGTGACATCCTAGGACCAAAAATGGCATTGACAAGATCAGAGGAATATAAATTTTTCTCCCAAAATTATCTATAAAAGCACTTCATCTTCAACAAGACAAGAAAGCGACATCTGAACGGAGTGCCACACACAAAAGAGGCCTGCATGGGCCAAAATCTAGAGAGTCAGTGGCAAGGATTAGCCTAGCCACCAAATGCACAACACATCTTCATCTTTTTTTTATCAGAGTGTAATGTGAAAGCTTAGATTTTTAAAGGAGAAGAGTCATCCCCAATTCCCCCTAACTTGTGTTTCAACCCACTCTTCTTTCCTTCCTGATGGAAATGGTAGACATGAGCAGTGGAATAAGGATCAAACTTTACTCTAATTGCAACTAAACACTTTAGTAATTAACATGCATTACAACCTTAATTGAAACAAAGATAAGTTAAAAGAAAAACTCACATTTGATGCTTTTCTTTCCTTGTAATCTCCTCACGAACTCTTCGTAATCTCCTCACGAACTCTTCATAATCTCCTTACGAACTTGAAGCCGAGACTACCACTAGTGTTGACTCACTATTTTTCAGACTTAGAATCTGGTTGTGGAACCCGTTTGGTGAAGGAATTAGAGAGAGATGGAATTTTGAGGAGGTACCTTTCTTTTGTGATTTTTTTTTTGTTGAGGGAAAAAAGAGTTTTTGGTTTATTTTTGTAATTCCTCATTACAAAATTAGTTCTCTCACAAAAACCAAGAGCCCTTTTCCATTTTCACTAATCCCTTTTTCAAGCAAACTACATGCATGTAAATGGATTCCTTTATCTCAACACTTGGCATTCCACTAACTATTAGTGGGCTAGGTGTCTTGCATGCAATAAGCCACTTGCATATCACATGTAAGTGATAAGCTTGCCAAATCTCAACAAGTGCTATTAAATAAATTAGTCTAAGGGCAATATGGTAATTTGACATTTAAATCAAATTCAAAGTTTGACTTTTTCAAGTTGAAAGTCAACATTTTGACTTTTTACCATTTTGTCATCTTGACTAATTTCGACCTCCCGAGCATGAATCTGCATTCATTTCTCCAAAATTCAAATCACATTTGAATATAAAATCTGTCAAAGTTTGACTTTTCAAAGTAAAAAAGACAACATTTTGACTTTTCACAACTTTGACCATTCCATCAATTCCGAGCTTCTAAATATGAAGATGAATTTGTATTCATAGTTTTAATATTTAACTCACATTTAAACATAAAGCTCTTTCTTAAACTTATAACCAACGACTATATCAAATATATTCGTCGGTTTCATTCTCTTTACTTAATTCGAACAATTCGACTTATTCCATCATAATGTTCTAAGCTAATTCCTTGTGAGCTGAAAGGGAACCTAATGGACCTATAGATCATGGGCTCCAATGATCCGAGATTAACTGGCTAAACTCTTTTAGATCGAGTTAATCAACCTTCGTTAACTAATGAGTTATTCCACTAAAGTCCCGTAGTTGCACTCCCATCACTATAAATATATTTGTGTCCATGTGATATAACCATGATAAGTAAGTTTATCCTTCATAGGTTGTTCGTAACTTCGGCTCGGTCAAAGTACCGTTTTACCCACAAGACTACATCTTGCTCCTTAACTCCCACTGATCCACTATTGAACAATTGGTTTAAAGTCTAACCTATAAATTGAATCCCTCTCGGGCCAATAAGAGGGTGGGGCCCCTTGTTCAAGACTTGGATTCAGTCCTTAAGGGAAGAACCTATCTACTATCCCTAAAAGGGGTAGGGGTGAATTTCGTCTTGCACCCTATGTCCCTAGCTATCTACCCAGTCTTACCCCTGAAATGGAAGGCTTATTGGGTCAGTGGCATTGAGCTGCCCTTACCTATGCAGATGTAAGGATAATTCCATGTGAACAGAAGTTCATAGTTTGCTCAGGATTAAGATTAAGTTACACTTGATATCTATAAATGAAATAGTCTGTTTTATTAAAGTCAACGGTGTTATAACTTAAAAGCGACTATTTCATGGTTCCAGTCTTATGTAAACTCTTTACATAGGATGCCCCTACTTCCATGTCTCTACATGAACAATTTAGGATCACATTGTTTGTACTAACTACAAAGCGGGCCACATCTATAGTGTCCCCAAAATAAGACGCCCAACCGTATTTGTATACTATAGACTATTTAGGCTATATACTCAAACTTAATCCATGTTTATGTCTCTACATAAAGTTCAAGTTTACTCAACAATAGCCTTGGGTCCTTAGTTTATTGGCTTTAAGATTATAGTATCAATAACGACTTTATTGAATAGAATATGATTACAAACTACGAGTTTTATGACATAAATTCCAACACTTCCATTTTTGCATTTCTGTGTAATATATATTGTTCATATTGTACAATGGCCTAAGACCTACATTCTTTATATATATATATTACATATTTATACCTTTTCGATTCCTCATTTCTTGACTTTTCACTGGTCAATGTGTTATTAGTAGTTAGATTTGTGGTAAGTTCTCGATAAGGAGTCTAGCTTGTACGGCTTATCGCATTAGTTGAGCTATATTCATCACTTGGCCAGTGTCAATTGTTAACTATTCGAGAGGGCAAGTAGCAAGGATAAGGCTAATGAGCGCAAGGAGGAGTTTGGTAACAAACACCACCTTACCGAGATAATTTCCAATATTTGTATCCTGAAAGGCGAACAAGTGCGGACATTAGGTACTGAGAGGTTGTTGTCCTTGAACGAGAAGTTCTATAACTGCTATAAGTGAAGTCTTCTAGATATATCTTGCCTAATCAAGCATAGTCATTTGCATCCCGAAAGGTGAGTAAGTGTGGCATTTAAACACTTTGAGAGAAGGTCGCCTTAATCATAAGTTGATTATGCAAGTTATGTCGCATCAAGACTTTCGCATTGCTTAGTTACCTAATAGTGCAAAGATCTTCCTTCCCCATTCTCTCACATGCAAGTTAGTTCATTTAATCTTCCGTTTTATCGTACTTTACCCCCTATGCATAAATCTCTAGGTGAGTGTAAATAATTTTAGTTATATTCTTTTACAGTAACCATCATAACGCCTAATAGATGAGTAACACCCTAGAACTAATATCTTGAAATAATTTCCCGTGTTCGACCGTTGATCACCCAGGTAAACCTGCTGCTTCACTTGCACTTGGACAAATCGTAGAAAAACTTGGATTCAACGATTACCTAGGTTTCATGCGATAAAGATGTACATAGTGAGCAACTTCTCATGGTATGATCATGATCCATGGCATATCGCTTAGAATGAACCACACAATACAAAAAGACATGGCGAGCCCATTACGTGTAGTAAACCTACTTAGTGATGTATTGGAATTGCGTTACATAGATGTTAGAGTACTCAGACTAAGTCCCAAGTAACATTTATGTGTTGGTCCAATAAGAGAACACACACAAATAACACAAACAACCAGTTACTGCATGCATGACTAATGTTTAATTCACGTTTTCCTCATGCTTACTCAAGTGTAAGCGAAGAGCGAGGCTTCCTTAGTAAGCCAGGGTCGAACATAGGGAATTTCTATCAAAGCTTAGTTATAACAGTTATTTCTAAACCAGGCGGTATAAATTCTATACAGTATAAAGTATAAAACTATACTAATCTAACTATTTAAACAGAGGATTCTGTAGAGGGAATGGAATAGGATGATTATGGCATGAAAACTAACTTGCGTTAAGAAGGATGAAGGAAAATTTTTGTATTCTAGGCGACCTAATTAAGCTATGCGGCATGTCCTTGATGCAATATAGATCACTTGACCATCTTATATTTAAAGCGAGCAACCTCGGCGCCTAAACACCACACCTGTTCTCTTTTCGAGACACAAATGGTAAAGATAAACTAAGCGATATACATCTAGGCTTCCTTATTTTTAAGTATCATATTTGACTCTCTATTTAAGGTGAGCTCAATGCCTAAACACCACGCTTGTTCTCTTTTCAGGACAAATGATTGAAGTCAAAAATCCATAATGAAGTTTGTTTACAAACTCCTTTCTATGCATATTTAGCTATGTTCTTGCTTGTAGTTGGCAACCAGCACTGGCCAAGCAATTAAGTTCAACTCACCTAAATGTGATGAAACTTATAACTAAAGAATCCTTATCAAGTGCATAACACGAACTTAAACTCCATAAAACACATCAATAAGATGAATAGTAAAGAAATGGAAGACATACAGTGGATAAAAATGCATTGTATTATAAATGTAGGCCTTTCGGCCATAAAATGAAGAACATTCATACAATACATTATAAGTTACGAAAATGAAAAGAAAAGAAGTGTGTCGAGCCGCATAATGCACTAGTTTGCATTCCTTGGCTCTTTTAGAAGTTGGAGGACTTCCCTCTCTAATCTCTCTTTAAGCCTCACTCAGATGTTGATCGAAGAAATGATGAAGGAAGAACACTACTGTAAATGGTGAAGGACTCTAAAACTTGTCCTTCACCAACCTCCTTAAGGATTGGCCTCCTCTGTATATCTATGTTCATGGTGAAGTTCGAGGTATTTATAGGCATATTTTGGACAGCAAGCATTTAATGCTTTGCTGTACACTGCCCTTATTCTCTGCAAAGCATCGAAAGTAGCCATCTATTGTCAAATCAACTTCAACTACCACTTTTGTCTTCAAGCGAATCATCTCGGGTAGTGATGTGTTGTCAAGCAGCCTTTTATCGCTGAGTTCTTGTACGCGAGTTCCTTTTGCGATTTGATTCGTTCCTTCTTTTAGTTATCCTGCGTATGAAAACACTCAAAAGCATAGTTAATCAGGCTTGATAACTTATGTAAAGTGCATTCTCTTGATATTATAATTTTACACTAAAAGCTACTTGTTTTAATTATTTATCTCGCATTTTGACTCCATTGTTTTATCTAAAAGGCCACAATAACTTGTATTTCTCTGAGTTATCACATAGTTAAGTCCTAGATATTTAATTAGCGTTTGGTGGAGTGAAATACAAGTGGCCCCACATGCATTCATTTGAATTTCTGGAAGTAGGAGATGTCCAAAGGCTAGCATGCAAGACAACTTATTTAAGGTAACTTGAGAGCTTAAGTTCTCCCACTTGGCTTGTGCAATTTGTATGAATTTTATCTCAAAAGAACCACAAAAGAGGGTTGCTAGAGAGGAAGGATTCTAGGAAGGAACTCAAAGATTGAAGAAAAGCATGAAAGGACAGTTTTTCGCTGATTTCCTATTAATCTTCAAATATTCGAGGCTAGAGGATTCTATACTTGGTGTTTTAAGCTAAAATTTTGAGGTAAGATAGAGGATTCAAAGAAACTTTGTAGTAGAAATAAGAAACTTTGTAGAAGGAAGAGTCTTAATTTGATGAGTCAATTTTTAGTTATGATTTTTGAAAGTTGAATGTGAATTCTAGAACCTACAGGTGGTTTGGGCATTAGGGAAGCTGTGTTGAGAGTTGGCCAAGCATCACTGAAGTCATGCGTGGAGTGTGCACTCAAAGGGTGAGTTGAACGACTTTGAGCAAGCGCTAAACAAGTCAATGCATAGACAGGAGGCAAAGGACACACTTTAGGGCCAAGCACGAGACAAGAGCCATATGACCATGGGACGTGCGACAAGTAATTTAGTGAGATTAGCATGCTACTTGGCACTTTAATGGGGCATGTGTGTGATAACTTGTAGAAATGCAAGTTATTATAGCCTTTTAGATAGAATAATGAGACCAAAATGCAAAATAAATATGTCAAAAAACATAGCTTATGTTGGAAATTCATAAATATTTGGAAATACGCGTTGCATAAGTCTCCTGCTCGTTCACCTTGCTTTTAGTATCTTAACGCATGATATGAACAAAAGAAGGAGCTATTGAATTGCAGAGGAACACGCGTGGTTTGTCTATCTTACGGTTGGACTTAAGAGTTTCGTGTGTGTATATTGCAGTTACAATACGTCACTGACCCAAGTCATTGCGCGTAATGTGCTCACTGTTACTCTATGTATAGCATGCTTCAATTCTAGGCGATGAGTCATGGGTCATGATCATAGCTTGTGAAATGCTAAAAATGTACCTCTTCATCGCGTAATTCCTAAGTTCTCGTTGAGTACAAGTTTTCCTACTGCCTGCCCAAGTGCAAGCGAAATAGTAGGTTTACCTGGGTGATCCAAAGTCGAACACAGGGAGTTGTTTTCAAACGTTAGTTCTAGGATCTACTATTCATTTAGGCGAGTTGAAAGAATTAAAGAATAATAAATGTAAGAATTGCTAATTACACAGTGAGAGTCTATAAGACGAAGTGAAGAAAAGGTATAGTAATGTGTCGAAGGCAGGAATGTCCGCGTGTTACCATTTGAATAAGTAGAGAGATAACTTTAATGCGATCTAACTCACTAAGACATACTTATGATTAAGGCATGCTTCTCTCAAAGTCGTATATGCCACATATGAGTGCTTTTCAAAGATCCATATGACCAAATATGGCTAGATGAGTTATATCTAGGAGAGACCACTTATGAATCCTATAGTATTTTGTAATTAAGGATTGCTACCTCTTGGTATCCACTGTCCACACTTGCCCTCGTTTCGTGGTACAAATGTTAGGAATACTCTCACGAAGAGGCAAAGTTCCTCTTCGCATGCGCTAATTGGGTTCTAGCTACTTTCCCTCTCGGGTAGTTAGCAACTTATGCTAGCCAAGCAGTAACAATAGCACAATTAACACATGAAAATTTATAAGCGACTCTTTTTATCATGACCTATCATCTACCTAAAGCTACTAACACGTTGACTTGTAGGAAGCAGAGAAATGCTGGATTGAAAGGCTATATTTGTATAAAATCACAAAGAAAGTAGGTCACAGACCTATAAAGGAAACAACAAAATGAAGGGTAGAGAAAATGGATCATTGTTACAAGTTAGGGGATCAACATAGATAGTCTTTTTCTCCATCACAACTATACACTCTCTAAGTAGCCCATTCGGAGCTCTCTCAAGGTCTATCCAGACCTTTTTTGGCCTGGTTGGGCCTCTCTCAAAGTCTATCTAGACCTCCTTTGGCCTATTCAGGCCTCTCCTTCTTGGTGAAGACGAAGTGCTTGTATAGATTGTTTTTCGGCAAGAAACTTCTATTCCTCTAAATGTGTCAGTGCTGTCATCTGGCCTTGTGAAGTCACATCATCCTAACTACCATCCTTGTCTTCTAGTGAGCTTTCCTCGCGTGATGTTGTGGTTCCTTACATGGGGTTGTTAATTGCCAAGCTAGTTCCCATCGTGTAGCCTTTGTGTGAGATGATTTGCTCCTTTCTTCTTTTCCCACTTATCCCGTGTTTAAACATGATAATCACGTAAAACAAGCATGGCACAAGTAAGGCAAGAAACGAAATTTGTAATAAATTATGAAAATTAAAAAATTATAATTTATAATAAAACAAGATACGAAATATATATAACAAAAATTACAAATAATATGTTCAAAATATTCAAAACAATTACATTAAAATAAAAATAAAACCTACACCTATCTTCTATTAGGTAGTCGCGGACGCCAAATAAAGAATGCCAGTACAAATGACATAAAAGTATAGTTAGAATATCACAGATGCGAAATTAAACAAATTAAATATTGAAAAATATGTATCCCAAGTGATCACGACTCTCTGTGTGTCCGACTCATATCCTCGATCATCTTTTTCATCTCTTCCATTTGCAGTGCATAGTTCTCTTCCATTTTTTGAACAATTTCTTCCATTTTTCGTTCCCGCTCGTCCTCTCTTACTCGTTGTTTTTCAATCTGACGGTTAGCATTTTCAAGGCTAACCCTTAGTTCAATAACCTCCGTAATGTGTGCCTGGTGGTCATAAGAGGAGCAAGAAGTGGAAACAGAACTCTTCCTGGACTTGGACTTAGGGCCCCAACCAAGATCTTTTGAATAGCTCAGTCGTCTACCTAAAACGGTCTTGCATATCTCGTCCCCAGAGAGTGTTTGAGAACCCTCTAAGATGGGCTGAGATTGGAGTTTTAGCATTTGCTTATGCACAATACAAATTGTAAGTTGGGAGTAATAAGAATTAAAATAGAAAGTAGAATAAAAAGTTTTCATAAACTTACTTGCGCATCCGCTAGGGCCTGTGAAACGAACTGGCTAATCTGACTGCTTGCGTTTCTTGGAATAACTCGATGTGGTTCACCATGCGACCAAGTTCTTCAATGAGCTCGACCTGTCATTGAAGGAATGACTTGGATCCGCTCTTGTGATTGTAAGGCTGATTTGCTCTAGCAGCCTTACAAACCTTTGATTACTCCTACATTCAAACAATGATCAATAAAATGTTATATTCAAACAACAAATTTAATGAAGTATTGTTAATTGATTTTAAGGTAGACGATATAAATCACCTGAAATTGTGTGGTCATGTAATGATCGTAAAGAAAGTGTCAATCTTGCCCGCGATTGACCCATGTGGGTGATGGGTTTGCACGTGCTTCTTCAAGGTTGTTGTACTTCTTAAAATGTCGGTGGTTGTCTCTCTTGAATTTCTTCCACACTCTGAGCATTTAATGCTCAACAAATCGATTATGTGTTGGATCTTCGTGATCGAGCACGAACCATTGCTACAAAAGAATAGGTTTGAGATTAGTCTTCTACATATGTAGGTTCAACATATATATAAGTTAAAAAATTTACAAACTTACCGCTAGGCCGCCCTTGAAGACCTCGATGTACTCTCTAGGTACATCAACCCACTTTAGAGCCCTAGATCGAAAACATGTCTCGGGTTAACACATCGATCGTGCAGCTGAAACGAGGAGCATGTGGCGAGACAGGTCTGTCCCCTCCGAGGGAATTGAAATGAGGATCCTCCCATTCTGCTGTACATACCTTTTCAACTCAATGTTCTAGAAGTGTTGTCGTCTCCTCGGAGTGGGAGTGTGAGAGGGTTGAGAGGGATATACTACAAAACACACTTATTAGATCCACTAACCATAATTATAAGTGTTTAGGGTAACGAGACCAACCTGAAGTGTCACTAACCGAAGACGATCCTCCTGCGTTGTCTAACGCATTCAAGTTCAGGTACATCTGCCTCATAACACTACAAGAAATATCAGTTACGATAGCATAAAAAAAATGCTATTGTTGATTTTCGATAGCGTTTTCAAAATGCTGTCGTAGCTGATGTTATTGAAAGTCCATGACTTTTTATAGGGTTTTTATAACGCTGTACAAAACGCTACAATATGTCTCTATTGATAGCACATATATGTGCTATAAATGCTTTTTATAACGTGAAAAAAATGCTATTGAAAATTGGATAGTGTTTTTTATTGCATTGGAAAAATCGTTATCAAAATGTTTCAATAGCGTTTTCAATAACATTGGAAAAATGCTATAAAAGACATTTTATAGCATTTTTTATTGCGTTGTCAAAACGTTTCAATAGCTATTTTAATAACATTGAAAAAGCGCTATCAAAATGTTTCAATAGTGTTTTAATAACATTAGAAAAGTGTTATAAAAGACTTTTTGTAGCGTTTTTTATTGCGTTCTGAAAAGTGTTATCAAAACCATTCAAAGCATTCTCTGTCACGAGTAATATCAAAGTGTAAGCCAGTTTTGAAACTCAAAAACTAGTTTTAAAAACTCGTTTTTGTTATCTAAATTAAATGATGGAAAATTGTTATCGATTTTTTTAAGAAATATAGATATATGAAAACAATGGGAACAATAACATCACACAACAAAATTTACTTTGAATAAGCTAAAACAACACTGCTTTATGCTAATGGCTAAAACCAGAAACTAAGAAATAATTCAACTCCATAAGTGATATATCCAAAATTTAGAAGCATACTGAGAAAATTGTACTATTCAAGCATTTCAAATATCAAACAAAAATAAGACTGACAAAATAAGGCAAAAGTTCAAAGAGAAGAAAATTCTAATAGCCACCCTTGAGATCATT
The DNA here is from genome assembly GCA_025688845.1 of Cucumis hystrix. Taxonomy (NCBI): domain Eukaryota; kingdom Viridiplantae; phylum Streptophyta; class Magnoliopsida; order Cucurbitales; family Cucurbitaceae; genus Cucumis; species Cucumis hystrix. The sequence continues at coordinate 7,335,042 of CM046890.1, forward strand.
AACCACATCGTATGGAATGGAAGTCATAGTCTCCATTAAAGCACCTTCAACCATGAACCCTGGTTTGAGGCCTTCTGGTTGCCTCTTGGTGTAGATGATTGTGCCTTTGGCAGCTCGTCACTCTTCACCTTCCTCAAGCAAAATTCCTCGGTGCATCGAGAAGGTTGCACGTGCTCGACTCCGACATGAATTCTCTTTTTAATAATTTTGTTACCGACTTGCAAAATCCATTTCTAAACATCACAAGTTTAATAAGAAAAAGTGTCCAAATCATAATGAAACTTTCTCTCATCAGATTCCAAAACCCATCAAACTAAAAAAGTTTAATAAGAAAAACAGAGTCCAAAAACTAATTAAGATTCCCTAAAAATCAAACACAATCTATTACCCTAAATCACTAGATTCACATACATTATAAAAATTAGAACATATCTTAAAATAGAATCCTGAACCTGCTTTTCGATCTCGACGTCGATGGCACGCTTTGTAATATTCCATACGCGAGCCGAATTCAATAATACATCATTCCATGCATCCTGTTCAAAAAACATTCCAAGTTCGTCAAAATTTGGACAACTGAATTCATTTGATCTAAAAATAAACTCCAGTCAACTTAAAAAAGAACTTGTAATCGCTAAACCGAATTCAATAGTACATCCTTCCAAGCCCCATAACTAATATGGTGTGTGATTCAAAGACCTAATGTTCTAAAATCACCTCAAATCTACTGATAACAAATAGACCATAAGTTATTAATTTTTTCATACAATAAACTTAAGAACAAAAGGAACTCACTCCTAAAACTGAGGTACTGATGCTGAATTGAAAAGGTGAGTTTTATTCATATTATGAGAATAAATCCTACTGTTTTATATCCTAAAGTTTCAATGCTTGAAGAAAACTCAAGAAGCATAGTTCAAATCACTAGTCCAGTACTAAATTCCTCGATCAATATAACTCCAACCAACAACCAACACTTTGGACTTGAAAGAATCCCATGAAGTTTCTAGTAATTTAATGTCAAACTGATTGTTGGAACTAACCTGAATAAAACTGAAGTGGAATAACACTGAAGTGGGATAAATATAAACTTCTTGAGAATCTCAAACGGCTTTGTACATTCCATTGTGGTTCTATGCCTACCGAAGAACAAATTTCAGCATATATGGAGAAGGGGCCATTTGATCAGTGTTTCTAAATGTATGTCTAGAGATGAACCATTTAACAGAGATCAAACTTAAATCATAAGTATGTGTATTTACTAAATTAATTTCTGAACAGAAAGTTTTTCGGATCCTTTCTTCTTTTTTTCTTTCCTTTTTGTTTACCAATAAGAAACTTCATTCATTGAATAAAATCATGTTACCAAAAGGAGAGAAAAAAACTCCCACGCTAGGAATGGGATTACAAAAGGCAAAGAGAAACAAAAAATAAAATCAACTTTGTACTTGGACGAAATAAAGGGAAAAAAAAAGAAAAAAAGAGGTAGAGCTTAACTCACTCATATAGAGAAGAGTTCTTATACACTTGAGCAAAAATCTATGCCAAGTTTAGCTTTTGCACCGAAAGAGGTAATCTCTAATATCCAAGTTGCAGGATTGTAGTTTTTTCTAATCCTTGAAACCCCGGAAACATGCTGTATTAAGAAGATTGAGGTGTTTAGAAACAAAGAAAATGGTATATATAGTCAGTCACAAGCAGCATTGCTAGTTCCAGAGTAGATTGACCTCAAAATATTCTCTGACCTTATTTGAATCACGTCTCAATGGTCCATAGTAGATCATACAACCACCAGTTTTTAGAAGAATTAACTACATAGAAAGCCAAAACAGTCTAAATATAGACAACGTTCATAAACAGTTTCATGCTTTCTTAAGAAAAATTTAACGAAAGCAAGCATGCACAGGTTACTGCTTTTTAGAAGTTAATTTCCCTTGTTTGTTTTTATGAATGCTACCATGTAAACATTTGGACATGTGGTTGTAGTTTTACTTGTTTGTTTAATCAAGCTACCTGATAATAGTTGTTGTAAACAATTTCAAAACAAAAACATAAATCATTTTTGTAAACAACTCATAAATAATCCACAATATTGTAAAAGAAAATCGAAAACAAATATTTTGCTTCCCATCTTGTCAACATAAACTAAATAAATTTGTTTGTCATTTACCATAGTTTGAAATTTCTAGAAATGCCTCATGTCAGAACTAAGCATTACAGCAAAGAGTAAAAGTTTTACCTCATCAAAAGACTTAAAGATGTCAATACTTGGCTGATGGATGGGACAAACTATCGTTCTTCCAGTATCGGCCACATTCTTGACTGCTCGCATGACAATTGCAGCTGCTCTTGCATCTAAACCAGTGGTAGGCTCATCCATAAAAATGATAAAGGGGTTGGAAACAATCTCCACAGCTATGGTTAAACGTTTACACTGCTCAGTTGATAGACCACTGAAACCAGGTATCCCAACTAAGGAATCCTTTATGCTATCAAGTTAAATGGTCTCAAGGACTTCTTTCACAAATTGCTATAAAACAAGAAACTAATGTCAATCTAAATTGCAGGTTATCCTTGGTGAGTATAATCAATGGCCGTTTAAATTTTATCATTTGAAGGAAACAACAGAAAAACATACTGCTTTTGTTTTTGAGTCAATTTCAGGTGCCAAACGAAGCCAAGCAGAGAAGAACAGAGATTCTTCAATAGTTATTTGTGAAGAATGTACATCAATTTGTTCACAGTAATTAGATATCCTAGCAAATGTTTTTTGAACTTTTGGAAAACCACCGATTTTGATTTCTCCTTCGATGTATCCACTTGTTTTTCTTCCTGCAAGAACATCAAGGAAAGTTGTTTTCCCAACTCCACTGACACCCATCAGTGCTGTGAGTATCCCAAGCCTTAAAGCCCCTGTAATATCATAAAGAAGCTGGAGTTTCTTCTGAGTAAAACCCCTCTCTCTCATTCCTTAAGATTGAAAGCAAAAAGTTAATTATGAAATATTAATAATGACCTTTAGTGCTTCAACCATAAAAATCCAGCTTATCTCAGAGACCATTCTCAACACAATTCTCCACTTGCCAGCACAAAAATTGAGTAAAACAACTACTCATAACTTAAGCCCTTGAAAAAACAAAAACAAAATCTTCATTTAAAAAAAAAATCCAAGAGTCTTGATACTACTACCGATGGCATGTCCACATAATATTGAAAATCTCGAAACACTACTGTTAAAGGTCTGAAAGGCAATGCTATTCCACCTGATTTTGTAGAAGCAACCAGATCATTCAAGAGAATAAAAAAGGAAAACCCATCAATAAACGTACTGTAAAATTTAGAAAAATGTTACTTTGGTCGATTCTATGGAGGTCTTAGGAGAAGAAAGAGGGTTTTGGGCAGAATTAGCATCGACATTGATGTTAGATTGTGAAAGCAATATATGGTCCATGAAGTCGTAAAAAATGCAATGTAACACACAATTTGAACTAAAAAAAATCACAGAAGACAACCAAAAGATGTGGAGTTCTATTTAGCAAGAGTGTGGATGGCTTTGGCTACATCATTTCCTCTAATAAATTCTAAAACAACTTAATAAACTAAATGTGCAGCAAAAAACACCAAGAGCTAGCAAAGTAAATTACAAAAACAATACCATGAAGTCGTACGTTGTTGCCTACTATTTTACACCTATAACGCTCTCAAAACTAATGAAGGGCATGATTTTGGGCAAAAAAATGGTATTCGAGAAAGCTAGAAGACAAATAAGTTATAAGATTGAAAAAGACAAGTAAAAAAGAGGTAGATAGAAACACAAGTAAATAATGAAAAAAGACATAGAAATGTGGAAACCTATTCACCCCATTAGGCTTCCAGCCACTGAAACTAAGCTAGAGCATAATGCAATTGCTTGAATGATGTAACTACTGGAATAGTAACTACTCAAACAACTGAGTTTTTCAAATGGACTGCTCGAATGATTAAGTTTCTTAAATGAACTGCTTGAGTGATGTTGTTGCTTGAGCAACAAGGATCTCAGGTACTCGATTGAAATGGTGGAATTCCTAAAAGAATGAAGAAATAGATTAGTAAAGAGAATGAACAAACGAAGAGATGGTGAAAAGAAAAGATGAAGAAGCGATCACATACCCTTCCATCCAATTCTGCCCACCAAATTTCATCCAAAGCTTTCTAATCTGTCATTCGATATTCATGTACTGTTTTCAGTTATAAATGTCAAGTTGTACTTCTTTAACTTCAAAAAAACAATGTGTATAAAATCTCCTAGTTTTACTTTGTAAGCAATTTCACTTTCAGAATCAATATGATTCTATGAATAAAGAAAAACTAGCCATTTTTTCACAATGTGACAAAGTCTAAATTGGTTGCTAGCATTTAACACTTGATTAGGAAAATGTATGACATGATTCACTTTATATAATTCTTACGGAGAAGTATTAGTAAGTAGCAATATGTAAATAAATGTAAGAGGAAAGGGAGAAGTTGTAAACCATGATACAAATAAAAAGTTGTAACCTAACGTAAAAAAAAATGTTATTAGGCCAGAAAGTCAATACTCACCTCGTCTATCAAAGGTAAAAATTCACTAGCAGGCTGGAACATATATAAATTTCTCTCCCTAAGTAATTTTGAACTTTGATCAACAATGAATATGATTCATCTAAGCTGCAAGCAAAAGAGGAGATAAGAGATTGTGTCTTTGAACCTGAAATATAAGGCCCAAGGAGACAAAAAAGAAATTACTATCCACTAGCCTGTGTTAATATGGTGCATAACTGAATCCAAAGCACACAATACCTCAACTTATACACAGACAATAAAATATGGACTACAAAAGAGTAGAAAGAAATAATCTTACATAATTGAGGTTTCCATATCCTGTAAACATGTAAAAGATATATTGTCAATCTGAATGGATGCCCATTATTAAGACGAGGTATAGGAGCTGATGGAATTTCCTCCCATTCTAAATTGGATGCAAGTAAATCAAAATAGGTTTTGGTTAAAATGAAATAAATATAAAAGTACTAAAAAATTTACACAAACCCATCAACAATTAATCCGACTATCGAAGAAGTAGTAAAATCAGCCGAAAAGAAAGAGAGCCTAAAATGTAATTACTTATAACCCAGAGCTAATGAGTAATGAACTATCGTTGGATCATTGACCTAACTACTCAAACACACAACATTCAATCACAATGAGTGCAGATACACTCACACCACCCTAACTAACAAACAGTACAAATAATTCAATAATAAAAGATCATTTTACCTCATTGAAGAAATTCCGTTCTTCATAGTTCTACTAATTACCATCTAGGACCAGCGTAGAATCAAATCTAAGAAAACATCAAAAGAAAAAAAGAATTGTTGGGTTCACCTTCACGCATACAAGGAGGTTGGTGCCTGCCTTAAAAGAAAAAAATCGAAGGTGGGTGTGGTTGTTTCAAGCACGAGAGAGATGGAAAACAAAAAACGAGAAGTCTGCCTTAGAAGAAGAAAATTGTGTTTCACGCAGGAGCTAGTTATTCAAACTAAAAAGAGTAGATTAAAGAACCAAAAAGACTGAAGAAGCCGAAGGCGCAGTTCAAAAGAACCAAAAAGAGTAGACTAAACTACTAAAAAGTGAAAGGAAGAGAAAAGGAAGAAAAAAAAAAGGAAAAGCAAGGAAGAAGAGAAGCTTAAAAGAAGGTTTCCTATCCGGTGCGGAGAGCCAACAACTAGTTCGGCGAGTAAGGAGCTGTTCAATAAGGAGTACGACGAGTCGACGACGGTGTTCCGATGGTAACGGCGTTAGGGGAGGGGTCTGCGAGAAGAGGGAAATCGGAGGAGGGGTCTGTGAGAAGAGGGAAATAGGAAGAATTTGGGGCATTTGGTAAAAAGGGGCACTTTGGAAATAGAGGGAAAAATATAACACGCAAAACATTAAAAAAATCAAATGTTTTCGTGTGTTTACTATTTTCATCTTCCGCTTTTTTTTTTACTTCTATTTTTTATAACATAATCCTAAACATGCTATGGTTGGATGTTATTAAAAGATATAATTGTTGTAGTGTAAATACCACTAAAAACTGACAACATAATTTCTGTAGACAATTAAATGTGAGTATCGAAAATTAAATGTATAGAAAAATGACTAATGTGTATACATGAAGAAGACAATGTTATTCATTGTCACTTGACCCGCTTTGATGTGATGATAATTGTTCATCATCATTGTCTATGAAGTTGTCCTTGACATAACGCACATCCAGTCTTTCCACCATTGTAGGATCAATTTCAATCCTGCACAGAGTGTCATCCTCAATAATGTGTTCATCCACACGATGTCTGGGGACGATTTTCAATACATTAAGTTGGTCATTCTGATATCTTTCACTTCTGGCACGTCCCATACACATGTATATTGTACCACTGGAACAATTTTCCAATTGGTACCATTTTTAGGGTCCTCGAGATAGAACACTTGATGTGCCTGGGTTGCGAGAATCACTGGTAGTACCTCAATGAACCAAAAATGGAATGTGTTTATTGATTTGTAGCCTAGTTTCACTTGCGTCCTATGGTTTTTTGTTGTTGTCTTTGTCAAACCATCTACACTAAAATAGCCAAACACGTCATCCAAATGAATATTGAACATGTAACGCTTCATCCAAAACATAGTAGAAATTGTTGTCGGTACCTCCACTACTTCACCGACTACCACGACTCCACTGTTCTGTGTTGTGCATCGGGAAGCACGCTCCAACATGTGAAATCGTACGCCACTAACAACACTTCCACTGTAAGAGCAAACCTCAAGTGAAGGTCCCATTGCGAGTGAGAAGAAATCTTGAGAAAGGTTTGAACTCTCATGCATTTCTACTATAACCTGAAATGCGTGTACATGAATAGTTATATATAAAAATAAAATAGCGCATGTACGGATACTCGAATTCATTTATTCTATATACCTGAGCTTCCACTGTAAGAAATGCTCGTTGATGTTTTTTAAAAATTTCAGAAACGGTTTCACCCCGACGACTTATCAACTCAAGTGTTTCCTAAAGTACATAATTGTGAGTTTGCATGACTAGAGTAACAAAGACTTAAGATATCGAATGGAAGTAAGAAATGTACACTTACGGTAGTCCACTATTTCATCCACATTGTTGAGGATGTACCAAAGAAAGAGTTGTTTCACTTCCCGTGATATGCTTAAAAAACGTAATGCTCTAAATGGTCATACCTTCTGAACGAACACTTCGAACTCAACAATCACCTCGTTCTCTAAAATGCTATCATTATTTCGTTCATCTCGGGTTTCAATCTCACTTAGATACCTCGAACAAAAAGTCTTTGATTTGTTCATCAGACATCCTTCTGCAATAGACCCATCTGGATGTACTTTGTTACAAACATATGGTTTTATTGTGCAGAGACTTCTTTCAATGGGATACATCCAGCTATAAGAAATCAGAGCAACAACCTTGGTTTCGTATGGTAAGGGAATGACAATTGGTACCATTATGCTGAAAAAAGTATATGGAAATATTCTTTCCAATTTGCACACTATGATTATGATATCTGCCTGCAATCTGTCCAAATCACATACTCTTATTTTTCTTACACACAAATAACGAAAAAAAACTACACAGTTCAGTAATAGAGATGTAGAAATTTATTGGCAAGAATGCTCAAACACCAATAAATAGAAGTCAATGTAGCAAAACATGACAATCGTGCGTTTTGAGACCTTATATTTTCCCCTCGTTTTTATTCACACATTGTGAAATATTATAAACGAATTCATTGGAAAACTTTACTGCTTTCAGGAACTTGCAAAACTCAACGTGCTTACTGCTAGTCAACGTGTAACTCGCATGTGGTTTCACCAATCTATTACCCACTTCTATCAAGTGTAAATCCTTTCTTATTTTTAAATTTTGTAGATCCAACCGGGCATTCATGATATCCTTGGTTTTTCCTTCAATATTCAACAACGTACCGACCAAGTTGTCACAAACATTATTTTCAATATGCATTACATCAAGTTTATGACGAATAAGTAGTCTCGACCAGTAAGGAAGATCGAAGAAAATACTTTTCTTAGTCCAATTAAGAGCTCTCTTTCTTTTTCCATCTTTTAACGAATGATGCTTACTCATAACTGTAAACTCCAACGAATCTAGTTGTTCTAAGAATTCTTGGTCATTCATTACCACTGAAGGTGTCTTATGTTCTACTTTTCCATCATGTAATCTACTTCTACACCAAACGTGGTTATCTGAAAGATAGCGTCAATGTCCCATGAAAAATATTTTTCCTCTTATTCCAAACGACGATCTATCCCCCATGCAAATAAGATATGTCTGATACTTCTTCGTACTTTACCCAGATAGGTGAACGTCGAAAAGTCATTAATTTTCCACAACAAGGTTGCATACAACTGAAAACACTGATCCATAAGACAATCATACGTATGCACATCAAAAGTCCATAAATGTTTCAGTTCCTTGATCAATGGTTGTAGGTACACATCAATTTCCCTAGCAGGATATTTTGGACCAGGAATGAGCAATGACATGAAGAAGTTTGACTCTTTCATGCATTTCTATGGTGGCAAGTTGTAAGGAATTAACACCACAAGCCACATATTGTACGAGATACTCATATGATCGAACAGATTAAATCCATCTAAAGCTAAACCAAAACAAACGTTCTGTTGCTCTAAAACAAAATCAGGAAATTTAGAATCAAAGTGCTTCCATCCTTTTGCATCAGCTGGATGTCTCAACACATCCTCTATTTCCACTCATTTATTCTTATGCCATCTCATGTCTGTCTAGCTTTCTTGTTATACAAACAAGCCCAGTAATCTCGACACCAACAGAAAGTAGCACAATACTTTTTATTAAAAAAAATTCCTTGATCTGTTAGAATTAACCATGTACCGAGACTCACCACAAGTTGGACACTATTGCAAATCCCTGAACTCCTTCTAGAACAATACACAGTCATACTTACAGGCATGGATAGTCTTGTATCCTAAAACAATGCCATCTCATGTCCTTTACATGCATCATCTTAACCAAAAAGTTCAGAGATGAAAATTCTAAACATCAAGGGTATAGTTCATGACTTGCTTGGTTTAATAACTCATGAAATACCACGTTTATTCTATCTTCTTCTAAATCTATCCCACTGCTAAACGACATTAATTTCTCCAAACCTTCCCCCATCTCTTCTATGTGTTCGATACTAGCTTGTAAATCATGCAACATATCCAACATTTCATTTTCTTCAGAAAATGGGTTATTGTTAGTTCCTTCATCAAAATGATTACTGCTACTCGTTCCTTCATCAAATCTTTGCATACCTCTGTGCAAGTTTGCGGGCTCTCCATGATATACCCAACGTATATAGGAGGAGGCTATTCAAGTGGTTAATAGATGTCGCTCCACACCCTCTAATGAGTCCCAATTTGAATTCATACGTTTCTTGCATGAACATCTTATTTTTCTATAATTATTGATGTGATATTTTGCAACCTTTAAAAATTAGAAACTCCTTTTTTGTACTCAATCGAAAACCTATCCCTAGTTTCATCCAACTTTTGTCTATCTCGTTAAAGCTCTAAAACATAAATAGGTTGGATTAGTTTTATATCTCTCCTCTCAAATAAACCAACTTACTTCATGAATAAGCTATGTCCAAATTCCCATCTTGCACTACTAACATATTAGAAACTAAGTTTAAATCTACCTAACACTTCCAACATACCTAACACGTCCTACATACTTAATTAAAAGCTACCTAAGAATCCCCAACGCTATTAGCAGATTATAAACTAATTTTAACATAAAAAACTAGGCTACCATAACTGCAAAATAGCCATAAAATAAATCAACCACAAATTACATCAACCTTTTTAATTACAAGCTATTTAATAATTTCAAATTTTCAATTTTGAATTGAAATTGAAATTAAAATTCACATCCAAATCAAATTTAAATCAAACATCAAATTCAATCTCAAATTCAAATTAAATAACATTCTCGAATTCAATGTCAAATACAATAAACACACCCTAATTCAATATAACTCCCCAGTTTAATAAACACAGTACAAATCTCAACAATTCAATACTAAAATGTAAATCGTAAAACCAATTCAAATTCAATTCAAAATTTGAGATTAAGTGATCTAAACCCTAAACCCTAAAATGAATTCAAAATTTAAGATTAAACTTGAATGCATACATAATATCAATATATAATATCAACACATAATATCAATACACACATTATACACATACATTTTTCTAATACATAACATATTAATCTAAATTCTAAAACATACATTTGAATTTTTTTTCTAATACATAACATATTTTTATAATTTCAAAAAGAAAACTAAACTTGAGACAAATGGCGGTGGTGGTCAGCGAAGAGGGAGGACACTGGGTGGTCGACAGCAGAGAACTCCGACGATGAAACGGCAAACGATGGATGGAGGACGAACGACAACCTCTCTCCCTTTTTCTCTCTGTTGGTTTTTTTTCTCTGTGCATTTTGTGTTCTTTGAACACATAACAATAAATTGTGTTGAGAATTGCAAGCGCCATAAAGTGAAACGTTGACATTAGTATAAACTAAGGTCGACATTTCACTAATGACGTTGGGGAAAATTAATCCGTATAATTTATTACTTAATTTCCCCAACACCGTCAACACGTACGTCGACCTTAGTTTAAACGAAGGCCAACATTTGTACAGTAACGTTGGGAAAAGTTTAACATTTAAATAATTATTTAAATATTCCTTGACATTTTCCTCCATTGTATCGGGGAAAGCGCAACAATTACATATTTATTTTGACCTTCTCCGATGTTTCTGTCCTCGACGTCAGGGAAATTTTAACAATAAAATCAATATTTTATGTTTCCTCGACGTTGTTTTCCTATGCGTCAGAGAAAGCCGAATGATAAATTTTAAAAAATGAAAATGATGGATCAAGCCCGACATTTTGAATTAAGACGTCAGGCTTGCTCGCCTAAACCAATGCCACATTGCCTGCGTCGGTATTGGTAATTTGTGCCAACATTTGGTTTTACAATGTCTGTCTCGATGTTAGAAATCCCTTAGTTTCTTGTAGTGTTAAAGCTGAGCTTGAGATCGAATTAAAAAGTATAAGATTGAGTTCAATGATTTTATTAAGTTCTTACAAAGCATGAGATTAAAAGCTAAGAGAATTTCTAAGCAAGTGAAAAGCATGAGTTTAACCTAAGTTTTTCAAGTATTTGAGCATGAGAATTATTTAGAAAGCATGTTTTAAAAGTAGGAGCTTGCTATATGGAAGAGATTTGTTCAAGCATGTTATTTTGAAGCTTTAAAGAGTATGAAGTTGAAATCTGAATGATTTAAGTTTTAAAACTTAAGTATATAAGCATGTCGTATTCTATAACTGATTTATCTAGAGATCTATTGTAACCTACAGAGGAGTATATAGTGCATAAAGTTTTATTGAGATGAGTGCCTCCATTAGGTGCCTAGCTGTCACACCCCCATCCCGAAGCACCTCCTTATTAGGCTAAGATGTGGCATGAAGCCAACAGACATCGTTCTTCTTCTAACAATGCATGTCAACCCCAATCAACATGTAACTCTTATTTATCTCTTAACAATTAAACATAGACATAAACTGCAGAAAGAATAGTCTATTTTTTTAAAAATAATGTAAATCCTTACAAAACATTCTAAGGTTTACTCAACCAGTGGACAACCTGCTCAACAGTTTTTATATATACGAAATGAAGTTCAGAGCTCCAACCAGACAACACTATTACAAAACTTTAATCAAACTATAATACTAGTTTATTACAGAAGATGAAACCTAGGTCCTCTCTTAAATTACTTACAATTTCATGTATGCCTGGAATGAGTTGTACAATATGTAATTAAACTTCTAATAGCGTAGGCAGATGCTTTAACAGTCGCCAGAACCACGATCTCTACTTGTCATGAAATTAAACATTGAAAGGATGAGCTATAAAGCTCCGTGAGTGACAACTTTTAAAACAAAGCATGATAATGGAAACTTTGAGCAAAACTTACATAAAATTAGCAGAGCACATTTTCTTTTCAAAACTTAGCTTTTAACTTTCTATTTTCTTTCTTTCTTGCTATATCTTGAACTCTTCGTATCTACGAGACAAAAATCTAGACATGGAAGCCCTATCCCTCAATACAATAACTGCAAGATGAAACTCTAGGAGCCAGTAGCACACTATGTGATGGAAACTCTAGGCATCTACTAGATACCCTCACCACACGACCTCTATGCACAAGACAATCTCCCTCGTAGGGTTGCTATCAGATCAAGAGATCTCGACATAGACTTAAACATATTAAGAAATCTCATGCTAAAGCTTAAACTTACTTAAGTTAGCATGCTTATGAAAAACTCTTGCATTAAGCAAGTCTTAAATCTAGCTTTGCTTTAAATAATCTCTTTGCTCAACATTTGCAGAAACATAACATTCAAACATATTCTTATAAATCTCATGCTTTAAGAAAACATTTCTCAATTTGAATGCTTTAGAAACTTAACTCAATCATGCTTTCTTGTAACTCTTTTCTAGCACATTCAAATGTTTAAAGCCAAAGCATGCTTTAAAACATAAATTATTAAATCAAACTTAGAAATTCATTTTAGTCACTCACAACTCTTGGCTAGATTCTTGGTCAATAGATTTTCCTTACTTCTTCTTGCCCCAAAAATAACAAGAAAACTCAAGTTAAAAACTTAGTTTTAACCATGGAAAAATCTATTTATCGTATTCCTTTTCCTTCTTTCTCTTCAAAGAAATCCTTTTTCAACTCACCTTGAACTCTTTTGAAGTCTCGATAACCCTAGGCTTGCTTAGGACCACTTCTACCAAGTTGGCCTAGCTTAAACGAACTCCAAATTAGATTTAGAGTATAGATCAACAACAAAAACTTGTGAACTTGCTCTAAATCTTCTTAAAGAAAGAAAAGGAAACTTTAACTTACTTGGATATAAGCCTTAGGCTCTTAACCCGTCCTCATTAGCTCTAACTCACCAAAGACAACCACTTCTCTCAACCAAACACCCAAACTAACTCTTGGTTGACCTAGTATTTGTTGTGGCTTTCAAACTTTCAAAAACACCCAACTCTCGCCATACTTCTCTTTACTCTTCTCTTTTGAGCTAAGATGGTGAGAAAATGAGAAAAGAGGGTTTGATGCCTTTAAAACACTCATTGCTTCTGAAATACGCTAACCTCGCGCGATAGAAATTTCTGAAGATCTGTCATGCATTTTCTTTAAGTGATCTCGACCAAGATCGATCCGAGATCAAGCCTGAGAACCCTAATATTCACTTTTTTGCTTCCAGTTCTACTGAACACGGTCTCGAGATTGCTTGAGATCCATCTCCCAAAACCCTTTTATCTTTCATCTTGGGTTACCATAGCGGTGAGATGGCCTGAGATCTACTCTCTGCCTTTTTTATCTTTCAATTCGATCAAACAAGACCGAGTCCTGAAGCCTTTGCCCTAAGAACCCTTTCTAAACTCACTTGGCTTACTTTTCTAGACACCATTTTGACTTCTCAAGTTCCTCAAACTTGACCCAAGACCCCTGAACAAATTTCTTAACCTTTCTCAACTCTAAGCAAGCAATTGGGATAGAAGATACGAGTACTACATTGGTGACCCATCTTAGAGTAGAACTAATAACATCGATTTTATTATGCTATTAGAGTTGAGGTTTATATTTACCAAGGTTATGGTTTCGATTTAATTCTACCATTCCCAAGTTTAAATTTAAGGTATATAAAGAAAAATAAAAGTTTAAAAAGTTTATTTACTACTTTGTTGTGTTTCTTACTTATAGATTTGTAAAGCATGTTTCATTTTAAAGTTAGTCACTCCCTAGGATTTAGCTCACGTTTTCAAAATGTCCTCTCACTTTCCAGGTAGAGATCGTGATCCCAGAGCCTAACCTACTGCTGCTAGTCTATTGTCGAGTTCTAGTTTTTGTTATTATATTCACGTACTCTGAACATGCATTGTAGTCTATATATAGATGCTTTTAGGGGTTTAGATTAATTGTTTAAGAGTGTATTGCTTTTGTCAAACTCTAAACTTTCTTTACTGGGGGTTGTGTCATAATACTTGAGTTAGAATCCTAGTTTGGTATGATATGGGTTGCACTACTAAGTAACTTTATTGTATAAGTAAGTCTAATATGTTTTTATTACCTATGTCGTTGTTGAGATGTTTCCAATATATGAGTTAGAACTAAAGTTCTAGTTAAAGTCGGTGAGTGTCGTTGAGATAAAAATGGTACTTGCTAGCTTTACGCCATCTCTTAGACTTAGAAAAAAGAGTTTGGGAGGGGTTGTGACAAGCGAGTTGGTAAAATTGTCAGAGAAAAGAACGAAATGACATCTTTGGCGCTGCATGCCAGTGTTTAAAAGTTAGAGGAATTAATGGCACATTAGAACCAGTAATCCCATCAAGAAACACCTACAAATAGGAAAATAATTTCTTCATTTTAATGTGTGATTTTCAGCTTCATCCTTAACCCTTCCTCTCTGTGCTTTAGATGAGAGCTTAGATGAGAGTTGTAAAGAACACCATTTCTCATTCCCCTAATTCTATAATTGGCAAAAATGGAACCAAGGAATACAAGAAATTATCTTACGTAATCATTGTAAGCTTTACTTTTATTCTATTATTAGTATGAGCTCCATGGTCGAGAGGCCTAAAATATTTTATTGTGAATGTAATCTCAATTCAATTTCATTCTCCAGTCTCTTTACTTATCATGTACTTTAGTTTGTTACTTTATGAATAAAACAAAGAAGAAGTTAGTTCCTGTAAAAATGTGGAACTTAGTTGTAATATTTATCTTGTTTAGTTAACTACTGAAGAGAGCAAGTAACTAAGACCTCACTAGACAAGCGTATAAAAGATTTTAAAGATAAAATCATTTCTAGGGATTTCTCCTTAACATGCATATAAGAAATACAAGTGTGTGTGGTATTAAGGGGTCGAAAGGTTGTTTGCCTTTATTAAAGGATGGAGCATAGACATTGAGATCGAAAGGGTTTAGATATGAATTACGTAATGAATTCAGTATTTGCATCCCAAAAGGTGAGCAAGGTGAAAGCATTGAGAGGTTGCCCACCATAATTTAGATTTAGTTACGTAATTTTTATCGCCATTACAGACTTTCTTTGTATCGCGTAGTGATGAAAAGAGCTTTCGTTAAATATTATTTGCCTATAGCACAATTAGTTCAACAACATGCATTACTTTCATATCCATTCCCCTTTCACGACACATCTTTAGTGTATATAATAATTTTAGCAATTATGTGATACTATTAATACAATGTATTGTATAGATACAGCATAAGATCCTTATAGGAGTTATGACCTTAGTCTTGTCACCTACCTTGGTTGCATACTTAAAAGCACTATGTCACATCCATGATAGAACTAAAATGCTTCCCATACACGAATAAGCAAGTTTTTGCCCCATTTTTTAGGATTTTAATCGTAAATTGGATAAAAAGTATATCTTGATCTTATGCAAAATCTCAATTTGCATTGAATCTTACGCTTACCCAAAGAGCACTTGAATAAGTTTATGAATGCATATGATAACCAAACATTTGAAGTTAGCAAACCTTTTAGCAAAGAAGCATCGAAATAAGACAAATGAGACAACAAGAAAGAATGGCAAACTTGAATGAAAATTTGTACGGAAACATCCTTTTGGCATCTGATAAGAGAAACAATAATCAAAACTTAGGCAATATCAACCCAAGATACGTGAATGTAGCCCCTAAGAACACCCACTCGATCTTGATAGCCCATGACTTGAATAGAACAATAAGAGAATATGCTTCACCCAACCTATATGACTTCAATCTAGGTATCACATACCCAACTTTTGGTAATGCAAGATTTGAGATGAAGCCTAGAATACTTCAGATGATCCAAACCCCAAGCCAATTCATGGGATATTCAGATAAAGATTCCCATGATCACATTTAAGAGTTTCTATGTGATATGCTTCTCCTTCCATCTGTTTGGCATTTCTCAAGAAGAGCTTCGCTGCACCCTTTTCCCATTCACCCTCAAGGATGATGCGACGAAGTGGTTAGGAACTCTGGAAGCTGGCGAGGTAACTTCTTAGAACCAACTCAATGAAAAATTCATGGAGAAGTTTATCCTACCACAATAGAATGCCAGAAGAAGGAGGGACATAATGAACTTTGAGTAAAAGGACAGAGATACCGTTTTTTATGCATCAAATCAATATAAGAGGCTGATCAGGGCATACCCACACAATGTCATTCCTGAATGTATACTGATTGAAGTTTTCTATGATGGTCTAAGTAGAGTAACGTAGCAAAATGCTACTACCGAGTTTACTGGAGCTTGAGGGTTGATGAGCAAGACATACACATAGATCAAAGATACGCTGGATGCAATGCCCAGAAACCACGAAAAGTGGGAGGACAATAACTTTTGCTCACGTTAGGGAAAGAGGCGAGAAAATAAGGAAGTGAAAGGAACGTTTTCATAGGATCATTAAAGATGCAAAATTGTTCACAATAATATGTAAGAATTAAATGGAGAGTAATACAATTGCAATACAAGTAATAGATTGACAAAAGAAATTATGCAATTGTAAAGAAAATACAAATGGGTAATAACCTACCAAACAGAATCCTTCAAAGAATTCTAAAAGAAATACCCAACTTACCAAATGTAGCACAATGTAAGTAAGGGTTGTATCCATGGGGAACTATGGTCAAGAAAAGTTAAGAATCCCAAATTTACAATTAGAAATTTCAAGAATTGAGAAAAAAATTTATGAAGTAGTAAGGGGGTTTTATAACATGTTAAAGAAAGTTAAAATAGGGATATGAGAAATGGGAATAGTATACTTCAATAATCAATTGCAAAAGAGTTTAACTAAATTTTTTCAAGATTACGAGATGGAGAATTAGAATTGCATTGCCCATTTCAATTATAAAACAAAAAAAAATTAGTTGCAAGCATTACGATCCTTGATCAATTAATACAAGAAATCAAAACTTTTATGTAATTTTTGGATTAATTACCTTAACTCAATGAATATTATGTAAGAGACAAATAATTGTACTAATCCAAGTTTATTGAGTTTCCATTTTAACAATTTTCACCCAAAAACTAAGATTGCATTATGCTCAAGAGGATTTAAATAAAAGTCATTAAAATGTGAATAAATCCTAAGCTGTTTGATGAGTCTTGAACAATATGTAAAAATATACAGGGATCAATGTTCGAGATCAGCTTAAAGGGTCTATAGTACGGGATAAGGTTGAGGTACCTTATCCTGGTAACACTATGGATACGACTCACTCTGTATTTGATACAAACGCAATGATCCAACGCTTTTGTGTAGGTGACATGTGAGTGAGGGTATCCTATGCAATGAGTTTTCATAAGACTGGACCACAAAATAGTAACCACTAGATATAACTCTGTTAACTAGTTCAGTTTCTATTTCATTAAGATGACCTAGGTAACTTGGTTTCAATCCTGAGTGTATTATGAACTCCTATTCGCGATGGATTGTCCTTTGATTTGTACGGGTGAGAGTGGTCAGATCGCTGACTTAATATGCTTATCATTTTGGGTACAAGACCGAGTTGGAAGCTGGAAACATAATTACACAAGATGGAATTCACTCCTTCTTGACTTTAGGGTAAGTAGATGAGTGTTCCCTTAAATGGTGACTCTGGGACTTGAACAAAGGGCCCTACCCTCTCTATGGCACGAGAGGAGTTTCTGTTTATTGGTTGGATCATAAACAAGTTGTTCATTAGAGAAGCACTAGTATTTAAGGACTAGAGGAAACACTGGGGTAAAATGGTAATTTGACCCAGCTGGTGTTACGAACACTCGTGAAGGACTAACTTACTGTTATTGGTTTATATTCGTAGACACAAAAATATATCTATAGTGAGAAGAGTTCAACTGTGAGTTTGTAGTGGAGTGTACACATAATTAACGGATATTGATTATTGTGGTTAAGGAGTTTAGCTAATTAATCTCATATCGTTGTAGCTTTTAATCTGTAGGTCCATTAGGTCCCCTTCCTAGCTCGTAAAGGGTAATAAAATTTATTTATATTGGTTGTAATTTGAAATGTTCAAATTTATTTGGGAAATTAGTATAATGTATAGTGATACATTATAATATAAAGTTTATATGCTAATCAAACTTTATTATATAAATTTAATTTTGGATATGATTCAAAATTAATTTATGAAAGATAAAATATTTGAATGAGTTCAAATATTAATTTAATGTGAATTGGATTCATATAAAATTATTGGTTACGGGAGAAATTTGATAGAACTAAAACATGCACAGCGGAAATAGAATAGAAATTCTACCCTAATTGCCCCTAATTAACATGTAACCCTAAACTAATCAATTTAGGGTTTTAGGGAATATTACCTTTGAAGCTTTTGAAAATCTTCAAAATCTCCTTACCAGTTCAAACCGAGACCACCACTAGTAGTCACCAACTATTCTCTGGACAAAGAACCGGGTTGTGGGACCCAATTGGTATAGAAAATAAAGGAGATAAAAGGAAATTGGAAGGTAGAAATTTCTTTGGTTGAGATTTTGGAGTGTAATAAAAAGGTAATTTCTAAAATTACTAGAAAATAGCAAAAGTTTTTAAACCATTTGAAAACACCCCTATTTATAACCTAATTACATGAAAAAATGCATGTAATTAATTTTCCAAATCTCAACACCTAATATTCCATTAACAATTAGTGGAACTTAGTGGGCTAGGTGTCTACATCTCATGTAGCCACATAACCCACTAAGTGTTAGTGGGATTATCCAACAAAATGTTGGATTTTTCCACTAACTTAGTCCAAGGGTAAAATGGTCATTTGACCTTTCTAGTTAAAAGTCAAACTTTGACTTTCCAAGTCAAAAGTCAATATTTTGACTTTTTAATATTTTGTCCATATTGACTAATTCCGACCTCCCGAGCATGAATCTGCATTCATTTTTCCAAAATTCAAATCACGTTTGAATATAAGGCCGGTCAAAGTTTGACTTTTCAAAGTCAAAAGCCAACATTTTGACTTTTTACAACTTTGACCATTTCCATCAATTTCG
Organism: Cucumis hystrix; assembly: GCA_025688845.1. Classification (NCBI taxonomy): domain Eukaryota; kingdom Viridiplantae; phylum Streptophyta; class Magnoliopsida; order Cucurbitales; family Cucurbitaceae; genus Cucumis; species Cucumis hystrix. The sequence goes on from CM046890.1 coordinate 7,354,277, forward strand.
AGCTTCCTAATATGAATCCATATTCATATTTATAGTATTTAAATCTTATTTAAACATAAAGCTCTATTTCTAATACGAACACCGACGACTATATCACTATATTTGTCGGTTTCTTTTTCTTCTCCCAGTTCGAACAATTCGACTTATTCCATCACACTGTTCTAAGTTTATTTCATATGAGCTAGCAGGGGAACCTAATGGACTTATAGATTATGGGTTCCAACGATTCAAGATTAATTAGCTAAACTCTTTTAGACCGAGTTAATCAGCATTCGTTAACTAACGGGTCATTCCACTAAAGTCCCGTAGTTGCACTCCCCTCACTATAGATATATTTGTGTCCATTTGATAAAACCATAATCAGTAAGTTAATCCTTCACAGGTTGTTCGTAACCTTGGCTGGGTCAAAATATCGTTTTACCCCCAAGACTACATCTTGCTCTTTAAGTCTCACTAATCCACTATCGAACAATTAGTTTAAGGTCCAACCTATAAACTTAATCCCTCTCGGGCCAATGAGAGGGTGGGTCCCCTTGTTGAAGACTTGGATTCAATGCTTAAGATAACAACCTATCTACTAACCCTAAAGCGGGTAGGAGTGAATTCCGTTTTGCACCCTATGTCCCCAGCTATCCACTCGATCTTACCCCTAAAATGGAATGCTTATTGAGCCAACGCTAATGAGCTGCCCTCACCTATGCAGATCTAAGGATAATCTCGTGTGAACATGAGTTCATAGTTAGTTCAGGATTAAGATTAAGTTACCTAGGTCATTAATAGTCGAGATAGTCAGTTTTAAACAATAAACGGTGTTATAATGTAAAAGTGACTAATTCATGGTTCAATCTTATGTAAACACTTTATATAGGATGCCCCCACTTTCATGTCTCTACATGAACGATTCAGGATCACTTCGTTTGTACTTACTACAAAGCGGGCCGCATCCATAGTTTCTCTAAATAAGGTGTCCAACCATTATTCATATACTATAGACTATTTGGGCTATATACGCGAACTTGATCCACGTTATGTCTACACATAAAGTTCAAGTTTAATCAGAAATAGCCTCGGGACTTAATTTATTGGATTTAAGATTATAATATACAATAACTCAATAACAACTTTATTGAACAAAATATGATCGAGTTTTAGGACAAAAATTCCAACAAAATTTATATTTGAATATGATTCAAATTTAATTTAAATATAAGATATTTAATTTAGCTATTAATTAATTAGAGAATTAATTAATAGTTTTTTTTTTAATTTTGTAATTAAATTAATTTAAAACTATAAAATATTTTAGAGATATTCATTAAATATGATTTAAATGAAATATGATTTAATTAATTATTAATTGATTAATTGATTGATTTGAATTTTTTTATTAATTTAGTATTTTTTAAATTAATATAATCTCATGATTCTCTCCTACTCCCTCGAGGAAAGGGGGTTATAACTATCTAGAAGCAAACAATTTTTTTCAATCAATCAAAATTAAGAAATAACCAATGCTTTTGTTCTATGCAAAAATAGTTTTCTTTCTAAAACTTTTTCATCCCAGTTGGTTCCGACAAACCAATCTCATCTCAAAGGATAGGAATGTCTCTAAAGGGTGGTGTCCCAAATTTGGAGATTTAGTAGACTCAGAGATGTCAAACTATGTAAGTTTTTCTCTCTTTAATTTGTACTTTATTAAAGCATGCTTAATAAGAAAATTAGTTTCTTAATTATTTTTTGTTAATGTATCGGTATTTTGGGATTTCCAAATTAAATTGAGGAATAGTTCTGTAAAATCTTCTGCTGCCATGGGTTTTTATCCCTTCAATTGGTATCAAAGTCATCTCAAATTTTAATTGCAAATTTTAAAATTAGCTTTGGTTACGTGGGATTTTTGCAATATGAATGGGGTTTGCAAAATAGATGTTTTCGATTTAGGAACCTTAGATTACAATTTTTCATTAATTTGATTGATGTATGGACCTGTTGTTTTGGGCATTTTAATTCTGTAATCGAGTTTGTAAGTCTGTGTCGTTCGATGGCAAGAGTTGCTGTGAAGATGCGATTGAAAAAAAAGGAAATTCGAAACAATTTTTTTTTTTTGCGCGTGTTAAAACAACCCAGAACGGATTTCTAAGGCAGTGGTTGTTCACCCATCCTTGATGCAAGAGGTAATTATTTTTCATGGGTGTCAAATTCGATCTATTTTGCTATTTAATCTATTATTACATGTGATGTTTGATTAAATTAATTATATACATAATGTATGTCATATAGTTTAAAATCTCACCTTAGGATTATAATTATCATTCATCATTCTTAAATATAAGTGCTATATTTTAATTGCATGATTTTCTAAGTATGTTGATATTTTAAATATATGAAATTGGATAAGCATGTTGCATGACATTACTTAGTTAAATATAATTTGTTCTATTTAAATTAATGTCTTGTGTATGGTTGATTGATTTTTATGTATTTTTTTTAATATAAGTGTTATATTAATTAAGATGAAAATCAATTTTCATTGAGCATAATACATCTATAGTTTAATATAATTGTTATATTAATGTAATGTTATGCATGATGTATGGTTTATTAATTATAATTTGATTTTAATTAATTAAACCATAGTATGCATATTACAGGACTAATTATTTAATTTTATAATAGTTATAAATTTTGATAATTAGAAACCGTCAACCTATAATAAAAAGTTGCATGCAAACATAGGATATTATGATTAATTTGATTTAATTTCCAATTGTTTAAAATTAAATAGACCTAAGATCACATTAATTCTAATAAGATTAGAATTATGTCTTATTTTAGTTTAATGAAACTAAGTAGAACAAATAAGATTTAAGGTTATAAGGGAACTTCACCAGTAAAGTTTTGTCTAAGGCTGGGGTACTTAACTTGATGGTTTACGGAACACCTACCTGGGACTGACCCAAAATTAGTGTTGAATTAACCTTGTTCCTATTAGCATAAGATGTCACTCGGTAAATTAAATGGTTTAATATACCTAAAAACTTTAGAGAAATTTTATTATAAGAGTTATAATAAGAATAGACTTAGATAGATTCATTTAGCCAGAATTTAGCTAAGTACAACAAACCCTAAATTAATAGAACATTTTAGTGGGAGAAAAATGGTATATAGGATATGTCAATTTTTAAAGATTTCACACGTGAGATTCATACTCTGCTTCGTATAGTCCTAGGATTGGCCTCTCTTTGCAAAGTGTTTGTATGGGTCAATAACAAGGTGAATAAGGAAAATGTTCATAGTAAGTGGGAGAAGGATGTGTGTCAACGTATCCTACGATCTCCTTCATTAGGTTGCATGGTGAGATTTCTATGATCCGCCTGCGTGTCATCCTAGAGCGACCACCCATTCGGAGCGCTTGATTATAGATGTCGAAACAACGCAAACTCTATAAATGGATAGGATTTCTTAGGTTAATCTTCAACAGTTGTCTTTCCTTTCAGTAGGGACACACTTACAAAAGGAAAGTTAATGAATCCTTGATCGAACAACGGTAGCTAAGGACTATAGGAATATGAGTTATTCTGGTATTAGTTATTAGCTGAGATTGTCTCAATTAAGGAGAGGAGTAGCTGATCACCCTTCGGTGGCTGTTGCTCTAAACTTCGAAAGTATCGTTGCAAAAACTAAATCATTTGTTTGATTAGGGTTCTTTGATTGTTTATTTTTGCTGAATTGATTGGATTATTTTGTGTAATGGGTTAAGACAAAGATAACTAATACGGTCAATTGATTGTTTCAACATATCTTCTTCAATCATTCAACTGCACAAAAACGAAAAATTAACAGGTGAAAATTATGCGGCGTGAAAGTCAAGTCCGAATATGATTTTGCTTAATGATGATCTACGCTTCATCTTAATGGAGGAATGTCCTCCTTCCCAAGCTCGAAATGTATCTCAGAATGTCAGGGATGCATATAACCATTGGACAAGGTTATATAACAAGGTCCGTGTCTATCTCTTATTTAGTATGTCTGACATACTAAGCAAGAAACACGAGACCATGGTCACTGCATGTCAGATCATGGACTCCCTCAAGAGATGTTTAAGAAGAATAAAAAAGAAGATAAATATAATTCACTTGTCTTAGAATCATGTTTAGTGGAAAATGACCAAAATGCCTAGATACTTGATTCAGGAGCCACTAGCCATTTTTGCTCTTCTTTACAGGAAACTAGTTCCTTTAAGTAGCTCGAGGAGGGTGAGATGACACTCAAGGTTGAAATGGAAGATGTCATTTCAGCTCGTGCAATGGGAGATGTTAAGTTGTCTTCCAAAAATAGATTTATGTTTTTTTAGAAAACTTGTACATAGTTCCTAAGATTAAAAGAAATCTTATATATATTATTGAACAATCATATAATGTAACATTTTTTTTAAATGAAGTGTTCATTTCTAAAAATGGTGTACATATTTGTTCAGCTAAGCTTGAAGACAACTTGTATGTATTAAGACCTAATGAAGCGAAAGCAATTTTAAATCATGAGATGTTTACTGCTAATATTCAAAATAAAAGGCAAAGAATTTCTTCTAATAACAATACTTATCTTTGGTATTTAAGATTAGGTCACATTAATCTCGATAGGATCGGAAGATTGGTAAATAATGGACTTCTAAATGAGTTAGAAGATGATTCATTACATCCATATGAATCTTGTCTTGAAGGAAAGATGAGTAAAAGACCTTTTACTAGAAAAGGTTATTGAGCCAAAGAGTCCCTAGAACTTATACATTCAGACCTCTGTGGTCCGATGAATGTAAAAGCTAGAGGAGGTTTTGAATACTGCATCTCTTTTATATTTGATTATTCAAGGTATGGTTATTTATACTTAATGGGGCATAAGTCTAAAGCTCTTGAAAAGTTCAAGGAGTATAAGGCTGAAGTTGAAAATCTATGAAGTAAAAAGATTAAAATACTTCGATATGATTGAGGTGGAGAGTACATGGATTTGAGATTCCAAGACTATATAATAGAACATGGAATCCAATCCCAACTCTTAGCACCTGGTATGCCTCAACAAAATGGTGTATCAGAAAGGAGAAATAGAAATTTGTTAGACATGGTTCGTTCAATGATGACAATACAAGAAATCAAAAATTTCTTGATGCACTATAAATCATCAGGAAATCGAACGTCGATAGAAGCTGGTGTTCCCCGACGAATCTTAATACACGTCAGAGGACGCAATTTTCCCTAACACATACACATGAACGTTGGGACTTCCTGTAATAATTAAATACACCGTCAGGTTTCCTTAGACGTGGTGCCAAACACGTCGGTTAAAAGGGTATCTATTCCTGACGCATCCCTTTACGTCGTCGAGAATAGGCACGTTCTCCAGACGTGTCGTGTTAGAGGAGGGGCAAATCATTAATTGTTGTCGTTTTACCTTCCTCCGACGTGATGTCAGACACATCGAGAACAAGTTACCTATTCCCGACGTTCACAATGTCTCATCAAAGGAAGGGCAAATTAATAATTGTACCATTTTGCCTTCTTCCATGATGTCAGAAACGTCAGGAATAGGGTTTACTTATTCCTGACGATTCATTAATCGTGTTGTGAATAGGGTTCTATTCTCGATGTTTTCAGGATGCATATGGAGTTCTCTGTTCTTTAAAACCCATTTCTTTATAGAATCAAAACATAAAAGAGAGAGAAAAACGAGAGAGGGAGATCGAGAAGAACGAGAGGGAGGGAGACCGAGAAGAAGAAGAGGAGATTCGCCGCCATTTCGTCACCGTCGCATATCGATATGTATTAGTTTGATGTGATTTTTGTTTTATTTACATTACAAATTATTATTTAAATTAGAAATTAGGATTTTGAATTAGTTTTTGTTTTAGGAATAGGATTTTGAATTATGTTTTGGTTCGGGATTTACGTATTAGGTGTTTGATTAAGGAGTCGATCTTGCACATTTATGTTTTATAAATTTTTCATATATGTTTTTTAGGTGATTTCATTTACTAATGGATAATTAGAAGAAATCCAAATGTATGAATAATTTGTTAATGTAATTGTAATGAAATGTTCAAATTAAGTAGGTTAAGAAAATTAAAGAGTTCAAGTATAAAATCATATATGTAAGAAAATGGAGAAATTAATATTGTGTAGAAAAGAAAAGAGAAAAGAGGGGAGAAGAAGGGGGGGACCCTTTGAATCTATGTTTATTTAGTTGATGAAATTTTATTGTTGAAATACAAAAGTACTGAATATTATTGTATTTATACGATGAGGGGTATGACAATGACTATCCTGTTAGTAGATATTGTAGGGTGTTTGGTTAGTTTGTTCTGGCTATCCTGCAGTTATGGTAGCCTTTTATAGTTTGAACTTAGCTTCAGTTAAAAGAGAGGGAAGATTTGGCATAACTTATTCATGGAGTAATTAAGTTTAAGGTTTGATAGGGATAAGGATTATAGGACTAATGATCAAACATATTTATATTTTAGGTCTTTAATGATGGACAAGAGTTGGATGAAAGTTAAGAATAAGTTATCGGTTGAGTATAGGGAGGGTGTGTCCCAATTTTTAAAGATTATCAAGTTCCACTTCGATGCTTACGGACGAATAAGGTGTCCATGAAAGAGATGTATGAACTCAAATTGGTACTCATTAAAGGGTGTGGAGCGACATTTATTGACCATCAGAATATTCCCCTCCTATACAGAATGGATGTATCATGGAGATTCAGTGAACTTCCATAGAAGTATTGAAAGGTTTGATGAAGGAACCAGTAGTAACCCTGTTGATGAAGAAGATGAAATGTTTGATATGCTTAACGATTTACAAGCTCTAATTGAACACGAACGGGAAATAGAAGCTCCGATTGGGGTAGATATAGAACAAGAAACATCAAACATATTCCATGAATTATTGAATGAAGCTTGTAGTGAGTTATACCCTGATTGTTCTAAATACTCTTCCCTAAAGTTTTTGATTAAGATGATGCACATAAAGGTTTTAAACGGTTGGAGTAACAACTCATTTGACATGATGTTAGACTTAATAAAAAGTGTGTTTCCAATGTGTGGTACCAATGTTCCTAGTTCATTCTATGAAGCCAAACGAAAATTGTGTGACTTAGGGCTGGGATATGAAACTATTCATGCTTGTAAGTACGATCGTATCCATTATCTGAAGGAGTTTGAGGATTGCAATTTTGTTCAACTTGCGGTGAGTCTCGGTACAAGGTTAGTTTTAATAACAGAAGAAAAAAAATTCTACACAAGGTATTGCATCACTTTCCTTTGATACAGAGATTACAACGCTTATTTGTTTCTCAAGAAGGATCCTCTGACATGAGATGGCACCATTACAAACGTGTTCAAATAAATGATGTGTTGAGACATCCAGCCGATGCGGATGGGTGGAAACATTTTGATTATGAATTCCCTGATTTTGTTGTAGATGCACGGAACATTCGTCTGGGGTTAGCTTCAGATGGTTTTAATCCGTTCGGTCATATGAGTACCTCGTATAGTATGTGGCCTGTGGTGTCAATTCTTTACAATTTGCCACCCTGGAAATGCATGAAAGAGTCAACTTTTTTCATGACATTGCTCATTCTCGATCCAAAATCTCCTGGTAGGAAAATTGATGTTTATCTTAGACCCTTGATTGAGGAACTTAAACAGTTGTGGACTTTTAGGGTGCGTACGTATGATTCACTTACTAGTAATTTCTTTCAGTTGTACGCAACCTTGTTATGGACGATAAATGACTTTCCAGCATATGGTGATTTACTGGGGTGGAGTACAAAAGGGTATCAGGCATGTCCCATATGCATGGGAGATAGATCATCCTTCGGGATAAAAGGAAAAATGTCTTCCATGGGACATCGACGTTATCTTCCTAAGAACCATGTTCGGTGAAGAAGTAGGCTGCAGGATGGCAAGGTAGAGTATAGGACTGCTTCAATGGTAATGAATGGGCACAAAGTAATAGAACAAGTAGATTAATTGGAATTTCTAGTTCTTAGTAAACATCCTGCATTAAAGGAGAAGAAAAGAAAGAGAGCTCTTAATTGGACTAGGCAAAGCATTTTCTACGAACTTCCTTACTGGTCGAGATTATTATTACGTCACAAACTAGATGTAATGCATATTAAAAGAATATTTGCGACAACTTGTTTGGTATGTTGTTAAATATTGAAGGAGAAACCAAAGACAGTACCAATGCACGATTGGACCTACAAGATTTGAAAATTAGAAAGGATTTACATCTCAAAGAAGTTGGTAACTGATTGGTGAAGCCACATGCGAGTTACATATTAACTAGCAACGAACGAGTTGAGTTTTGCAAGTTCTTGAAATCAGTGAAGTTTTCCAATGGATTCATTTCTAATATTTCACGATGTGTGCATGAAAGAGAAGGAAAAATTTCAGGTCTCAAAACCACGACTGTCATGTTTTACTACATCGACTTCTACCTATTGGTGCTCGAGCTTTCTTAGCAAAAAATGTATACACCATTGTTAATGAACTGTGTAACTTCTTTCATGATTTGTGTGCCCGATCGATACGAGTAAGTGAGTTGGACAGACTGCAGGTAGGTATTATAGTCATACTTTGTAAATTGGAAAGAATATTTCCACCTGCTTTCTTCAGCGTAATGGTACATCTTGTCGTTCATCTACCATACGAAACCAAGATTTCTAGACCGACTTCTTACAGTTGGATGTATCCTATTGAAAGAAGTTTACGCACATTAAAACAGTATGTGCGTAACAAAGTACGTCCTGACGGGTCTATTACAGAAGCATATCTGATGAATGAACCAAGAACCTTCTGTTTGCGATACCTAAGTGGAATTGAGACGCGATTCACTAGAGATGAACGAAACGATGATAGCATTCTGAATGATGCGGTGATGGGTGAGTTTGAAGTCTTCATTCAGAAAGTAAGACCATTAGGGGCGTCAAGTGTTCGACCTCTATCACAAGAAGAGAAACGCCTATTTCACTAGTACATTCTCAACAATGTAGGTGAAATTTCGAGTAGCGCAAGTAAGCATTTCTAACCTTTGACTTAGATCATCTTACAGTTGATGTTTTAGGTCTTCATTATATAACATTTCATTATTAGGAGACACTTGCGGTTGATACGTCCACAAGTTCAAAAAGCTCGGGAGTTTAACAGAAAACACCAATGGGCATTTCCTGAATGGTTCAAAAATCAGGCCATAAAAATGCGTGAGAGAGAAAATAACATTCCATTGATTTATTTTTGCTTGTGATGAGACCAGCACCTGATGTTCAATTTTACAGTGGATGCATTGTCAGTGGAGTGAGATTCACATGGTAGAACGAGATTCCAGATGCACTACTCAAAATAGTGGAGTAATTGTAGTCGGTGGAGAGAATAATAATTTCTACGGTATTCTTGATGAACGGTTGGACGTTCATTATCCCATGGAACAACGTGTCTGGCTATTTAAGTGTAGGTGGTATGACACAGACAACAACAAAAGTCACAGGACACGTGTGGAGTTAGGGTACAAATCAATCAACACATTCCATTTTTTGTTCACCGACGAACTAGTCATCCTTGTGACGCAGGGACACCAAGTATTTTACATAGAGGACCCAAAAAATGGTACAAATTGGAGGGTTGTTCAAGTGGACCAGAATAAACGGATTTTGGATGTGCCAAAAGTCGATGATGTTGAAACTGAACAATTGAATATAGTGGAAATCGTTGATGATGGACATCACGTCGTTGAGACAGGTTAGGATGACACTCTGTGCAGACCTAATGTTGATCCTGCAATTATTGAAAGACCGATTCATTCGAATGATGTTGACGACTTCATAGACGATGAGGATGATCAATTTTTCCATCAAAGTGAATCTAGTGATGATGAATGATGTTAAAGAACCACGTATCCACATATTTTATTATTGTATGCATTCATTTTCATGTACTCATATTTGTTTGATTAATTTTGAGTCATATGTGTACAGGTACTATGTCTTATTCATTCCTGAATAGTAATTTTGAAGACACGGATGCTTTATTTCTCCAGTTTGACGACGATTTGAACAACGTGGGACCGATGACGTTCTCGATGGGTGACACATCGGGTGAGTGTTAATTAATTTGATGTTAATTATGAACAGTTTTTTTAGTCACAATTTGTTTCTAACATAACTTCATTTTTACAGCAGAAGTGTCTCGACACACTCCGACTCCCAGGAGACGTCAACAGTCTCGAAACTTGGAGTTGGAGAGGTACATTCAGAAATATGATAGAATTCCAATTATCATAGCTCCAGGAGCGGAGAAGCCAATATCTCCACATGTTATTCGGTTGAGCAACACCATTGGCGTGTGTGTAAGAAATACATTTCCAGTCTGCTGCCTTAAGTGGGCTGATGTTGGGAGAGAATACATTGACATCGTCAAGGGCGATCTGCAGGTAAAATCAAAAGTGCATTAGTTTTTTTGTAGAGACATACACATTATTATATAAACGAAACTAACGTGTGAATTTTTTTCGTTTCAAACGCTTTTTCGTGCTTGATTCCAACAATCCAACACTTACTAGATTTGTTGAGCATCAGATGCTCACATCTTTTAAAGAGTTCAGGGGTGACTGTCACAGACATTTCAAAGGGTACAGTGACACGGAACAGGCACGTGCCAACCCACCTAACAAATTCAAGGGACGTATAGAAGATTGGCACTTCCTGTGAGATCACTACATGAGCTTTGCATTTCAATTGAGATCTACGAACTCCAATGGTATGTGTTATTTCACTTAATTTTCTTAACGCGCGTGTGTACTTTTAACAAACATTTTCATGCAGGAGTAATCACGGACGACCAAGGCTGCTAGGCAGAAGCAACCTTACAATCATAGTAGTAGGTCGAAGTCGTTTCTACAATGACACAATGACCTTGCTGAAGAACGAGGTCTGCCAGTCGACCGTCTGGAATTATTCAGAGAACACGCTCGGAGTGAAGAATTCATTTTGCAGGCGGCTGCGGATGCGCATGTTAGTTTGAACTTGATTTTATCTAAATTATGTACTTATACTTCTCCAATTCATAACTTACATAAAATTTTATTTGTTGTAGAGTCAAATGCTGGAACTTCAGTCCCAGCCTACCCTAGAGGGATCTCAACCACTCTTTGAGGATGATATTTGCGAGATCGTTTTGGGTAAGCATCCAGGCTACTCCAAAGGCTTGGTTGGGGACCCAGGCCCAAGTCCCACAAAAGTCCTGGTAGCAGTTCTTCAATCGCTTGTTCGCATTCTACTGCGGTCAAACAAGCTAATGCAATCCTCATTGAGCAACAAAGACTCGAGATTCAAAAAACTAGATGCATGATTGAAGAGCAGAGAAGGTTCTCCGAGATGCAGTCTAAACAAATGGAAGAAATGATGAAGAAGATTGAAGAAATGAGTCGGACACAGGGAGGATCGTGAGGCATCCGCTGCTTTCTTATTTTAATTTCCTTTTTCATGTCACTTTTTTTTAACAAATTTGAAACTATGTTCTTGTGACGTTTACGTAATTATAATACAATTTCGATTTGAATATATTATTTACTATTTTGGTTGTTCAGTTTTTACTTAAATTAAATCGAAATATAATTGAATAGAAATTACAATTGAAACAAAAAAAAATAAAAAATTAATAATAATAATAATAATAATGAAAAAAAGCCTATTCCCGACACAAGCAATGCGTCGAGAAAAAGACCTTATCCCCAACGCATGAAGATGGCCTCGGGCATAAGTTTCACGATGCAACGCGGGAAACACCTTCTCCCTACATTAGGAGAACATCAGTACATTCTTGGAGGTTACCCGATGCATTATCGACGTTGGTGGAAGAAATGTCGGGATATATGAAGTGTCAATGCAGTTTTGTGGTGCGTCAGATATGGGTCTCCCAACACAATTTTATCGACGTCCGTGTCGACGTTGAGTAATATGTCGGGAAAGCTTATCCCAATGTTTTTCTTAATATTCCTCGACGTTGTAACGCATTGGGAATACACCAAGCTCTTGTAGTGTGAGCTATGCTCAACTGCCTAGCTCGTTTTGGGGGCATACAGTAGAGACTACAGTTCATATCTTGAACAATGTTCCCTCGAAGAGTGTTTGTGAAACACCTTTCGAGTTATGGAGAGGACGTAAACCTAGTTTATGTCACTTCAGAATTTGAGGTTGTCCAGCACACATGTTAGTGACAAATCTCAAGAAGTTGGAATCTCGTTCAAGGTTATGACAATTTGTTGGTTACCCTAAAGAAACGAGAGGTGGTCTATTCTTCGATCCATAAGAAAACAGAGTGTTTGTATCGACAAATGCTACTTTCTTGGAAGAAGGCCACATGAGAGATCATAAACCACAAAGCAAATTAGTATTAAGTGAAGTTACTGATGAATTAACAAGGATTATTAATGAAGTTGGTCCCTCATTAAGAGTTGATGAAACTTCACATCAGGTCAGTCTCATCCTTCTCACACGTTGAGAATGCCTTGACGCAATGGAAGAATTATATCACAACCTAACCGTTACTTGAGTTGAATTGAAACCCAGGTTGTCATACTAGATGATGGCACTGAGGACACATTGTCCTATAAATAGGCAATGAATGATGTAAACAAGAACCAATGGGTCAAAGCCATAGACCTTGAAATGGAGTCTATGTACTTCAATTCAGTATGGGATCTTGTAGATCTACTTGAAGGGGCGAAACCTATAGGGTGCAAATAGATCTATAAGAGAAAGAGAGATTCAGTTAGGAAGGTACAGACCTTCAAAGCTAGACTTGTAGCAAAAGGGTAAACCCAAAGGGAAGGGTCTGACTATGAGGAAACTTTTTCCCTTGTTGCTATGTTAAAGTCTATAAGGATTCTCTTGTCCATAGCCACTTTTTCTGATTATGAAATATGGCAAATGGATGTCAAGACTGCTTTTCCAAATGGCAATCTTGAAGAGAGTATCTTTATGTCTCAGCCCGAGGGATTCATAACCCAAGGTCAGGAGCAAAAAGTTTGCAAGCTGAATCGATCCATTTATGGGTTGTAACAAGCATCTAGATCTTGAAACATTAGATTTGATACTGCAATCAAATCTTGCGGTTTTAATCAAAACGTTGATGAACCTTGTGTATACAAGAAAATCAACAAAGGTAAAGTAGTTTTCTTAGTAATTTATGGGAACGATATCCTTCTCATTGAGAATGATGTAGGATACCTAACTGATGTTAAAACTTAGCTAGCAGCCCAATTCCAAATGAAAGATTTGGAAGAGGCACAATATGTTCTTGGGATCCAAATCATAAGGGATGGTAAGAACAAAAAGCTAACACTGTCTCAGGAAACCTATATCGCCAAAATGTTAGTTCGATATTCGATGCAGAACTTTATGAAGGGTTTTATTATCTTTCAGGAATGAGGTTCACTTGTCTAAGGAACAATGTCCTAAGACACCTCAAGAAGTTGAAGATATGAGACATATTCCTTATGCCTCAGCTGTGGGCAGCTTAATGTATGTTATGCTCTACACTAGGCCAGACATTTGTTATGCAATGGGAATAGTAAGTAGATATCAGTCCAACCCAGAGTTAGACCACTGGACGACAATTAAAATTATTCTCAAGTATCTAAGGAGAACGAGAGACTACATGCTTGTGTATGGAGCTAAGGATTTGATCCTTACAGGATACACTAACTTTGATTTTCCAAATCTATAAGGATTCTAGGATCAGTGTTCACCCTAAATGGAGAGTTGTGGTATGGCATAGCATCAAGCAAGGATGCATTGCAAACTCTACTATAGAGGCTGAATACGTCGCTGCTTGTGCAGTAGCAAAAAAAAAAAAACAGTTTGGCTTAGAAAGTTCCTGCATGATTTGAAAGTTGCTCCAAACATGAACGTGCCCATCACTGTATATTGTGATAATAGTAGGGCATATTGCTGATCCATTTACAAAGACTCTCACGGCTAAAGTGTTCAAGGGTCATCTAGAAAGTCTAGGTTTGTGAGATATGTACATTAGGTAATCTAGGAGAAGTGGAAGATGTGTAATGGATATGAGGATGCCCTAGTTTATTGTATTTGTATATATATGTTTTATGTAATATACTTGTACATTTTACCATTTTCAATGTTAGAAGATTACTTTATTAAGTACATTCCTAGAGATTTATGTCCTAAAACTCTTAGATTGTAAATATAATCCATTGGCCGTTATTTAGAGGTTCCAATAACTATTTAAAGGTTGAACCTTTGTCAACGTGGTCAACGCCAATCGGTCATAGGCGAAAAAATGGCTGACACCATGTAGGTATATGATCTACATTTTAATAATAATTTCCACTTTCCCCAATGCAACCCAATTCCACATCGATCTTAGCTGGGGCATCATCGACATGTACTTGTATGGTGTCGGGAATAATGTATATTATTATTTTAATGAAATGTTTCCCCAACCATCGTTGTGCTTGGCGTCGAAAAGGTTATGTTGTTTCGATGTCTTTAATGCTACGTCAATAGAGAAGACAAATGTCGACATTGTTTTTATGGCATCGAGGAAAACTTCTTTTCCGACGTCTTTTATCCCGACACATGGTTCTGCGTCGTGAGAACTCCATTTTCTTGTAGTGAAAGAATTACCTTTAGTTGCATATTGATTGAAAATATTTACAAAATTGAGAAGAAAATTGTGCAAAATCTTGAGAGAAAAATTATGGAATTTATCATTTGAGACTGAAATTACAATTGGGATTTGATTCTTGAAGTAGAAATGAAAAAATGGAATTAATTGTGTAGGTGGGAGGTAAGATATGGTATTTATAAAGAAAATAAGAGAGAAATTAAAGAAAAAACGACACTGGGATTCGAACTTGAGACATGGAGGTGGAATGCAGAACGGAAGGTAGAGACGCTTGTGGACGGACGTTTTGCGTAGAGTTGCATTTATTTACGAAAATGTCATTCATCTACATTTGGCTCGTTCTTCTTCGTTTAAGCTCCGTTTTAGCTTATTTTTATTGTGTTATTCTCGTATTGAAGTCTAGTTTCATATTCTTATAAAAATACAAAGAAAATAAATATATGCATGCATGAGGTTAAAATTAGGTAGTAGCTAACAACAAAACAGTTAAGGGGGTCATTATGGTGGATACGTTGAAACATCTGGTCATCACCAAAACCAGCATAACACCAGGTCGTATAACTCTCCTCCACAGGACTAGACTATCGCAAACTCTTCAACTCTTTTATGGAAAACTTCCTAAAGGAGTATATGCGGAAGAATGATGTCCTTCTTTGGAGCCAAGCCACCATGATCCGAAATGTGGAAGTCCAAATGGAGCAGATCGCAAATGAGTTAATGGGAAGACCAAGAGGGTCCCTTCCAAGTAACATTAGAGATATTAAACAATGTTAGGAGATAAAGAAAAGAGCAGTGTAAGGTTGTTACACTGTGAGTCTGATCAAGAATGTAGAATACCTACTTCTTGGTGACCCAAACGATAGCACTCATGATACTCCCACTAACAATATTTCTTCACCTAATGATTTTTCTTCCTTGCAAAATGACATACATAAAAAAAAGGAAGTGAAGAAGGATAGTTGAGATTCTGAACAAAGTGAAACGTCGAAACAGGCGTCTACCTTTGATCCTTTCTTGCCTCCTCCATTTTCTGATTCCCAAAGAAGAAAGGCGATGAAAGACAGCTCCAATGTTCTCGGGATGTGCTCACCATGTCTTTTTGTATTGCGTGCTTAATTCTAAGCGATACATCATGGGTCGTGATCATAGCATGCAACATGCTCACTATGTACCTCTTTATCGCGTGAAACCCAAGTTATTGTTGAATCCAAGTTTTCTACTGCTTGCCCAAGTATAAGCAAAACAGCAGGTTTACCTGGGTGATCCAAGATCGAACACGGAGAATTGTTTCAAGATATTAGTTCTAGTGTCTACTTATTAATTAGGCATTATGATGGCTGCGGTAAAAGAATGTATAAAAAGAACTAATGCTATTTACACTTACTTAAAGACTCATACATAAGGGGATAAATTATGGTAAAATGGAGGATTGAGCGAACTAACTTGTGTTAAGAAGGCGGTGAAGGAAGATCTCAAGTTATCATGCAAGCAAGTTGTATGACCACTTCACCGCAATATAACTCATCAAGCTATCTTATGTTTAATGCGTACTCCTCTCGAAGCATACTTAGTTTCCTTTTAGAATCCAAATGACTAAGATTAGCTAAACCATTTATATCTAGTAATACCTATTTATTTTGCTTAGACTGCTTCTCATTTAAGGACAACAACCTCTCAGCGTCTTGGTCCGCACTTTTCAGAATACAAATGAAGGAAGTCCTCTCGTAAGGTTGAGCAAACTCTTACTTACGTGTGTTAGCCATGTCCTTGCTACTCACCCTCTCGGGTAGTTGACGACATACACTTGCCAAGTGTAGAATGTAGCTCAGCTAACACACTAAGCAATAGAAATATGTACTACTTAATGAAAGTACATCACAGACCTAACTACAAATAACATGAAGACTGATGAAGAGTAGAGGCATGGATGGATTGAGAAGTGTATAAATATACATTGTATTCAAGAATGAAGTCCTTCGACCATTATACAATATAACTAAATACAATGTAAAGAAATAATAAAATGGTAAGAGAAAGAAAGTGAAATATAGGTTAGGGGAATGGGATATGACTCTTCTCCTCTCAAAATGTTGTACATTTGGTGGTTAGGTTAATCCTTGTCACCGACCCTCTAGGTTTTGGTTCATGCAAGCCTCCTTTTTGGTCTATTTGGACATGTGGTTCATGCAGGCCTCATTTGTGGTCTATATGGACATCCCTTCTCTATTTGGGGATAAAGTGCTTTTATAAGCAGCTTTTCTACAGGAAACTTATATTCTTCTAAGATTGTCAATGTTGACATCGGTCCTGTGAAGTCACGTCATTCCAACTACCATTCTTGTCTTCTAGTGCGCTTTCCTCGCGTGATGATGTGGGTCCTCATCTGGAGATGTTTAATCACCCAATGAGTTCCCCTCGTTTAGCTCTTGCGCGAGGTGTTACCTGTGCTTCACTAGTTCATTCTTTATTTTTTATTCTGCGTTTAGACATGATAATCACGTAAAACAGGCATGATACCTATGTAATCTGTATTTCTCAATATTTATGAATTTACAACATAAGTCACACACTTTGACAATTTTTTATGAGTTTTGACCTCATTATTCTAATAAGAGAGGTTATAATAACGGGTATTTATACACGTTATCAATCATATAAATACTTTGAAGAAAACACTCACAATACTTAATAACTTAAACCTGAAATACTCCTCTTCTTCTTCTTCTCGCGTAGTCTCTCTTGCAGAACTTCAGCACTTAACTTTCTCTTTGATCCCTCAGAATGACACTACTCAAGTCTTTGGTTGAAGACCCTTATTTATACTAATCTTTAAACATTTGTTAGCTCACCAGCTCCTACCTTTAGTGGTGCACATGTAAGCTTAAGGTTTAAACTTTTTATGCTTAATTCTTAACCTTACATGTGGCCCATTAAGCAAACTTAAAAAAATTTCTGGAAAGTTTCCTTAGCTGCTCGCCTAACATTATCTCGTCAAAACCCTTCTTCACATGAAAACACTTAAACTTTATAAGTCTTGCTGCATAACCTTTCTCACAAGCCACCCTAATTATGTACTCTTAACTCGTAGTCTGCTCAAAACGCCCTCTTAAGAATACTTAGCTAAAATTTCAGCCTTTTTTAGGTACAGGTCGCATCTTGATGGATGTCCACCAAGTGGAATTGATCGTGAGGGTCAATGATCAAGAAGTTAATTCAACGCGTTGAAATTTTCATACAATCTTAAGAAGTGCAACGCAATAGAATCCCTTGGTTAGTATTATTGCGAGCAAGAAGTTATCATTAAATTGTTTTATCCAAGTGTTTTTTTTTTATTATTTTGAGTTCCCAAGTGAAGGCAACATAGAAGAAGTGAATGATGTGTCTGACGTGAGAAAATTTGAATCCTTGGATATGCAAACCAAATGTTCTAGAAAAAGTAAGCCACCAATTGAACCACAAGAATTAAAGCTCTAGCCTTTTCCAAACCTCGTTCTACCATTTAAGTGCTCGAGACTTACAAAAAAAATCAAATAGAGAAAATCAAATTCTAGGAACAACCTTATTAAGTGGAATAAGAGCACATTTTAAGTGTTATCATTGACACTCAATGCTCTACACTATATACATAATGCTTTATATTCGATGCAAGATGATTTATGCTTTATGCTTCATTCAAAAGTTCACTTGATGCTCAGTGCTTATGCTCTATGCCCCTAATCAGTCCGATACTCAAAGAACACAAAAAAAAAGTGATAAGACAATTAAAAAATGAAAGAAAAAAAAAACAGAAGAAATGCATAAGAACTTAGGGTCAGCTTTCATTCGATCCTTATAAAGGGACCTCTTACAATTATTTCAGGTATTCTTGTCATAGTACTATTAATAAATTCTATTAAAATAAATGTTTAGTCATTTTCAAAAAATCTTTTAGTCAATTTTCAAATAATTCCATTTAAATATGGTATTTCTAACCTTACAGTCTTTTTAAACTAAATGAAAAGTCCATAAATTTGACCATTTTTTTAAAATATTTCGGGTTTGTCTTTGTTATCATCCTTCCTTCTCGTGTTTCTTATCTTTTCCTTCTTTTCCATTTTTTTTAAAAAATCTGGATATTTTTTAAAGGATCCCTTTTTAAAATCTATCCAAGTTTTGAAACTAAAAGATAAGGGTTTTAAAAACTCTTATTAAAAAAAAAATTGATGAAGAATTTGAATATTATTTAAGAAAATGAAAACAAAGATTAAAGATGGAAAGAAAATAAATTATATTTTCAAAATGCTGTTTCCAAGTATAGCAAAAGTGAAATATTGTTACTTTCTATAAGATTACTATAATCTATCACTTGTAGAGATGATAGATGTCAATTGAACAGCAATAGCAAATTAAGAATTCGGTCCTCTAAAACCATCAGCCTTTTCATTATCCAAAATTCCCAATTTATTAACGTAATCCAATTCATGCCTTGACTTTATATTTTGTTCAAAATTAAAAAAAAAAAAAAATTGAATGAACCAAAATGAAGAAACCAAATAATACATGAGATATCAAAGCACCTAAAAAGAATATAAATTCTAAATCACAAGATTCTCAAAAAGTTAAATACAACTTTGATACTGAAAAGTCTACATAGGCATTTTATTATTGCAAATGCAAATTCATTGCCTTAAATGAATTGAGATTGATCACTTGATAGAAGTATAGATCGTTTATCATTCACACCTACACCCCCCATTCAAACAAAGTCTTAATCCACTGTGTTAAGCACATGATTATATCATTTTGCTGAGAAGGTGAAACTACTAAGCCATGCCCAGACCAATTGTACATTGACATTTGCTACATACCTAAGGGTCACGATCCTCGCCTAGATCTCCCCATCTTACGTTATACTTGGCAGCTAAGTAGTGAGCCCCGACCGGCCCCCTGCTACCATAGGGATAAAGCTCCGGAGCAATCTTTTTCTCTTCAAGTTCATTTAACAACGGAGTGAACAATGACCATGCAGCGTCGAGCTCATCGCTTCTAATGAATAACCTTCGCTCCCCTTCAACAGCATCCAAAAGCAACCTCTCATATGCATCCGGTATTTCGCTCGGGTACCTTCACATGGTCATTGAATTGTCAACAAAACCCAACCTAGTATTTCTCTATTATATTAACAAACAGAATGGAAACATAAAATATGAAAGCAACCCCACAATCACACACTTGAAGTTCACATACCTCGATCGATACAGCAAGTTCAGATCACTACGATCTAATCGCATTCCTAGACCAGGGACTTTATTGTTGATCTTCAAATAAATAGCCTCATTGGGTTGAACGCGCAAGACAAGCTCATTTGTAGCTTTGTCCAAATCTGTACCAAAGTTCCTCTTGTACAAATTACCTGGGACGTGTCTGAATTGAACCCTGATCTCTGCTCTGGGACGTATCATAAGAAATGTGTGAGATTATTCAAAATCAAATTGCCATAATGTGCTCAAACTGATAACAACAATAAAAGAAAAGCATATGGTAAAGAATGAAATAACAACCTCCTTGTATGTAAAGCCTTTCCAGCTTTCATCAAGAAGGGCACTCCATCCCATCTAGCATTATCGATAAAAATTGCAGCTGCCGCAAATGTCGGAGTGATGCTATCGTTGGGAACAGTTGGATCATCTATATATGCAGGGTATGATTTACCACCTTTGCTGTGCCCCTTGTATTGCCCAACAACTACATCTTCAAGTTGAAGAGGTCTCATTGACTTCAGCACCTTTACCTGAATCACAATGATAAACACTAATCACTATAGTATTACCGCAACCACGTGACCATAATGTCAAAAGCTAAAGAATCTCTCCAGTAAATATCAAAGATTAAATTTCAAGTGGAGACAAACTCATTTTTATATCTTTCCAAGTTCGAAGGGACAACTCTTTT
Source organism: Cucumis hystrix (assembly GCA_025688845.1). Lineage (NCBI taxonomy): Eukaryota > Viridiplantae > Streptophyta > Magnoliopsida > Cucurbitales > Cucurbitaceae > Cucumis > Cucumis hystrix. The sequence goes on from CM046890.1 coordinate 7,374,903, forward strand.
TTGTATCGAATAGGTTGCTGAACTTTAGAAAGTGAAAAATAAGTTTATAATTTTTAATTTTGCCTCTAGTAAGTTCCTGACCTTAAAAGCTAATGAACTATCAATTTTGGGTTAGATAATTTCTGACATATTTGAAAATTATAAGACTTAAAATTGAATTATTAGACTAACAAGACTAAACTGTCCATTTTGTAACAATAGAACTATGAATTTTGATTAATGAATTATTAAACACAAAATTGAAAGATTAGAGACATATTTAGACACTCAAGAAAATCTCAAACCTAAAAATTCAAGACCACAAATGTGATTTAACCAATACCAAGGCACTGCTCTTCTACATGTTATCTGATGCAACAATAAATTGCCAGAACACCATAGGCATACGAAGAAAAATGATTGGGTACCTTTTCATTCCTGATATCCTCAGCGTCCAAACTGACAGGTGTTTCCATAGCAAATAAAGCCAAAATTTGAAGGAGATGGTTTTGCATTATATCGCGTATGATTCCATAGTTATCAAAGTACCTGGAAAAGAATAAAAGACAGTTGACTAATCTTGTCCATGAAAAACAAAATAATTCATTACTCTACCCTACTAACATTTTCCAAACTGCAATACCAGAAGGATGTGACACTTACCCTCCCCGCCCTTCTGTTCCGAAATCTTCAGAAAATATCAGTTGAACATTGCGGATATAGCTCCTGGACCAAAGAGGCTCAAAAACAAGATTGGAGAACCGAAGAACTGACAGATTCTCTACGAGCTCCTTGCCCAAATAATGGTCAATCCTAAAAAAATTGTCATTAAAAGTCACTTTCTCTCTTTAGATCTGGCAACTTGATTAGTCTAAGAGGTTTTACCTAAATATTTGGTCTTCTGTTAGATATTGCTTTAAGCTTCTGGTTAGCTCACCAGAAGAATCTGAGTCACGGCCAAATGGCTTTTCGACAATGACTCTAGTCCAACCACTTCCTGAAGATGCCCGTTGGCTAGCACACTTGACAACTTCGACGAATATGTTTGGAGGAATTGATAAATAAAATAACCTATTTGAAACTTTCCCATCCTGAAAGGGAGAAGATTATCTTAAAAAGATTAATAACACGGAACAGATTGCTTCAATCATCTAGCTATGATGTAAATGCACATCAATACACAAGTGTCCAAAGGAGGAAGTGTATAGTTTTGCAAATGAAAACCATGGCAAATCCATATTGGTCTTCAGGAGCCAAAGTTCCAAACATATTTTAGACTTCAACAAAAGCAAAAGTGCCGAGTTGAATTCTTAGCCAAATTTCAAAAACAAAAAAGAAGTGTTCAAAAGCTACTTTTGTTTAGTTTTCAAATATTGCCTTGGTTTTTAAAAACAATGGTAAAAAGTAGATAACAAAGCAACAGATTTAGAGATAGAAAGGATGTTTATAGGCTTAATTTTCAAAAGCTAAAAACCAAAAACAAAATGGCTACCAAACAAGGCCAAAATTATTATCAAATGAGGCCTAAATTTTCCCACTTTCACCTTAATGCTAATGAACCAACACAACCAAAAGGGCGACCAGTACACTACTCAGAGATAACACAACAAAGACAAGAAATCAAAAGCCAGTACAACAGTCATGCTTGAATTTCTGGAAAATAAGTGGATCAATCTGGAGTTTTGATAAGTTGTAAAACTATCTGAAGAACACTTAATGGATAGCATAAAGTCACCCCTGAGTATAAAAGGAGCTTTCAATAGAATTTTATACTGGTACTTTGTTGAGTGCTTCTAATAACTAATAATAATAGTTACCAGTGGAAAATACATAATATATAGAATCTTACTTATCATCAGGAATCCGCAAATTACCTCTTTCTCTTTCAACTTCCTGTCCAACTCAGAGAAATCTTCCTCAGAGCTATATTGACCAGAATGGTAAAAGCATCTTTTTAAAAATTCATCCATCTTGTCCTCACAGTTTGCCCTGTGACCAATGTTACTTATCAATATATGCAAATAGAAACAAAAGTATGAGATCATAAATGTTAACAATACCTAGGTCCCGTTTAATATATGGATACCAAAGGATATTTTTGTATATTTAAAAGTTACGTAAAATAACTATAAGTTGTTTTACTTTCAAACTAAGCTGTACTTATTGATCTTGATATTAGTGTATATCTTCATATTGGGATTTATAGAGAATATATTTATTTTAATTTTGGTGAGTGTATGAGTCAGCTTACGCGTACCTCGACTAATCTATGTCTCCTTTTTTACCACTAGATCAATCCATGATGGTTATTTATAGAGAAGTGTGTGTGTATATATATATATATATATTATGTATTAAGATTATTTGTTAAAGATATTAAAGACATTGATTAATAATCTTAATACTTGTGTAATATTGATCCAATTTACATATATATCAACGTATTGACGGATATTTTAATCCTTGCTTTCACTTATGACTTTCTTTGTAATGTTATCGACATTCTAAAAAAGTTGATAAAATCCAAGCCAAGTTTTTTAAAAAATCAAATAAAATAATAATAATAATAATAATAAATGAATAAACAAGTAAATAAATTTATTTTTAAAAAATCTTTTTTTTTTTTTTTTTTTTTTGGAATTTGAGTAGTAATTTAAAATGTTTCTATATTAAAATATAAAACATGGTAAAGAAATTTTTAGAAAAGAAGCATAAATTACAAAAGAAATACAAAAAACAAAATCATCATTATCAAACAGGTTACATTACCTCTTATCAATTCTGCAAGTCAAAGTTTTACTAATCATGTTTCGAAGTTGCTCATTGGTCATACTAGTGCGAGCATAACCAAACACGATAAAATCCTGAAAGTGAGAAATAAAACAAAATAATTAGTCAGCTTTTTCAGACTAAAGACTAGAAGGCAGAGTTGTGGCATGAGATAAGACCTCTGGTAGACAATCTTCATAATAAAGAGCAAAAAGTGCAGGAAATATCTTCTTTTTTGCCAGGTCACCTGAAGCTCCAACAACAGTTATACTGAGGGTAGATTGAACTTTATCTGAATCCGAAACTGATTTGTCTTCCTCTTGAAGTGCAATTTGTTCATTGAGAAGAGAACTTCCAGGACTACCTAAGTTCATGTCCCACTCAGGTTTAAGCAACAAAATGAATAACCAAGAAAGAGATAAAAAAACATACATTTGAGGCAAATAAACAGAGATATTTAAAAAAAAAAAAGCATTCAAACAAAGAGGAATGCAGCTTTCACTAACTGGCACTCATTCTTTTCAAGATAGCAGCACTTAAGGATGAGTATATACGTGAATGCATAAAAAAACCAAAAAGCTTCACAGAAGAAAGATGAACTTCTCAAGCAAGTGTATCCCAATCAGCAAAAAAGTTAGGCCTTGATTAATTATCAATTGACTTTTTATTTTTTACTTATGAAAACTAAGGATGTTTTCTTGCCATTTCTATACAATGGATGTCATTGAGGAAATATTTGAATCCTTAGTGAAAGAGAAGAAAGATTTGAATTCTTGGCTTGAATTTTGAAAACAGAATACAATAGTCAAAGGTAGATGGTAAATAAATAAATAAAACTCATGAGTGGAAATAGTGGAAATAGTGTTTAGATGCTTAATTTTCAAAACTAAAAACCAAAAAACAAACAGTATCAAACACGAGTTGTTAGTATTTAAGGCTATCAACACAGGCCAGAAAGAAAAAACGTTAAGTTAAAATTGAAAGGAAAATTGATTTTCATTCGTAAGAATTCTAGAACCAAACCAAAAAATAAGGCTCATGCAAAAAAGTACCCACCATCTGGTAAAAAAACAGCATTCAAGGGATGGCCATTCGATGACTTTAGCTGAAGATGGCTAGTAACACAATTTCTTACAGAAATCTGAGAAACCCACGAAGGGAAATGTGTTTTTCTTGGGGAGTAGACAAAGTTTCTGGGTAAGATCGTCTCATTCTTAAGAGAAGAAGGCACAAAGGTAGGTGAGGAAGAAGAAGGGGTCATGAAGTGACAATCCATGAACACGGATGAAATACGCAGATTGAGAAGATGATGAGGAAGGAATCGGATTCTTAAGTGGGAATTCAAATGGAAATATATAGTATCGGGAAGAAATTGGAGGCGCTCAAATCTGAAGCCATCAAATGGGACTAAGCTGAAAAGATGAAATGGGGATGACCTTTTGAGTTATCGAAGAGGCCGAAGGAAATAAAGAAAAGGGACAAATTGAGTTCACAGACAAGACGGAAATTCCGAGGCCGATGGATTGTTTTTCCGGATTCGTGTTGGGCCTTATTGGGCCGACAATTGACAGAGTTCTGGAGAGTCCAACTTAGAGATCTTCGTTTTCGGGAAATTTTATTTAGAAAGATTTAGAAAAATGTCTTGAAAATTTCACAATGTACTAATTTATATTGATTAGGTTTTCTTATATTTTTAGGACAGTTATAATCTTATCATAATTATTAATTATATATAATTTTCAAAATTAAATTCAAATTATTTATTTATTTATATAACTTTATTATTTGGTCTATTAATTAATGTATAACCTTATTATAAAAATTAATTATAAATATTTTATTAATTCAATATAAAATAAAATATTTTTTAATATGAAATAATTTAATAATTAAATATAACATTATCTCATTATTTTCATCATCCGTTGAGCAAAAAAATTCCGACGTTAGCGAGGACTTCAATTTCTTCATAATTCAATTTCGGTTGTTTCTTCCATCAATTCCGCTATTTTCAATATCGTTCTTCAATTTATTTCAATTTTTCATTTTCTTTGAAATTCCGATTACTTATCTTGCTCAATTACTTTTGTTTTTGTTTTCTTCAAATTTCCATCAATTACTTTCGTTTTCGTTTTCTTCAAATTTCATACTTTACCTAGATATTATTTATACATATATACCACTGCATATATAGAATATCACATATATAATTATATACAGTAAGACGTCCGAATTTTTCCATTCGTTAATTTTTTTTCTTATTTTGTTTATCATATAAACTACATTCCGACGGAATATTGGTTTAAATTATATGTTTATATAGTAAATATTACTAAAACAGTAGTAAACAACACATTCTCAATGTATCTCTAATATACAGTGAGTATAACATACATACATACTCTCACTTTATATATATTTTAAATGATTAATATATACTTTAATATATCCGTAAGCTATTATAGTTTTGTTCTATGATTTAGTATATATATATATATCTCATCTTATTTACAACATTGTTTTATGATCATTAATGTTTGTGTTTCATGTTACGGTAAGAAATTTACATCTTTAATATACACCATATTATAACAAATATACTGTAAAAAATTACTATTTAATATGTTCTCTCCATTCATACAATTTCTCATACAAATACGAGAGAATATATCCTCTGTGTTTCTATTAACATAAATAACAATCCTATAACATCATCAAATTTAATTTATTTTACTAACGTCATATATTACATATACTTATCATAAACCTTTAGTTCTAAAATACATATCATGACTGAAACTTATACTCATGAAACACAACATTATTGATCATAAACATTTATGTCTGTAATGTACACCTTCTTATTCCAAATATACTTATAATATACCTAGTGAACATTTTATCTTCATTAAACCAATATCTCATAAAATTTCTGGAATAATGAATACGATAGTACAATATACTGTATCATATTAAAAATATATGCATATAATGTTTCAGTGTTTCCATAATATTAGGAACAGAACAATTCATCATAACATAAATTACACATAAAGTTTTCAAAAAACCTAATTTTTACTTCGGCACATAACCTTCAACATTAAATCTATTCTATTCAACTTAAAATTTCTAAAGTCTTTGTGATAACAATTTGAAACTTGGTCCTTCGAATGGTTGACTATTGAGCTCTAATTTTTCTTTCTTTAGCTCTGCGAATCCAAATTTTGTTGTGAAGGGTGATCTCATTATCTTTGATGATTGATTTCCTCTCCTCAGGCTCCTCCTTACAACTTGCTTGTAAGAAAAAATTTCTCTTTCTCTTGCCTGATTATTCATGTCAATCGTATAATGGTATATAAAATATATTATGTTATATACTAAAAATATTTATGTTATACATACATTAATTGTACTGTTTTTTCCAGCTCCTCTTTGCTGATTATGTATATATACCCATGGAACAAGTACTATACATATAAAACATCAATACAGTAATATCTTACAACAGTTAATATTAAATATACCTTTGCATCATCAATAATGATTGGATCATGTTCATTTTATCTAATCTTCCTACTCCTCGACCCAAGACATCTTTCACTTCTTCTAACCATTTTCGGCACTACATTTAAATAAAATTTTACAAAATTAACTACCATTTAACATATACAAACCATAATGCATTTTAAATCAACACAGTAAGTTTTGTTACATATGTAAATTAAATCACAATGTAAGTTAAATAAACATAGAGTATGTTTTCATTACGCTCTAAAATGTATCACAATGCAAGAATTTTGGTTACTTTGAAACTCAATAAACCCTAGAATGTATCACGTTCAAAACTACATTTTCGTTTGTTTGTCTATTTAATCGAATATCTAAAATATACCTAATATACCTAATGTTTCATATGTTTTGAATATATATAGTACTAACCTCAAAATTTAGACGTAGATTCTATTGGAAAAGTTCTATATTTGCCGGCCGTCGAAAGTCTTCTTCTTCACCATCGAAATCTCTCAAATTTCTTAGTACAAACCGTAACCCATGTTGACTTTTGCGAGTACAATGGAAGGAGTAGACTGCGATTTTCGTAGAAGGAAAGTATTAAACATTTTTCACTTCTTTCCAAAACCGTAATCCACAAAATTTGTCATTTATATTTTTGTTTTAAATCATCCACTTCTTTCCAAAATTGTAACCCACGAAATTTTCCATTTATAATTTTTTTTTTAAATCAATTAAATAGTAGAAATGGGTATTAAAGTAATTTGGGTCATACATTGATATAATATACAGGCTAATTTAGAACATGTGTGAAATTTATTAGAAATTTGGGTCTTTCATGTAATATTATATAACAATTTAGGTCATGTTAGTTAAAGACCCTTTTATTTATTACCAAAATCTTAAGTTTTGTTTTGGGTTTTTCTCAAAATGGAACCAAACGTGAAAATATTTAAAGCTTAATTTTCATAAATAGAACAAACCCGCAAACCATTTACATTCCATGGAACAATTTAAGAAAAGTCCATTAACGTTGATTATTTTTTCAAAATTTCATATTTGCTCTTACTAGTTTATAACGATTTTTCAATTTCGATTCTTTCTCTTCTTCCCAATTTTTTCTGCATCATTCTCTATTCTCTCTTATTTATGATCTTTGAAAGTATTCTATCTTTTTATCATCTTTCTTCTCCTCTTCTACAATTTTTTCTTCTTTTCATCATCTTTTTCTCTTCTTCTGCAATTTTTCTTTTATTTACCAAATATACAATATCATGTACCAAATATACAATATCTTTTTTTAAAAAAAAATTCAAACTGTTATTTGGTTGTTTAGATCGTGTGACAAATACAAAAGATCGTAAAAAAATCGTTGGGATATTAGATAGCCAAATTTAAACACCAAAGAATCTTTTAAAAAATTGTTTAGATTTGGCTGCCCAAATTTAAACGATCAAATCTAAGCGATCATGTAACAAATCTAAACGATCATGTAAAAAAAATAGCCAAATTTAAGCGATCGTGTACCAAAAAATCTTTTAAAAAATCATTTAGATTTTGCTACCCAAATTTAAACGATCGTGTAATAAATATAAACGATCGTTTTCCAAAAAATCTTTAAAAAAATCATTGAGATTTGACAACCAAATTTAAACAATCGTGTACAAAAAAATTTATTAAAAAATCGTTTAGATTTAAATTTGATCGTTTAGGATCTGATCTTTAGATTTAGGAAGCCAAATCAAAACGATCAAATCCTAAACGCTCATTTTTCAAATACTAAACGATGGTTTTCCAAATATATTACGCGCGTTGGATGCCAATTAATCGAAGGATTTTTGAAATTTTTTATTGTGGGCTTTTTTCGTTTTCAAAATTGTTCTATACGGTGTAAATATTTTGTCCATTTGTTCTATTTTTTAAAAGACCCCATATTTAAATGGTATAAAAAAATTTTGAAAAAAAAGCTCACAGGCACACAATGTGAATACTAAAAATACCCTAGTCAACACACAATTAATCGGTCACACGTGCGCGAGTAATCCTTCTAGACATTCATGATACAAGATCGTGTATATAATAATACATGATCGTGTAGATTATTTTTAACAATGGCGAAAAAGCTTTAAATTTAAATGATCTATAAACTCTAAATGATGGTGAGAAAGCTTTAGACATAAACGATCGTTCAGATTATACAAGATTGTGTAGATAATGATACCCAATCGTGTAGTGCATGCAATTTAGATGATGGAAAAAATGCTTCAAATTTATACGTGTTCGCACGAGATTTCCGAAGAAATTTGATTCGTGGAGGTGAACTTGAGTTGATGTTGTATCTTTGTTGATTTAGTTGTGATGCGGTTCAATCTCTAGAATTTGATCCTCTGATTCTCTCTCGACTGGATGCTTACACTTGATTTGGAAGTAGCGGAGCACATGATGTTCTTGAAGTTTGTTGAACGTCTACGCTTGATTTGGAGAAGCGGAGCACGTGATGTTCTTCAAGTTGGTTGAATGCCTACGCTTGATGTGAGGAAGCAGAGCACATGATGTTCTTGAAGTTTGAATCTTGGAAGAAAGTTTGTATCTTCAAATGAGCTTCAATCTTCAAGGGAAGTTGGAGTCTTAGAAGAAAGCTTGTATCTTCAAATGAGCTTCAATCTTCGAGGATGGTCGACTTCGAAGTTAGGGAGTCTTCTAGTTCTTGGGAGAATTCTCTCTAGACCTTATGGAGTCAAAAATTTCCAACCCCTTACAAATGAGGAGAACTCTATTTATAGAGTTCTCTGGTGGGCTTTATGCGCTTAAGCCTGGTTGGTCCATAGACCAGACCCATGAGCTCAACCACATGGATTTGGGTTATATTTAGTCTTTGGGCTCAATTAAGCTTATTTTTGGGCTTAATTGAACTTAGTCCAAGTAAATAATATTTAATTCAACCAAAATAATTAACTTAATCAAACGGTTAAGATGAAAACATGTGGCATTATTATAATTGGCCAGTTTATATTTTTTTTCAATTTTTAATTTGGGACACGTGTCAATTTTAATTAGTTCCAAATTCAATTATTTGCACTTTTCATCATTAATTTAATACATGATGTGACAATTTGTGATTGATCTCAAAATTTCTTATTCAACAATACGATCAGATAATAAACTCTAAACGAATGCGAGAAAGCTTCAAATATAAAGAATCGATCAATATATCTTAAATGATCGTCGGATTCGTATGCACGATCGTTTATGTAAGGATAAACGATCATTTTGAAAAGCCTAATAAAAACTAAGCCCAATTACGCACAATTACAAAAATACTATCCAAATCAACGCGACATAAAAAGGAGAATCCTCTTTTTCAGACTTTTTCTCTTCTTCACACTGCTTCATCTTCTTCACACCATTTTCGTCGTACACTTTTTCTTCAATCATTCATTTCCACCTACCTTCTTCAACCAAACTTCTGAAATTCTTCATCTTGTTCTTCCACATAAGTTCTTTTCTGACATTCCATCCATCGATTAATATTTTGATTCCACAACCAAATCTACCTCCATCTATCTCGATTTATCTCCAACACAAAATTGTTTTTAATATATCTTCGTTTCATTTACTTTAATAACTACTCTTATTCGATGTAACTTAACCCTATTTTTTTCATAAATAGATGGTGAGCAAAAAGTAAACAACATCAACTAGCAAAACAATTAAATCTAAAGGAAAGACAGAAGAAAAACAATTGAAAAATGAAAAAGAAGTTAAGGTAACAACATAGAATGTCAATGTCAATCTATATAGTGCTCTATCTTTGTTTAAATTTGTCAATATTTGTCTTTCTTTGTATGATTGCTATATCTTTGTCAATATCTATCTTAATAGTGTCCTATATTTGTGTATTATTGTCTATATTTGTCTATCTTTGCTCTATTTTTGTAAATGTCTATATGTATAGTGCTCTATCAGTAACACCTCACCCCAAGCACCTCCTCTCTAGACCTGAGACGAAGGCGTGAAGTCGTCCTACATCGTCCTCTTTCTAATGATACATGTCAACCCTACTTACTCTGAACTTAAGATTGCCTCTTATAAAGACATTGCAGAAAACACTTAAAACTTAAAACATAAAACTTTGGAATAACTCAAGCATCCAACCAATGAACAACTTGTTTTGAAAAAGAAGTCTTATATAGACATACATAATATTCAAAGTCATAGAAACACAACGGGTTCTCACTAGTCTATTACAAACTCTTAAGCCAAACTCAATACTAAATCAATTATTTACCATCATATTTGTCAAGAAATGAGTCATACTTAAAATATACATAAAGACTCTAGCAACATAGGTGGATCTGAAACTAGGCGTCAGAACCACGACCTCTACTTGTAAGGGAATTAAAATATGAAAGGGTGAGCTATAAAGCCCCGTGAGTGACAACTTTTAAAACAAAGCATGATAATGAAAACCTTGAGAAAAATGTAAATAAACTTAGCAAAGCAATTTTTTTTTTCAAACTTAACTTTCAACTTTCAATTTTCTTTCTTTCCTACTATACCTTGAACTCTTTGTACTACTCTAGGCATGGAAGGACCTATCCCTTGATACATTACCTACAAGATGAAACTCTAGGCGCTAGGGATAGCTAACAACCTAGTTTATGTGATGAAAACTTACATAGTTTATGTGATGAAAACTTTTAGGCATCTACTGTATACCTTCATCACATGACCTTTGTGCACAGGACAATCTTTTCCATAGGATTGCTATTAGATCAAGACATCTCGGTATAGACTACACAGGAATCTCATGCTAAAAATTTAACTTGCTTAAGTTAGCATGTTTAAGAAAAACTCTTACATTAAGCAAGTCTCAAATCTAGCTTTGCTTTAAATAATCTGTTTGCACAAATATTTGTAGAAACTTAGCATTCGAACACATTCTTATAATCTCATGTTTTAAGAAACATTTTTCAATTCGAATGTTTTAAAACATTAACTAAATCATGCTTTCTCCTAATTCTTTTCTAAACTTGAAACTCATGCTTTGTTAATAATTTCATAAATCTAAAATATTCAAATGCTTAAACTCAAAGCATGCTTTAAGACATATAAATTCTTAAATCAAGTTTAGAAATTCATTTAAAAATTATTTTAGTCACTCACAACTTTTGGCTAGGTTCTTGGCTTATAGATTTGTCCTATTTCTTCTTGCCCAAGAATACTCAAGTTAAAAACTTGATTTTAACCATGATAAAACCTCTTTAACTTCTTCCTTTTCCTTCTTTCTTCCCAAAAAAATCATTTTCAACTCGCCTTGAACTCTTCTAATATCCATGTTTTATGTAACCAAAAATTTTTAGAGGCTAATTGAAAAAATTCAAGTTTTTTAATATTACAAAATAGACAAATCATGGATGATAGAAAACAGGATGTCTAGATAATATAATTTAGGAATGGAAAGATCCATTAAATTTTGCTTGAGTTATATCAATGGTTCTAATTGAATTAGATATTCATGTTTGAAATGCGGGAATCATTTACTTCGGTATGTGTACAATGTTCTAAACAATTAGGAGCAATAGAATGTGTAATTTCATCAATCATATGCATCATACAAAACATATCAAGCATCTCAATCTGCATATCATACTCCAAAATATCATGCTTTACGTAACAATATGCTTCATAGTAGTTGTTGAATGAAAATTTTGAGTTAGCAAACATTTATTATTGTTTTATTCAAAATATGCATTCCTAGCAATGTGGATGTCTCCTTTATAAACTCATATATTCATTCATGGGTTTGGGCCCTAAGGACACCCAAGTTTTGGAAGAGGTGAGAAGATAGGCAAAAGCAGGTTTGCACGCACATCATTGTCCTTCAGGCGGACATGGCGAGGAGAGGAATAAAATAATATATATATATATTATTATTATTATTTTGCTAAAACTATTTTCAACTTTCAAAACCGTTTCATATATTATAAACGTTTTTTTACTTTCAAATTAAATGGTATTTATCAATCGATTTTCTTTTCTCATTAATTTTGTTTGTGACTGTTGGTTGCCTCCCCGCTCATATATATATATGGTCTCACCTTCTCTTAAAGAATAAAAAGACAGAAAAACAAGAACAACGATTTCATTCTCTCCCAAAATTCGCTCTCACTATACCGAGCAGTAGTGTTTCTATTGAGTGTTGTGAATTCCTATTAGTTTTGGTGAAAAACTAATTGAAGAACGAGGTCATTTTATTCTGGGGACGACAGGGCGATTGAAAATATTTGCACAAAGAGAGTAAAGCCATGAAACGTCTTAAAGAAAGTGAGATCCGCGACTCAGTAATTTTTTAACTAGTTTCTGTTTTGCAGTTTGCATGTTGACCAGGCAATTTAACCATGCATTTTGACTACTAGGCGTTCTGATCTATTGGCGAGGTGACCAATAGGCGAGATCAGTTGGCGAGGCGACCAGTAGGCAAGATTAGTTGACGAGATGATTAGTAGGTGACTTGATCAAGCGAGATACCAGTACCTTAAGCAAGATACAAGAAAGGAAACATAGTTATGTCTAAGTGTATTAAAGCTTCTCAACTTTTAACTCCTTGGCAAAGTGCAACAACAATTTTAAGATGTGTTATTCTACTATGGTGGTCGAACCATTCCAAGGTGATTTGATGTTCTCTGACCTCAACCATCCTTTCGCTTTGAAGGAACACACTTCAAGAGATGGAAGCAAAAGATGAAGTTCTTAGAAAGTAGCTACTACGTGTATCACTGAAACGCCAAAGGTCCCAGAATCCAATTTAACAGAGGAGCAGATTAACAATCTTACCGCATGGACAGAGACTAACTTTATATGTAAGAATTTAATCTTGAATGGTCTTACTGATGAGTTGTATGACTATTATAGTACCATGTCTACCGAGAAAGAAGTATGGGACGCATTACAGAAAAAGTATGACACTGGGAAAGTGGGATCCAAGAAGTATTCGGTAAGCAGATACCTGCAATATCAAATCATTGATGATAGATCTGTGGAGGCTCAATCGCATAAAATTCAGAAGATAACACATGAATGAGGAGGTGAACGTGATTTCCAGAAAGCAATCCACCGCAATTCTAAAACCAGGCTTGAAGTCGAAAGGGAACAAAATGAAACGAGGTTCCAACAAATAGAACAACTCACATAAACCCCAGTCCAAAAGTACGATACAAATTGTTTGTTATAACTGTGATAAGCCTGGACACATAGCTAGAAGATGTAGAAACAGTAATCATCATGTTGCACAGGCAAACCTGGTAAAAGAGCAATTAGTAGCTATAATCACAGAAGTTAATGTGATTGGGGGTTTTGAAGGTTGATGGTTAGACACTGGTACATCTCGAAATGTCTATCATGAAGTTTGTTTAGAAAATATAATGAGATCAAGGATAAAAATATCCTTCTGAGAGATCATCACACAACTAAGGTGGCCAGCGTTGGAGAAGTATAACTAAAATTCACATCTGGCAAAATGCTTGTGCTGAAGGAAGTTTTGCATACTCCTGAAATTCGAAAGAATTTGGTCTCTGGATATTTCCTCAACAAGGATGGCTTCATGCAAACCATAGAATCATATTTGTTTACTTTAACTAAAAACAATGTATTTGTGGGAAAGGGTTAAGCTACTGATGGCAAGTTTAAGTTGAACTTGAAAATTAATTATAAGAAACTATCTTCTGCTTACATATTGTCTACTTTTAATGTTTGGCATGCTCGACTCTATCATGTTAATAAAAGATTAATTAGCAACATGAGTAGGTTGAATCTTATTCCTAAGTTATCTCTGCATGATTTTGAGAAATGTGTATGTTGTAGTCAAGCTAAGATAACTAAGACATCACATAAATGTAAGACCCGTAGTTAAGATCCGTAGATAAGACTCATAGTTAAGACAAGTAGTTAAGACCCGTAGTTAAGAGAAGAAGTAATATTTTGACTAAGCGTCCTAAAATAGGCGTTTTAGGTGGTCTACACAAGAAGATTAGGTGGGTTATTATGCGAGAAAGGTTATGCGAGAAGACTTTTGCAAGGTTAGACGATTAAAGTTTTTTCGCGAAATGGAACTTGGCCAAGAGGGACAAGGAAACTTCTCAAAAATTTCTTAAATTTACTTAATAGGCCACGTGTAAGGTTTAAGTTAAAGCATGATTAAGTTAAATCTTAAGATTACATGTGTACCACTAAGAAGCAAGAGGTGGCAACTTATTAAGAGTTAAAGGGTGACTAAGATTGTTTAAAGATTAGTATAAATAAGGGTCTTCAGCCAAATTATTAGTCATGGTTATTCTGAGAATTTGAAGAGAAAAGTTTAACTGTCGAAGTGCTGTCAAAGAGTCTATGCGGAAGAAGAAAAAGAGAAGCCTTTGAAGTTTAAGTAGTTAAGTAGTGTGAGTGTTTTCTTCAAAACATATATATGATTTCAAGCTTCCTTAGAAAAGTGTTTACTGATTTGAAATAATGATTTGAAATTATATGTTTATAAAGAGATTTCCATGAAAAGTTTATGTTATATTGAAAGTATGCTTTATGTGATTTCAACGTTTATGACTTGGTGTTCAAACTATTAGTCTACTTTCTATCAATGAGATAATTGTTATGTGCACATAAGGGTAAAGACAACCATGTAGAAAAGGACTGCATGGTGGAGTGAAGCTGGCCAATGTAGAAAAGGATTGCATTGTGTTTAGCGGCCTAAGCAACAAGGAAATCTGTATATTCTCAGATGTTATTGTTGTTACAGTAGTCTAAACACGAAGTAATGAGACTGGGCGTAGAGAATGATTTGGGATCCTTGGCAAAAGGAATGTTTTTTACTAATGTGTGTTTATGTATTTGATATATTATGCAAGATAAAACATTATTGCAAAATGACAAGTTTATATACGAGAAATACTTTATGTAAAGTTTAGCGAAATGATGTTTACAAAAGATATTTCACAAAAAGGTTTTCTTAAAACCTCACTAAGGGTGTGTTTGGATTGATTTTTGAAGTGTTTAATTTTTAAAATAATTTATTTTAAGATAAATTGAGGTGTTTGGCATTGATTTAAAATAATTTTTTAGAAAAATGAGATTATGAAATAAATCATTTTAGAGAAAACACATTCAACCAAATTTTAGAATAAATGTCTATTTAGTGTTTAGTTAGTAACCCTCTCAAATATCTATTTTTCTTCCTCTATTTTTTCTATTAATTTTTACTATCTATTTTTCACTCTGTCGTTCTTTTTTTAAAAAAAAAAATACTTAGAATATTTTTTCAATGTGTGTTCATATACATTTAAATATAGAGGGTTGCAAATGTTCCTCTCTCAGCCAAATCTACTTTGTCTTAACATTTGTGAAAGAAATCAAGAGGATGTTAATGAAGAACATGATCGTTCTGTTCGGGGAATGAAGATGAATGAAGAACGTGATCGAATTGCACATCTTTTTGTAAGTTGATATTATATTGTCTCGAAAAAACTATTTGTCTTATTTATATTTTGTTGTTGGAAATCAATTGTTTTTTTTATGGTTATGTATGTACATTTCAAGTATATTTGTGCTTCTAAAGTTGAATTGTCCAAAAAAAAAATTAATACAAGAAAATGAAATTAATGTTTAGTTTCAAGTAACTAAAAAATTAATAATTTCAAGATACCATGCAATTAATTTTAAAATATATTTATGAAAAAAAAGATTCAAAATGTGTGTATTTCTTTATGAAATTAGTTCATAATGTTTAATAGTCGTTTATGGTAATTTTACCTAAGTATAAACATTGTTACTATAGGACAAACCAAACACAATTTTGCACATAAACATTTATAAAGAGGTCAAACCAAACATGTAAATGTTTAGATTTTAAACTCATTTTACAAAAAAGATTTTTTTTTAAATGTATTCTTAAAAAAACATTTTTTTCATAAACAGTCCAAACGGACCCTAAGTCTGTTGACTTACATTTTAAATTTCATCTTCCAAGAATCAAGCGTTAAGGCCAAGTAGAGAAGAGGTGTAGAGCTTGCTAGGTGAGAAGAGCTGCCAAGGCGTTTTACCTCTGTAAGTTTAAGAGTTGTATTTTTGTATTGTCGTTAAGTTATTGTAAAACGCTTTGCAAAAAGTTTAATAAAGTTTTAGTTTGGTTTATTTCTCTGTGTTAATTGTTTTCATCGCCTAAAAGTACTTGTTAAGTTGTAAGTTAAGCTAAGGAAAAGTTGTTAGGCGATTAAGCAAAACTTAAGAACCTTAAGACTGAGTGTTTTGGCATTTAAACGAGTCAAGATACTCAAGTCACGCCATGTGTAACAACCCAACTCTTTATACTAAGCTGAGTGATCATTACTCAAAAGACCAATAGCAAAAGACACTTTCTTGAAAAGAGGAAAACTAAAATTTGAACGAAATTTACATTAAATAAATCTTTGAAAGACATAAAATTTGCAAATTCAATAAAATACTGTGAAAATATGACCCACGCATATAACTGTTTTTTTTTAAATAAAATAAACTTAAATAAACATGTCTAAAAACAAAATATTAAAAAAGTGATAAATAAACGCGGAAGCAGAACTGTGTGCTCATATGACATGTCATGAATCCTTCCTGTCACTCGTCAGCTTTCCAAATCCTCTACTTTTGCCTAAAATATTAAACATAGAAAAGAGTGAGTAGATAAAATATACTCAGTAAGGGACCCACTACTAGTACCTCTAGGTGTCTGTTAACTTTCCATTAAGATTCTGTGAGGAGTTACCCAAAACCATCGTGTGTCCAATGAAACACCCAATCTAGTGATCCCGAAGGAACACTCTCACCTATTAGTGAATCCAAAGGAACACCTATGATATTGGGCTGTATCTATCGTGTGTCCGATGGAACACCTATGATATCGAGATGTAGTGATCCTGTCGGACCACTCATAAACATAAACATGACAGAATAGTGGTTCCGTCGAACTCACACTGTCATAAATCTACGAAAATGTGGTGATCCCAAGGGATACCCATATGGGAACATTCTTAATAGACAAAGTTAACAGAACACTCATCCATAGCATGTAGCATCATCATAAACATGACATGAATATTAATCATAACGTCCTTAATCATGAGATTAATATATAATGTATTATAAATTTCATAAACATATTAGTCATAATACATAGGTCATCCATATCAGTCATCACATTAGTCATCAACATAAGCACATTGTGCATCTTAACTACGTCAATGCATAATGGAAAATACATACAACTCTTAAAATTTAATTTGAAGGTTCAGCAGTAGAATCTTTTACCTGAAAGATTAGCCAAACAAAATGAAGGGATAAAAGCCCTATGGCAGCAGAAAAATTTAAAGAATCGTTACTCAAATTAATTTGGAAATCTTTAAATACCAATACATTGACAAAATTTTAGAATCAAAATTCTAGATATAAAACTAAGCATGCTTTTAAATTAAAAGAACAGAGAACTTACTTTTGATGATGTCTCTGAATCTACAAATCATCGAATTGGAGACACCACCCGTCGGAGACCTTCCTATCCTCTGAGATGAGATTGGTTTGTGGGAACCAATTGAAATGGGAAAATGTTTAGAGATATTTGAGAGAAAATCTTTTCTTTTTGCAGAGAGAAAAAGCCTTTGTTTTTTTCTTAATCAATTTCGTTAAAGAAAACTTTTTTCTTCTAGATATTTATAACTCTCTTTCCTTCTTGGAATAGGAAAAGGAGTAGGAGAGAATCATGAGATTCTATTATCAAATCTACTAATTAATTAATAATTAATCAATTAGTTAATAATTAATTAAATATGTTATTAATTAGTTAATAATTAATTAAATCATATTTAATTAATATTCCATTCAAATCTTATTTGAATAAATATCTTTCCAATATCTTATAATTTTATATTACTATAATTAATTAAATCATATTTAATTAATATTTCATTCAAATCTTATTTGAATGAATATCTCTGCAATATTATTTTATAAATTTAATTAAATCAAATTTAATTAAATAAAACTAAATTATTAATTAATTCTCCAATTAATTAATAGCTAAGTTAAATATCTTATATTTAACTTAAATTAAATTTGAATCATATTCAAATATAAATTTCTCTCATAATCAATAATTTTAATATGAATCCAATTCACATTAAATTAATATTTGAACTCATTCAAATATTTTATCTCTCATAAATTAATTTTGAATCATATCCAAAATTAAATTTATATAATAAAGCTTCACAAACTTTATATTATAAAGTATCACTATACATTAAACTAATTCCCAAAGTAAATTTGAACATTTCGAATTACAACCAATATAAATAAATCTCATTGTCTTTTACGAGCTAGGAAAGGGACCTAATGGACCTACAGATCAGAAACTACAACGATCTGAGATTAATTGGCCAAACTCATTAACCACATTAATCAATATTCGTTAACTGTGTGTACACTCCACTAAAGACTCACAACTGAACTCTTCTCACTGTAGATATATTTTGTGTCCACGGATATAGACCAATAACAGTAAGTTAGTCATTCACGAGTGTTCTTAACACCAGTTGGGTCAATTTACCGTTTTACCCCTAGGTTACGTCTAATCCTTAAATATCAATGCTCCTTCAATGAACAACCTGTTTATGGTCCTACCAATAAATAGAAACCCCTCTCGTGTCATAGAGAAGGTAGAGCCCTTTGTTCAAGACCTGGAGACACCATTTAAGGAAACACTCATCTACTTACCCTAAAGTAGGGAAGGAGTGAATTTCATCTTGTGTAATTATGTTTCCAGCTTCCCACTCGGTCTTGTCCCCAAAATGATAAGCTAATTGAGTCGACGATCTGGCCACTCTCACCCGTACAAATCAAAGGACAATCCCTCGCGAATAGGAGTTCATAACACACTCAGGATTAAGACTAAGTTACCTAGGTCATCCTAGTGAAATAGAAACCTAACTAGTTAACAGAGTTACATCTAGTGGTTACTATTTCGTGGTCCGGTCTTATGCAAACTCATTGCATAAGATACCCTCACTCGCATGTCAACTACACGAAAGCGTTGGATCATTGCGTTTGTATCAAATACAAAGTGAGTCGTAGCAATAGTTTTACCAGGATAAGGTACCCAACCTTTTCCTTATACTATAGACCCTTTAAGTTGATCTTGAACATTGATCCCTGTATGTCTCTACATACTATTCAAGACTCATTAAACAACTTAGAATGTTAGTTTATTGATATTGGTTATTAACACAAAACTAATAATTTAATCAATAACAATTATTACAATAATAACATTTTATTAATAATGATCAATGGATTATATTTACAATCTACGAGTTTTAGGACATAAATTCCAACACAAAGTACTCTCTAGCTAACAGTAAAAATTCTCTGATTAAATCGATCCTAATCATAAAAGGAAATTTCAGTATCTTAATTAATAAAATTAACAATTGGCTATAATCCAAAAATTCTTCAAAATTAACTCTAAAATTGAGGTTGAAACAAATTCAACCTTGATGGAAAAAAGTTTGTCATTTAAATCTTCAAGATTTGTCAAAAAGACTTTCCAAGGACATGCAACCAAAATCAATTCCAAGATGGAGAACCTTTTCTTTTTCTTTTTCTTTTTCTTTTCAATTTAAGTATTCCAATATTATTTATAAACCCAAATAATAATAATAATATCTATCATTATTATTTCCTTTTCATTTTAGGATATATATATATATAATACTAATATATACATAAATTTTTATTTCCATTATCTTTTTTCAATAAATTTCTTAAATGCGCAAAATCTTAGGCATTTATAACCATTAATAATAATAATAATACGGGGAATTTTTAAAAATAGTAGATTTTACAAAATATTTACAACCTATAGCAAATTCTATCACTGATAGTCATTGATATGTTATAGTGATAAAAGACTATGATTTTACAAAATATTTACAACCTATAGAAAATTCTATCACTGATAGTCATTGATATGCTAGAGTGATAAAAGATTATTAGTGATAGAATCCAAAATTTTGTTATAGCTTGTAAATATTTTAATTTATTTTGCTATTTTTAAAAATGGCCCTAATAATACTTCTTTCTTATTATTATTATTCTCTCACCAAAATATATAATAAACATATATATTTATTTAAACCATTATTCTCTCTCCTCATGGATTATCTTATTTTCCAAACAATTATAATTATATTACGTCATATAATTAACTTTACTTTTCCAACTAAATAAAATCTACATTCTCTATCCCTAATTAAATCTTCCATCAAATCAACTTTTATCTTCCTAAAATAATTATCTTTTTCAAAAAATCAAATATTCTCTCTCTTCATTAAATCTCACCAAATCCAATCAACTTTATTCTTTTACAAATAATTATATTTTTCCAAAATATAATCATTTTCTTATTATTTCCTTTTTCTTTATAAACAAATAATTATCCTCACACAAATAATTTATCTTTGTCTTCTCTATAAAATACAATATTTTTCTCTTAAATAATTATATTTTAACAAATATAATTATCTTTTCATTTTTCATAATAATTTATATATATATATATAATTATCAAATCTTCAACAAAATTTCCACTCTTCAATTTAATTAAATAACATTCAAATTATTTAATAAATTTCAATTTCCATAAGACCAAATAATTTCCACAACTTTACTTAAATCTCATAACATACAATTGAATCGAATTCTCAACAAACACCACAAAGACAAATCCTCTAATTAATTAAATATGCAACCAACAAATATCTAATTAATTCTAATTTCACAAAACCAGCAATTCTAAATCAAATATTTCAAATTAACGTCCAATAGTTTCAACATAATTAAATAAAATTAAGATAATTAAATTTAATATTACCTTAATTTTTGGGGCGTTACATCGCGTCTCGCATGACAAGCAAGTAGGTCTACGAGGCGGGGTGTGACTAAATTTGTAACTAGGGTAACTGAACCTCTAGATTTAATTCATTCTGATTTAGGTGAATTTGATAGCATGTTAACTAGGAACAGTAAAAGGTATGTTATAACCTTTATAGATGAATATTTCGACTACACTTTTATTTATTTTCTTAAAAATAAGAGTGGTGTCTTAGAAATATTTAAGGTGTTTACAACTAAAATAGAGAATCGGTTTAACAAAAGAATTAAGAAACTTTGTAGTTATAGAGGAACTGAATATGATTCAGTTGCTTTCAATGAGTTTTATAACTCAAAAGGAATAATACACGAAACAACTGCACCTTATTCTCCTGAAATGAACGAAAAATTTGAAAGAAAGAACAGTAACTACTAACTAAGTTAGTAGTTGCTATCTTGCTTGAATAAGGAGCAGCACCATCTTGATTGTAACGACCCCGACTTTTCAGACCTTGTCTAAGTTGTTACGTTTAACACAAAACAGTTTGTTGACAAAAGACAATGGCAAAGTTTAGTTGAAACCATAAGAAATCGAAGAAATCGAAGAAAAACTTTAATCGGGTCCTATTTCAAAATATGAAATTTTAAAGTACTGTTTACAAAAAATTTAGCTATTTGTAAAATTAGTTCAACAAAATATTTATAAAACCGTTAGCGGAAGCAGTTAGAAGACAGTCCCCTATGGCAAATCACGATTCCTTCTTGTCCCTCGTCGGTCTGCCCCTCGTGTTACCTTTGCCTGAAAAAAATTTAAACGTAAAAATGGTGAGTATTAACATACCCAGTAATAGACCCACTACTGGTCCCGTTAGGGGAAAAATAAATTATTAGCATCCTATGGTGTACCCTGCACAGTCACAATCTTGGGATCCCGTAGGATGAACATATAAGTCTAGTGCTTCCGAAGGATGCACATATCAGTCTAGTGCTCCCGAAGGATGCACATATTAGTCTAGTGCTCCAGAAGGATGCACAAAAAGGGGACGATCCCGAAGGACTCCCGCAAGGTACTATCCACTAGGAAACTAATAATTTATCCCCTCAGTCCATTCTAAACATCTTAACAATCATTCCTAATACAACCAAATTTCCTCATCACATAAGCACTTCATTTAACCTCAAACAACCATATTATCCTAATTTCACCCAAGGACAGTCAAGAACATATCACTACATCAGTCAACAACATACATAGCCCAGCGGTCACAACATACACTAGACCACAAGTCCACGTCAATCCATACATACATATATAAATTTCACTCAGTCAAACACAATATATGTTAAACATTCAGTCCACACCCAAACACACATCATAACCGTCATCCCTACTCAGTCCAGATATAACATTTCAGTCCATATAGTCAATACACCTTAATTTTTGTTATTGAGTCCAGTAGAAAGTCCCTTACCTCAAGTTTATGCAAGTTCCTCAATCGAACTAAGTCCAATAAATTGAATCCTAAACATAGACAAACGTAAAATTAACGTCTTTCTAAATAATTTCATCCATCCAATTCACCCTATAATTAAGTTCCACAACTTACCCAAGAAGTGGAGAATCAATTCCACCTCACCCTTTTGAAAAAATCAAGGATTCGCTCACTGATTCGATGTGTACCTTCAAGAATTAAACATTTCGCCAACAATTAAAATCCAACGGTAGCAGACAAAGCTAAATCTGTGCACGGTTTAGTTGCAAAGGGAAATAAATTTCAAATCGGGCTCAACCTTACAACGAATCGACAAACGTTGGCTTGACGAATTTTGACGCGCGGATTGGAAGGGAAACGCTCAGCTGGAAGGAGACGCGCGGCTGGAAGGAGATGCGCGGCTGCCTCACGAACGACAGGTGAGCTGACTCGGTGACCGGCGCAGACGAAACTGAACGAAGGCCGGTCGGACGGAGAAGTGCGGTGGCTGTGTTTTCGTCGAGCGAAAAAACGGAGCTGCACGGCTTGGGGTGGTCTCATGGCACGCGACAGACGCTGCTCAATTCCAGGGCGGCGGCGGACGGAGACGCAAGAAAACAGATCTGAGGAGGGGGGGGGGTTTCGGCTGGTTTCGGCTGGCGGACTAAGCGTCACGGCTGCGTCGCGGAGATCTGGGCGGACGGTGCGGCGGCTTCGCGAATTGGGACGGACGGCGGCGTGAGGTTGGAAGGTGGGTGGCGGTCGGCGGCTAGGGTAAGGAGAAGGAGAAGAAAAGAAGAAAAGAAATATGGAGGGGGGCTGCGTACGGGAAGAAGAAGAAAAGGGAAATAAGGGAATTTTTTTTTTTTTTTAAAAAAATATAATTATAATAATAATACTAATATTTAATAATTAATAATAAAATAATAATAATATTATTATTATTATTACCTTTTTCCTCCTTTCCTTCTTTTGTTTCCCATTTATTAAGTTTCTCTTCCAAGCCAAAAGAAGTAAACTAACACCCAACCCTAAACCAAATAAAATAAATAGAGCAATCCGATTAAATAAATTTCCTAGAGTTCGGGGTGTTACATTGATGGGGAGAAATAATCAAGACTGTTAACTATGTTCTTAATAGTCCTAAATCAAATAGTAAAACTTCACCATACAAAGTACTTAAGAATAAAACACCAAACTCGTCTTATCTTAGAACTTGGAGTTGTCTAGCCTATGTTAGAATACATGATCCTAAAAGAAGAAAACTAGCCAATACAGCTTATGAATGTGTCTTCATAGGATACGCAGAAAATAGTAAAGCCTATAGGTTCTATGACTTAGAAAATAAGGTAATCATATAATCAAACAATGTAGACTTTTTGGAGGATAAATTCCCTTTTAAATCTAGAAATAATGGGGGCTCAAATGGTTAAACTAGTGGGGGCTCAAGTTCAAGTAGTTTGCCTTCAGTTAGGATCCAAACCCAGAATAAGGAATTAGATCCTGAACTTAGAAAAAGTAAGAACGCAAGAACCAAAAAAGATTTTGGAGAAGACTTCGAAATGTACAACATAGAAGATCCTAAAGATCTAACAGATGCCTTATCCTCGGTAGATGCCAACTTATGGCAAGAAGCTATCAATGATGAAATGGACTCTCTTGAATCTAATAGGACTTGGCATCTAGTTGACCTACCCCTAGCTGTAAAGCAATAAGCTGCAAATGGGTTTTGAGAAAGAAACTCAAACCTGATGGATCAATAGATAAGTATAAGGCTAGACTAGTAGTAAAAGGTTTTAGATAAAGGAAAAACATAGATTTCTTCGACACTTTCTCCCAGTAACTAGAATCACCTTAATTAGAGTGTTAATTTCTATAGCTTCCTTGAAGAATCTCTTAATACATCATATGGATGTTAAAACTGCCTTCCTAAACGGTGATTTAGAAAAAGAGATATATATGTCCTAAAACTCGTAGATTGTAAATATAATTCATTGACCGTTATTAAAAAAGTGTTATTATTATAATTTCAATACATGTTATTGATTATATTATTAGTTTTATGTTAATAACCCAAATTCAATAAACTAACATCCTAAGTTGTTTAATGAGTCTTAACAGTATGTAAAGACATACATGGATCAATGTTTGAGATCAGCTTAAAGGGTCTATAGTATAGGGATAAGGCTGGGTACTTTATTCCGGTAACACTATGGATACAACTCACTTTGTATTTGATACAAACACAATGATCCAACACGATCGTGTATGTGACATGCGAGTGAGGGTATCCTATGCAATGAGTTTGCATAAGACCAGACCACGAAATAGTAACCACTAGATGTAACTCCATTAACTAGTTAGGTTTCTATTTCATTAGGATAACCTAGGTAACTTAGTCTTAATCTTGAGTGTATTATGAACTTCTGTTGGAGAGAGATTGTCCTTTGATTTGTACGGGTGAGAGTTTATATATTATGGTGACACATTATAATATAAAGTTTATATATTTTAATCAAACTTTATTATATAAATTTAATTTTGGATATGATTCAAAATTAATTTATGAGAGATAAAATATTTGAATGAGTTCAAATATTAATTTAATGTGAATTGGATTCATGTAAAATTATTGGTTATGAGAGAAACTTATATTGGAATATGATACAAATTTAATTTAAGTTAAATATAAAATTTTTAATTTGGATATTAATTAATTGAAGAATTAATTAATAGTTTAGATTAGTTTTATTTAATTAAATTAATTTAAAACTATAAGATATTAGAGAGATATTCATTAAATATGATTTAAATGAAATATTAATTAAATATTATTTAAATGAAATATTAATTCAATATGATTTAATTAATTATTAATTGATTAATTAATTAGTATATTTGAAAATTCAATTAATTTAATATTTTTTAAATTAATAGAATTTCATGATTATCTCATACTCCCTCCAGGAAAGAGAGTTATAAATATGTTAAAGAAAAACAGTTTTTCTAAATTAATCAATTAAGTCAATGCTTTTACTCTCTGCAAACATAATATTTCTAAACTTTTTTTCATCCCAGTTGGTTCCCACAGACCAATCTCATCCCAGAGGATAGGAAAGTCTCAAACGGGTGATGTCCCAATTTGAATTTTTTTTTTTTAGATTCAGAGGCGTCAAATTACCTAAGTTTTTCTTTCTCTAATCTATAATTAGAAAGCATGCTTAGTATTTAAGTTATAATAAGAAAATTAGTTTCGATATTATTTTGCCAATGTATTGGTATTTTGGAATTTCCAAATTAAATTGAGAAATGGTTCTATAAAATCTTCTGTTGCCTAGAGCTTTTATCCCTTCACATAGTTCGCGGTCAAGAATTTAAAGTTTGTAAATTAGATAAATTTCTCTATGACCTAAAACAAGCTTCTAAGCATTGACACGAAAAGTTTGACAACTTAATCATTTCCAAAGGATTCAAAGAAAATGAAAGTCACAAATGTATCTACTATAAGACTGAAGATATGTTATGTACGATCATATGCTTATACGTAGATGACATGTTAATCTTTGGATCAAATTTGCACTTCATAAATGATGTAAAATCAATGTTGAGTGCAAATTTTGACATGAAAGACTTAGGAGAAGCGAATGTAATCCTAGACATCAAAATAACTAGAACTGAAAACATCACTTCCTTAGATCAATCTCATTACATAAAAAAGATCCTAAAGAAGTACAACTATGACTTTGAAAGTAAACCAGCCTATACACCCTATGACCCTAGTATTAAATTGTTCAAAAACACTGGTGACAGTGTTAACCAATCCGAGTACACTAGTATGATAGGTAATTTGAGGTATGCTGCTGACTGCACTAGACTAGACATAACTTATGTTGTAGGATTACTATGTAGATTTACTAGTAGACCAAGCCTAGAACACTGAAATGCAGTAGAAAGAGTAATGGGACATCTTAAGAAAAACCAAAACCTAGGATTACATTATCAAAAAGTTTCCACTATACTTGAAGGTTACAACGATGCTGATTGGAACTCCCTCTCAGATGAATCAAAGGCAGGTGGCTATATTTTTAATATAGCAGGAGGAGTCGTTGCTTGAAAATCCAAAAAAAGGACCATCTTAGCCCAGTCAACGATGGAGTCAGAGATGATTGCACTAGCTACTACTAGTGAAGAAGCAAGCTGGCTTCGAAGCTTGCTATTAGAGATTCCCACATGGGAAAGATGGGTACCAGCCATACTAATCCATTGTGATAGTACTTCAGCTATCACAAAAGTTAAGAATCGTTATTACAACTGTAAGAGACGACATATATGTCGTAAGCACAATACCATTTGGAAATTTCTCACTAATGGTGCACTGATAGTGGATTATGACGGTCTAATGATAACTTGGTTGATCCTTTGACGAAAGTATTAGCAAGAGAAAAAGTTTTTAAAACCTCAGAAAAAGTTTTTAAAACCTCAGAAAGAATGTGACTCAAGTCTATAGAAAACTAAATTACCTACGAGGTAAACCCCCAACTTGAAAGACTAGAGGTCCCAAGAAACAAGTTCAACGGGTAATAACTAATCACAAGTAATATGATGAGAATCATGCTAAAATAATTTAGAGTTTCATTCTTATGATTGAGTAATTAACATGACATCCTGAAGCGTATGAGAAGGCTGAACTTTGTTCTTAATGAATTCTATACTTGATATCAAGTAGGATACCTAGCTATAGAAGTACTCTTGATAGATTCACCTTTGTGAATGTGGAAGTGAGGGCCATTTTGTGGAATCCTAGGCAAATTCCTAGAGCATTCACTAAACTGGGATATACGTTCAAGGCCATAAAGCACGAAAAATTTTAGAACTTCAATCGAATAATGTTGCATGTGCAATTATGTTAGAAGTAAAGTTCAAAACTACAAGTTAACAATACTCTAAACTTTTGTCACTACGTAAAGGTTCAAGTCATTAGACATCTTTACTTATGCACAATATTATAAAAATAGACATTGCTCAATGAAAATGTTTTTTGAAAAATTCAAGTGGACAACTGATAGTAAAAAAATTTCAAGTGGGGGATTGTTAAATGAAAATTTTGAATTAGCAAATATTTATTATTATTGTATTCAAAATATGCATTCCCTAAGCAATGTGGAAGTCTGCTTTACAAACCCATATATTCATTCATGGGTTTGAGCCTTAAGGGCACCCAAATTTTGGAATGGGTGGGGAGATAAGTAAAAGTAGGTTTGTTGATATCTTCACACGTGCGTCGCCATTTGTTGGGCAGACGTGGCGAGAAGAGGAATAACATAATATATATATATATATATATATATATATATATATTTGCTAATACTATTTTCAACGTTCAAAATCGTTTCTTATATTATAAACGTTTTTTGACTTTCAAATTAAATGATACTTATCAATCAGTTTTCTTTTGTCAATAATTTTATTTGTGACCATTGGTTGCCTCCCCGCTCCTATATGTATGTGGTCTCATTCTTCTCTGAAAGAATAAGAAGATAGAAAAACAAGAACAACAATTTTATTTTCTCCCAAAATCCTCTCTCAATATACCGAGCAATAGAGTATCTATTTGAGTATCTATATGTACGGGACGATCGAAACTGTTTGCACAAAGAGAGCACGGTCGCAAAACATCTTAAAAAGAGTGAGATCCGCAACTCAACCATTTCCTGATTAACCAGTTTCTGTTTTGCAGTTTGCGTTTTGACCATGCGATTTAACCAGGCGTTTTGACCTATTGGCAAGGTTAGTAGGCGTGATCAGTTGACGAGGTGATCAGTAGACGACTTGATCATGCAAGATACCAGTACCTTACACGAGATACAAGGAAAGGAAACACACATTCTCTCTAGACGTTAAAGCTTCTCAACTTACAACTCGGCGAAGTGCAACAACATCAGTACCCAATCAAAATCAATATAGAAAATCATTCCGGCATGGTAGCCATCTTGCTGAGCTACTAGAAATATATCAATATATATTATGAAGACCAACATCAATTACATGGGTTTTCGAAAGGACAATGTTCCCCATCCCCTCAATATCTTAACATTCCCTTTCCCTCCGTATCTTTATCATTTACAATATCTCCATATTTTTAACAACTAATTCTCAAACTAAACAAAAAAGGAAGGAAAAAATATTCTCAAATTATATTTTGAATCTAATCTATTATGAAATTAAAAAAATTAGAAAAATCTTCTGATGCATTCCACTTTCTTTGGAAATCACTTTGAAGTCACTTACAAAACCCACTAAATACCTCTATTTATATTCGATTTGATAAGATAAACATGAGGTATAGACAATTTGATAAACATAAGGTATATTAGATCGCCTCTAAGTCACCAAGATAGATAAGACACGCGAAAATGTAGTTGTAATATGAGGAGTGAACACTAAGCATAATAGATATCTACTTCAATAATATTTAGTGTATTATTATATTTGTTTACAGACATTTTAAAGCTTTTATTCTTTACTATGAGAAAAGACATTTTAAAGTTGGTCTTCTTAATAATTAAGGTTAGCCAATTTAAAATTAAAAAAGTAAAAAAAAAAAAAAAACACACACACAATTTAATTGGATTTACCTTTTAAGTGAACTAAATCAAAACAATCCTAAAAAATAATTAGAAAGAGAATCAAAATACATGAGATATAAGGTTAGTTTTTATGTCCTTGGTATGTAACAATAAAATAAAGTAAAAGTTGACAGCTTCTCTTTAACAAAGGCTAACTACTGATCCTCCTCCTACTTCAACACAAACTTAAGATGTCAATGACTTTCACAGGGAATAAATTGTTACAACCGTAGCCAACCTGGATTTGTAAAACTTAAAATAACCCAATCCCATACACTTCTCTTTAAAAACAGTGTGTAAATAGAGTGAATATCAGACGCAGATTTCTTGATTATGTTTTGACACAGAGAGATGATATCCTACAAAATCATTTTAGGGGAAAACAATAACGCATAATAAATATAATCAAATTCAATAAAGGAAGCAGAAGGTAAAAAAAAAACATGAAGAATCCTTTATATCTTGAAGCCTGGCAATCAGAAAAAAAAAATTCTTAAAAATTAAATTCGTGTTTGAGATTTCCAGTCACTGAATTATACATTCTAAAGACCCTAACATTATGCAGTTAGTTAGTTTTCTTGTCTTCTTTTATGGCATTCGCATTTGTTGTCTCAGTTTCTTGATTTTCTTCACCACCAAAACCAAATTCATTTATACGTTTCCTGTCGACCGGGTAAATCCATCTCTGATATAGAATGATAAGAAATATGACATCTGCAGCACAACAAATTTACAGGCATCATTTATATTCTTCTATTCCATAATATAAACAAAAATAGACTTTGATCCATAATTTTCTCACCATCTCGAAAGACTGAAAGTCGGTGTAGAGTTGGCATTTTGATGACAAAAGCAAACAAGTCGTCAATGATGGTATTAAGGAACTTGTATGTCATCTGTCTCCAGGGTAGATGAGCCACAGACTTGAGCTTGTAATTTATGAACAACTGTGGGCACATCATAATGAAGCCTGACAAATCAAAGGATCCAAATTCAGATACAATAACGAATTGCAAACTTATTAAAACTATAATTGGAGTATTATCTAAATGCAGTTGGAAATTCATATAGGAACCAGTGGCTGAAAGTGAAACACTTGCAACATTTGTTCTTTTGAGTGTAGCTTTTCTAAATCAGCATGGGAAAAGTTTTCGAATCTTTGCCAAGTCTTTTTGGGATAATATTCTTCAGCTCTTGGTGGGTTCTCTTTTATCAAATATTTCTTAAATCTTATTGTCCAACACAGTGAAAATTCTCCTATTCGAGATATGGTTTGAAAGAAATCTCAGAGCAGGTTTTCCATGGTAAATCCAGCCCTTTCTTCATCTTCTTGCTTGGATTCAGCTCGTCTACTTGAATCATCATGGCTTTAGATTGGCATATTCATCCCAATTTGAGGGGGAGTGTAGTTTGTTGTTCTTTTCTTTTGTAATTAGTTGCCTTAGTTGAATCTTGCATGATCTGGACCCAGTTTATAATTATTTAGACACTAGTACATTCTTGCAACCCCACATGAAGTTCCCATTTTGTTGAGAAGTTTCATGACATCATACGTAAGTGATGCATTCTTATCACACAAAACTAAAATACCACATCCACAACCAGGACAAAGTGATCTCTAGCATTATAATGAAAAGTTAGTGCACTTTTTAGTTGAGTGTTAGGATAGTTGAGTGTTAGGATACTTCCTAACAAGAATTCTGAAATATATTGAGAATTAAAGATGAAACTAAAAGATAATCAAAGCATAAAAAAGAACACCTTCCTCTTGAGTGCTCTCATACAAGCCCAAGATCACTCCACAAAATAGTCTAACCTTCACTCACTCACCCTCTTACCATTTTTACAACATCCAGTAACTATTTTTCCATCTAACGAGCATAATACCCCTTAACACTAACCTACTAATATTCTTATCTAGGTATCTTGTAAACCCTAGATACCCTTAAGAAATTTTCAAGAGAATTGTGGTTGAGTTTAGTTTGAGGTTTGGAAATAGATGGCAAAAGGAAAGAAGGAAAGATTAGAATTTTGGTCCAGTGTTAAGCTTGAGAGTTCAAGGTAGGCGGCCAACCATGTCATAGAACCTCCAAAAGACGAGCCTTAAGCAGCCATGAGCTCTTGACGTTGACCAAAGGAAAGGGAAGTGCTAAGCGAGGAATGTCAAGCTTGCTAGGCGGCATGGGTGTTGTGCCAAAAACCTCTACGCGGCAAGAAGTGTGCATTGAGGCAGGCGGCCAAACTTTTGAGTCCCATGCGAGCAAGCCATGTGAGTTAAGTTGAAGGCTATGCAACCAAGGAAGCCTTGGGCGTTTTCGTAATGCTCAATGGAGTGGAATCCAAGTGTCTAGGCATGCAAAGACTTAAAAAAAAATGCATGCAGAAGGTGTGTTAAGGCAGCCATGCAAGGACTAGTATTTATAGAAACTTTGAAGAGGAAGTTCTCTCATTTCACTCGTGCATTTTAGGTGATTCCAATAGCAAAAGCTCTCAAATTTTGCCTAGTTTATTGGGTTGGCTGCCAGACAAGGAGGACGTGAGGAGGGCATTCATTCAAAGAAGAAAAGCTTCAAAGGTCATTTCTCGGATGAAGGTTGAGAAGTGTTGGTTGTTCAGAGGCTACAGGACTCATCGCTTTGAATTTGGAGCTGAAATTTTGAGGTAACGTAATTAAGAGGATAAGGAACAAGTTTGTAGAAGGAAGTTTCTTCATTTGAGTTCTGGATTTTAGCTATAAATTTCTAAAGTGGAGTCTGGGTTTTTTGAAGGTTAAAGCTAGGCAGCAAGAGGTTGTCAAGCAAGGTTCCACGCACAACCTAGGCAGTAAGGCAAGGTCAGCGCACAGGGCAAGAGATATGGCCATAGTAAGGTTAGTTGTGTGCTAAGCTTCAAAACACCTGCAAAGATAAAATAACCAGAACACACACAACAACCAGAAATCTGGGAGGAAACTGTCAAAATAACAAGTGATACCAGCCCAGTGAACAAAGTTCATACAAAACATATAACAAAGATGATAACCAACCATAGCACAAAATACCCACATATATATTCTCTCTCCTTTCTATTCTCTCCCCCTTTTCTGCCACGTGGTTAAAACCACTGACCTCTCTAAAGTATTTGATGCAAGCATGTTCCTAAGCTGTTTTAAAGATTTTAGTTAAAGCAACTATTTATAAAAGTAGGCTGTCAAGCAATGATTTCAAGAATGTTTTGCATGAAGCTATACCCAATTGTTACTCCCTATCTTACGTGAGTTGTGCATACATTGTTTCCATACTGATGTGAAGGCAGTAAGGCCTGACATGGCAGCAAGACCTATGGTTCTAGTGCATTAGTGAAGGTACGAATTATTGTGCCTAAGGGAGGGGGTTACAGTTTAAACTGTGCCTAATGTTCGAGAGTTGCGTCAAATGGCAATGTGGTGAGTTGTCACCCAGTTAAAATAATAGACGGGTTACAGATTATTGTACAAGTTAAGCTTATGAGATGTTATTAATTGCTTGCATAGTTTCAAAGTTTAAGCATTGAGCATAACTATTTAGAAAAGCATGTTTCATAAAATAGTCACTCACTCAGTTTCTCAACTCATCTTTTCAAAATGTTTTCTCATTTTCCAGGTAGTGATCATCGTGCCGAGCCTGTCCTACAATTGCTATTGGTGAACTGAGGGTATTCTCTTTGTAGTTGGCATGTGTTATGCATTTAGCTGAGTTAGAAGTTATGGGCCTAGATAGTAAGTTGCTAGTAAGATTTATGTTTCCACTAAGTGTTTGTAATAGAGTTGCAATTAGAATTTGTAAGCATTTAGCATGTGTTGTTTTTATTTAAATTAATATGCATTGTTAGTTCTGAGGCTACTGCTAAGTTAGTTAGTTTTAGTTGGTTGGTGAATGTTGCCAAAGTATGTCAATGCTTCCTAGCCCTCACACCCTCTTTTGGGGCCAAGGAGGGAGGAGGCTCTGAAAGGGGGTTTGACATACCTAACATACAGGAATCAGGATTTTGATTGTATAATAAATAAGATATTAAAAGTAAGGTGAAAGAACATGCCAAAAGCAGTTGAAGTAACTCACCGAACATGTATACGCAGCTTGTAAGTGAAGAAAGAATCCATGAATACCAGCTCTTATGTTGTTCATACATGAGCGAATAAACAGATGAGCAAGCAACAAGGAAGAAAAGAACATAGGACAAATACTTCATTGCAAGATCGTCATACTCCTTCGTCTTATTTCCTGCATATGACTCACGATCGCGGAATCTCAACCTAGGTATTCTTCCACTCCTATCAATCTGGAATGGAAGGAAAAATGATAATGAGAAGATACACAGCTGCACTATCGTTACTAAAAAGGCATAAACAACATTTATAGGACAGATAAATAAGCTACACATTTAAAGAAATAAGAGAGAATGAATGATGTGAATCTAGCCATTAATCCATTGCATATACTCAAAGGAACTATTACAAGAAGCTAGAGAAAAAATAATTAAGAGGCTTCACTTTTTTTCCCGAACGAAAACGGAAAAGGATTTCACATTATATCTCCAAAGCCTAGCTAATATACGAGAAGAGACAAATTTATTGGTAGTGTTAGTACATGTCAAGAAGAGAATGAAGTGAAGATGGCACGAGAAAAGTTGAGTAGTTTGAAAGATGGCATGTAGGACAAAAAAAACTCAAAAAGTTACGAGTAAGTACTCATCCAGATTGCAACTCTCGAGTGTTTATGATGTCAACTTGTCAAACGTGCTCAAAAAGCAAAGTGCCTCCAACCGTAGATATTTAAAACAATTTAGAGCATTGTCATAATTTTTTGTCCATATTTAGACTTCTCAATGAATGTTTGGTCAACAATGGCCATGTAAATAGGCTTATTAGATAAAATGGACTCAAGCTTTGGTGGCTACCAACTTACGATTTAGCATGCTACGACTATGAGTAACAGTGACAACTAAATGCTTTAGACAAGACTAAGAAGCACAAACACTTCAATTTGGGCTAACACGTCCATAATCCATATTTGACACTAAAAAAAATTGGGACACTCCGACTTGTTGGGCATGTATTTGCACTTCTTAACACAATAAATGTGTTAAAATTCTAATTATACAAATCCCATATTAACCGAGCTAAATAGACACATAATAATTACTATGGGATCAGGGCCTTGTTAACATTTCTTCCCAAACCTTAAACTCGTTAAATTTTTCAGCAATATATATTGAAGTGTAGAAAAGTTTGTGGTTTCTAAACCGTGGTGATTCCTGTTTAAGTTATTTATTAGTAATATTATCGTTTTCATATAATATAGAAGAAATTGAGATTTAGAATACATGATACACACTATTTTTATAAAACTATACTCTTCCTATTTTGCAACTTAACAATCTTGCCCTTTGCTGTTCAGTTTCGCCTTAACTGACTACTAGGTTGAACATTTTTTTTAAGCAGAAACAAAAATTCCATTGATACAATGAAAAGAAACTAATACTCCAAAATAAAACACCTCCAAATATAAGATAAAAAATAGGAGACAAACACATTAGATAGATGGCAACTAAAAAGCCCCTAAACTCAAACAGAAAGTCTCACAGAAAAAAAAAGGAAACAAGAATGAAAGAGTAAGGGGCTGTTTGTCCCTAGGATTAGAGAGGAGTGGAGTGGGCTATTTTAGACCACTCCATGTTTGGTTAGAATTCTCCTAGTCCTAGTATTATGATAATAATTGTTCTCACTCCCCTTTCTCCTCTTCCTCACACCCCTCTCTCACTGAGCTCCAAATATTTACCAAGTAAAAGTAGAAGGCCAAGCCAAAGCGGAAATCTTAGTAGCAGCCAGTACAAAAGGAAGCAATAAAGAAGCAATGCCGACAAAAGCTGAGATAATAATCTTCGCCTCAAACGCAAACTATCATAATACTGAGACTATTATAATCCTCAGACTATTATTGGTCACTCCTCGTCCCAAATGCCCCCTAAGGATTTGGACCACATTAAATCCTGCCCTAAGGAGTGCATGAAAAAGAGAACCTAGCAAACATGAAAGCATGCTGTTTATAAAGTTACTATGGCAATATATACTAACATATGGAACTAAAGAAATTGGAAAAATAATGAAAAAAACAAAATAAAACCCAACAAAGAGAGTTTGAGCAGTGAAGAAATTAAGAATAATAGCTACCTCAATATGCATAGCTTTTCCTATTTTCCAGAACTCGATGCAGCAACCAATGCCAGAACTTGCAAGTATCATCCACGAAGTATCATTATCAAGTAGATACAGGAAGACAATCAGTTGAGATATAAAGCTGACAATGACAGACTTAGCAGAAAGTCCTTCCATAGACTTATTTTTGTTCCAAAATTGGATATCTGAAGTAGAAACCAACTTAAGTTAGCAAAGTACATGTCGTTTCACTACATAATAAAGAATTAACTAATAAAGTTAATTAACGATCCAATATTTCTTTACCATTCTTGAAGGCGAGCATGTCAAAAACTGAATGAAGTAACGAGACAACCATAGTAACTGCCAGGAGATAGGGATTTCCTTCCAAGAACACCCTCTGAAATATAATTCACTGATTACCATATGGCTAAACATTGGGCAGATAAAAAGTAGTATTTTGTTGCATTAACTATCTATGTGATGTAAACAACACAATCAACACGTTATTTCTTCAAAAAGACCCTTTCACAGGTTGAACACAGAGATTAAAAACTGAATAAATGTAAATAACAGTAAACCCCCAACCAATAACCATAGAAATCAGACTAACCTAAAGTGAAAATATTAAAACTAAAAAATTTCACAAATTTCTCAGATTTGTTAGATCTTGAAAATATTATAAGAAAACTAAAAGAAAGCCAAGAAGTTCTTATAAACAATATACATCAGTTCCACCGCTCCAAAAAAGATAACTTGTCCTAAAGTTCAACTCGACTTGTGAGAAAGATATCACTAGTAGAGCCAATTTGTTGTATTCTCTGTCGGAAGTAGAGGAAAACATATATTCTCTGGAGTTACATGTTCACAAAATCCGTGTAGGATTTTCTTTTAGTTTCGGGTTTTAGCTTGCTTGCCATAGGGATAGATACTACCACTTAAAGTAGGACTAAGCAGTTATCTTCTCTCTGTAAAAGGTTCTTGGAAAAAGACCATATTCTTCACAGTTCTCACTAACATATTAAAAAGTTTTAAATAAACTGTCGATACATGAGATGTTAAAAATTAAATGAAATCACTATAATTTCAAACAAAGACCAATTCCCAAATTTAAAAAAAAAAAAAAACTGTTCAGAAAAGAAATCCAAGTTCAAGGAGAGCTAGTACCTTCAATTCGTCAGCCTCACCTTCAATCATGCTTCCATAGCTACGGTGAATCTGGAATGACTGATCAATTTGGAGGAATAACTGCCACTTCATCATGCTTATAGGAGCCACTTCTAGATTAAGTACCAGCTCATTTACTGTCTCGTTGATTCGAACTAACTTATCCCTAAGTAGCCAAAACTCGTTGAAGAAAATGGTTGGATAGTAGTTTCCTGTAGTGGGCTCAACATTCAAATCTACTAAAGTCAAGAAACTCAAGCTAAATTTGCTGTAACAATTCCTATGCTTTGCATGTCGAACAGAATACGTTCATCAACTTTAGCATGATTCTCCAGCCTATTGTTATACTAATTACTCAAGTACCAGGATAATAAAAAGAAAAGACAACAAAACTAATTAGTACACAGAGATTTAAGAGGAAAGAACTGAACCTAGTGTGCAACCATCATTGTGTCAGTAGGGTCAATTATTCAGATCAAATAAACCTTTCTCACAGAAAAGAATGATAACTGCATGTATGGTAGTAATTTTGAAACAGTTAAATCACTTTTTTCACGCTCAAAATCACTTTGAAACACACTTCTAATCAATCAAAATAATCTAATATTTCGTTTTACATTTTTTAATGCAATTTTCATTTCTTGAAAATTGACTTTGAAGCATTAAAAGCATGTTTCATAATGATTTTAAAAATGACAAAAGTAATTTCAATCATTTTAAAATAACTCCCAAACATGTTATAAATAGATGGCCATTAAAACCACGAAAATCCACAACCTGCTACACAAAAATGTAATTTTGTACTAAGCTCCACCAAGGTACCTGCAGAATACTCAACCAGCACACACACAACACGATAGTATTGGGAGGAGCAGATGTATATATTCTGTATTGATCAACAACACTACAAAAGAAGTTCAGCAGTAGTTTTCCAGCCAAGTAAGAGGGCTGTTCTCTCCCAATGAACAAAGTTCATACAAAATGCAGAATATTCAGAATAATGAACCCTAGCACAAAACACCTAGATATATATTCCTCTCCTCCTGCTGCACGTGGTGATAGGACCACTGACCAACCTAACAACCATATTGTCTAGGCCAAAATTCCCTTCTTACTCCTTTTATACATTTTGGTGATTGGTGGCCTAGCATTTTGACCTTGCACTTTACACTCAATTACTTCTAATTGTTGGCAACATGAGACAAAAAGTAAAATATAAACAAGTTGATTAGAGGAAGCACACTACTAGAGATCATTTGAAAGTAATTCAGTCTCCAGAATGCGATTGTATTTTCCCCTTTTGCTGATCTATAGTATATACAGTTACGTTTAGAAATATTGAAAAAAGCTAGAGTTGCTGCAACTTGTATTTCAGTACACATCAAAACTTTAAAAACACCGATGCCATTCATTCTGGAAAACATGCCATAAATAAACCATCAAAATCCTTACTCCCATCACAACCAAGTCTCTCAATCAAAGATATGAGAAAAACTCTTGGTTTTTTAAAACATTTATTTATTTTCTTGGCTAATCTCTATGAAGCAGTATTTTCTGTAAGTATTTTTTTTTTTCCCTTTTTCACTACCTTTGGGGGTTTGTCTCCTTTGAACATTTATTCCTTTTCAATATACATAGGATATTTGTTTAAATGGAAAAACTGCGGAAAAATTTACAAATACAGCAAAAATTATCGCAAAATTTTCGACACTAATAGACATGGATACTCTACTATCAGTGTCTATCAATAAAAGACAGTGAAATTAAATGAAAGAACATTCTGAGAGCATAATAACGGCTATACTTTCATGTTAGTGTATATCATTAGGTGAACTACTGTGATTTTCACCCATTGCATAAACACTCACATGCAAAAAAAAAAAAAACAGAACTGAAAAACAAAAACAAAAACAAAAGCAAAAAAACAAAAAACAAAACTTTGTGAGCTTTGAGGTCAAAAAAAAGCCTCCAAAGGATTTTTCCCTTCTCCCGGCGCAACAAAACCTTGTCCTACATCCCATCATAACCCTCCCTTCTCCAAACCAAAGATACACTACAAAGCATCCAAGAACCTAGACCATATCAACGGGACACAATAGCAACTTCAAAGAATATGGTCTACGTCATCCCACCTTAATGAACAGAGCACCACTAAGGCCCAAAAATAAGGAAGAGTGTCCCTACAAGCAATCAAAAGTATCAACTTTACCATGCAAGACCTATCGAGCAAAGAACTCTACCTTCTTCAGGATTTTAATCTTCCAACACAAAGAAAACAACAGGGTGATGGGTAAACCAAGGCAGTGCTTAGAAGAAAGGAAAGACCTAGGAGGGAAAACAATGAACATAAACAAAACAAAACTCGAGGAGGACAAGAAAACAAAAACATAAAAAATATCAATACAAAAGTTTAAAATATACAAAAGGAGTTTTCATCATATGTTGAAAACTTAAGAAGGCCATCAACTTAATTGTAACAAAAATCATTAAAACTCGTAGTAGATTCATTAATGCAAACAAATAAGAATTCCACAGCAAAACTGCCAAAAAAAGGCATATACACGAAAGCTTAATAATAAGAACTGCTGAAATACCCTAACCATATTAGACTTTCAATCAACCACTTTTGTACTTCTTTTGTTTGCTCTATAGCCTTGAAGCGCAGTAAGTTAAAGGAAAAAAAAAAGAAAAAAAAATGCATGGAGATGGGCAAAGGAATATAAAAGGATACAAGGAGCAATATTTGGTGGAACGCCATTATGAGCATATCTGCAACAAGAGGAAAAAAAATCAGGGTAGGAATATCTTAGGTATTAGCAGATCCAAAACAAGCCAAGGCGCAGAACAGGAGGAAACAAGAAAGCATGTGGTTTGTGTTGTTACCGACATACAAACTGTTAAATTAAGGGAAACGAATAACCGATAGCGATGCTTTGAAGCCACATGATAGAGGTTACAGAAGTAAAATTGATATGCAAAGAGAACCATTATAGTAGAATACCAGGTTACTAATTTATAAAAATTCAATTACAAAAAATATTTATCATTATTTTTTATAAGAAACTAATAAAAGCAAGAATACATATGTAAGAAACATAATATTTAAGAGCAACAACCTTCTAAGTCACTGTACCAACAAATAATTTGTCATAATTTTATTGCTCTAAAAACTGGCAGAGATTAAAGATTAAAATGAAGTAAACATACCGTGTAAAATCATCAACTAGATTAATAGTAACATTAGGTTTCCAATAGGAAACCCACTCCACAGGACCGTCATCTTTCACATCAACTTGGCTATCATCAACAACCTTGAGCCACCAAAAGTGACTTTTGTTTAGAAGATTGTAAGTACTACAGAAGACTGAAATTTCTAAAATATCAATCAAATGTCGATGTCGATGTACCATCAAACGAAACCAATGAAGAAAGCAAGGCAATACAAAATTAGAACAGAGCATGAATGCTAGTGCAATTTGAATCAGTAGCTAATAGAAAATACACTTCACACACTAAAATTATGATCCTATAGACCAATTTCACAGTTCCTTTGAGCAACCTACTTCATGTCCTTATAAACACAAAGCTTAAATATTCAGGAACCCTAAACCCATAAATAGTTATGTCTAAAATGGATAAAAACAGTAACTTTTTTTTTCAAAGAAACACAAAATTTTTCATTGACCAAAAAAGAAAAGAGGCTAATGCTCAAAAATACAAAAGGGGAAATGGGCAAGAGTAATATGCAATGTTAACTCATGAAATGGACCATGTATCAAAATGAAATTTTAGTGTATCGTGAATTGGAATGTATCGTGTATCGTGAGTTTTAAATTAATAAATAACGATGAAATATTTAGTTAAATAACTCTAAACAAACCATTTAAAAAATTGCAAAGAGAAGGACTAGGTAAAGAAAATTAAAAAGTAATAAAAAATTAAAACATGGCATGCATAAAAGAAAAAAAAAAGATGAAAGGTCACACACTTACACCTGTATACATGAGAAAAAGGAGAGATAGCTTTAATCATCTTCAAAATTATTGTTAATTATATTTAGATATTTTTTAATTTACGTGCATTAAATATTTGCAGATATCTAGAAAACCTTTCATCTTCCACCTTTTAGCTCCTCTTCCTTCTTCATCTTCTTCAAAATTATTCCTCTATAACTTCCATTTTCCATTTTTTTTCTAATCGTCTACAAGAATATTTCTTGTTTTGTGATTTTCGTCCATGCATTGTTGTTATCAACCATCCACAAAGTCTATTCTCCAGAACCAGCAACAATCTAATACTAAACCCTAATAGTAATATTTTCCCGTCTTAAAAAAGAAAAACAATTTTAATTGTTCTCGAATCAAACGGTTTGATTCAAGAACAATTTGCATGACATGATTCACAAAACTTGAATCGTACAATCATACAATCCTTATGATTTCCATTTGAATCCAAAGTTTGAATTACTTTCCTTTAATTTTGATTTGAATTGATGACACAACTCGTATATCATAAGATTTTATTTTTAACAAGACTGGTAATATGGTATTAGTAAAGATATAAGGGTAATCAGTTAGGGAGTTAGCGTATTTGTTTATAAATAGAGGGGTGGGGATTGAGGGAAGGTAAGCAAGCTAGCGATCTAGAGCTTGGGTTACCAAACTCAAAAGGGGAGGTTCCAAATGCCTTACACTTGGTTAATCTTGTATTTCTTTATCATTTATATTTCAATATATTTCAATGTTTAATTCTTGTTAGATGGTATCCTAACAAAAACATAAAAAACTTGAACCATTAAACCAATATAATGCGATATGCATGTAATGTACAGAGCTGGAAAAAAAAACCATTGAAACAAAAATTTAAAAATAATAATTAAAAAAAGGTAGATATAGAGTCCTAAAAAAAAGCCACCCAATTAGTTTAAATTCATAATTTTCAGATGTCAAGATTGACAGATTGTCTTTTCCATTTCCCCATAGTGCTCTCATTTCCATCTCTTGCGTGTGCCTCTCCATTTCCTGGCTTTTCAAACTTTTTTTTTTCATTTTCTTATTCACTTTTTCTATTTCTCATCCTTCTCTTTTTTCATTTTGCTTCACTTCATTTCTCCTCCAGCCGTTATGATCAACAGTCACACAAATTCACCTTCTGCTTCGACTGATTACAAACAATGGTTTTTTTAGTTTTTGAACTTTTTTTATTTCTTGAATCAGAAGTTCAGATTTACGACTTTTTACAACTCAACCTTCTGAATCAGACCATTCATCTGATTTCTGATTCCAATGAA
The DNA here is from genome assembly GCA_025688845.1 of Cucumis hystrix. Classification (NCBI taxonomy): domain Eukaryota; kingdom Viridiplantae; phylum Streptophyta; class Magnoliopsida; order Cucurbitales; family Cucurbitaceae; genus Cucumis; species Cucumis hystrix. The sequence continues at coordinate 7,416,831 of CM046890.1, forward strand.
TGAGCTAACTTGTCTTAGCTTCATTCTGTTTTGGCTTGTAGGATACAACTCACGTGTCATATAAGCTTAACAACACTTATAAGCACACGCTATCCAATCAACATGCTTCCCTTCCCATCTAGTAAACAAGTATCAAAGACTAATATGCGATATCAACAATCTTTCTGCAGATTATAGATTATTTTCTTTAGGTTTATTCAGGTGACTAGAGAAAAAATGAACAGATTGATAGCAACAATAATAATAAATGTGATTCACCTCAAAAGAAGCTTGATAAATTATTATTAATAATAAAAGAAAATAAAGAACTCATACAAACAAAATAACAGTCACATAAAACATGTGACCATTCAAGGGTGTGTTGTCTAATTAACATCTCTTATGCCTCGTAACTGTGCATGACTTTTATATCAGTGAACAAGACTTTCAAATCAAACTATTCAATAGTAAGGGAGTCACCTCTTTCAGAATTTCACCAGTATCAGAACCTTCAGAATTACCCAATAAACTCCTCCTTTTACCCGCTTTTGACTTGGGCAAATACACCACAACAGCTGAAATAAATTAAAGTACCCATCCTCACGTAATGATACAATACATGTTGCTTGGTTATAGATGAAACAGAAAATTCTAAAGTCAAGCTAACAAGGAGAAAAATATGATCTTACGATGTGTCCTTCCAAATGTAGCAAGAGGCTGAAACTCTGGGTCACTGGGGTCTGGAGTGTATCCTGACCGTGCAAAGAAGACATGTGCATACAAAGATCCATTTTGTTTCAAAGCCTACAAGAAGGGCTATTGCATCAAACCCCTCATAACACCAAGATCTAAAAAAGGGAATAAAAAGACAATATGCAAAGTGTAGGCAATAGTTTAGCAATACCTCAGATGGATAATACTTGAATGAAAGAGATCTGGTACTTTCTGGTCCCCATACAGCATAAGGTATACCATTCTCATGCCAGACAAGCGCACCTTCATTTCCAAAGTCATCAAACCTTTCATGCTCAGAAAGATACAGCCACATATCCTGAAGGAAAATGATGCAACCGTTGGGGGGGGTTTACAGGATATATAATTAAAAGTAGAAAAATAGATAGAAAATTAATACAGTGCACATGACTAGAAGTAAAACAAAAACCTATATAATATTTATCATAAGAAGTTAAGAACAGAAAAGTTTTACTATCTACGGGAGGAACTGCTTGAACATCAAAATAGATAACTCTCAGTTCACCATGGTTGGCTAAGGTCATTCAGACTCGAGAAGGAAAAGAAGAAAAATAAAAGAGAGTCAGAGGGAATGAGTTCAAACTCGAGGGTGGCCATCTATCTAAATTCTTAAAATTCTATGAGTTTCCTAATCAGAATAAAGAAAATGAAATATTTTTCAATTTAAACGTACAACATACATGTATAATGACACACATCTGATTTCATGAATTTACCCGTCGAAAATAAATACAAATTGATAATAAAGGAGAGAACTCAAGAACGGAAGAACCAGTAAGAGTTCTTCACATAAATTTCAATGCAGTAATTTACATTAAGCTTAGTATCGCATGACATGGAAGCTTTAGGATCATTTCTGTAATCAACAATAAAAAAATTAAGAATACCAATCACCTTAATCTTCAACGATAAAAATCGAAAACCTAACTAGCCGACTTTAATTGAGTAAAGAAGATACTGTCTAAGCTTCTCGGCATCAAGCCGGCTGAGTTTGAATCGCCAAAGGAAAATCCAGATAAACAAAATACAATATTCTTAAGGCAAACCAATTCCAAAACTTTTCCAGACAATTACTCGAAAGCAAGTACCACGTAATAATCAACCATTCAATTCAATTATTTATCAGCACATCAAACAATCTCAGTAGGTAATTACCAAGGGTTCACCCTTCTGAAAGTGATTGGACATGAGAATAGCAGGATCAGAGGGCTTCTTGGGGGCGAAGAATTTAGAAGCGAAATACCAGAAGACGGCGATCCTAATGATTCCAGTAAGAGACTGACCGAAACCTCCCTGTTGCTGTTGTTGTTGTCCTGGTCTTGGAGCTGCCGCTACTTCTCCTCCTCCGCCGCCGCCGGGACCTGCCTGTACCGCCGGCGTAGCCATTTTCTTGTTCCCTCTGTGCAAATCGAAGAGATAGGCGCAGAGAGAGAACTTGGTGAGAGAGTTTACACTTACGAGCTTTGTTTTGCTTTTATATATAAAAAAGCAAAGATTTGTTTTTTTTTCCTCTTTTTTTGGCGAACTGCTTTCATAGTTGATAGATGCGAGGTGATGGCCACGTCACGCACAAAATATAAATATCTTTCCTATATAATATATGTACACGATATCGTCCAATTATATATGTATTCAGAAAGAAAGGAAAAAAGCTCAATTATATGGTTTATTGAAACTATATTTAAATACATAACTATATATTAACTTTATGCTTGCTTGACAACCAGCATTCGTTTGAGAGGAAAATTACATTAAATAACAAAACCATTAAAAAAAATAATTCATTACACATCTTTTTACATATTGTAAATATGTAAAATTAGTAATATCAGACGGTAATCATAAAGCTATCGGATGACTATCATACAGTAATTATAGGGTTGTCGGCTTTTAAATTTGCTATTTTTGTAATTTAAAAAATGTAGTGACATGGGTCCTACTATCATAAATTTTTTTTGTTATTTTTGCAAGGTCCTACGTTTTATCTTCTCACATTCGTTAATTGAGTTCATCTATTATGTATTTGGTGTGATCTTGTACAAATTCCAATAAAAAAAATTTGAAAGAAAAAAATTCATCAATGATAGATGTTTATTGGTACCTATCATTGATAAAATCTAAAATTTTACTATATTTTGTTAATATTTTTAGCATTTTGTCATTTACAATAGTATAATAATTTTTTTAATTAGGAAATTTTTTTTAAATGACAACTTTTGAAAATATTGATAAATATAGCAAAATATCATTATTTACATGTGATAGCCCAAGATGGCTTTTATTTGTGTGATATAGATACACACAAATAGTAATCTATATTATTATATTTTGTAAATATTTTGGTTCATTTTGCTATGTTTGAAAATAGTCATTACTACAAGAAATATGACTTTCAATGACACTTGGGATCAAAGAAATTGAGGTTGGAGGGTGAAAAAAGTATCATAAGTGGGAAAAAGACCGAAATTTTGGCGAGAAAAAAAAATGCTATTTTCATATTTGAGATTTTTTCTTGACAAATTTTTTGCGTCATTAAACAGCAACATGTTTTAAGTGTCATTGTAAACCTAACAAAATTAAGGTTTAATTAAAGAAAATAAAAAAAAAAAAAATTCTCCTCCCTCTAGGGGTGTAAATGAGTTGGGGTGGGTTGGGAGACATTCTCAACCCAACCCATATTTTCGGGTTGGTTGGGTCGCCAACCCGAATTAAGTTTCTAACTCAACTCGAAAAATATGGGTTGGGTTGTCTGGTTGTATTATTATTATTTTTGTTTTTGTTTCTAAAGTTTAATGTTTATAAATGGAAATCATCAAGCATAAATCAAATATGTTTCACATCAAGTTAAGCGGAAAAAAAACTTCTGAAACTCATTAGATTATTTAACTTTTATTAAATAAATAAATAAATAATAAAATAAAGATATAATAATATTATATAAATATATTTATATATATTATATTAATTCGAGTTGAGTTAGGTTGACCCGAATTTTTCAACTCTCCAACCCGAGACCCAATCCAATCTAAAAAAATCAAAATTTTCAACTCAACCCAACTCACATCTTAAACTAACCCAACCCAACCATGTAATATGGGTTGACTAGTCCGGGTTGTTGGGTTACTCGGGTTATTCTTACACCCCTACCTCCCTCCCTCACGAAAATAAAAATAAAATATGACATTTATATAGATAAAATTGGATATATTATGAAATAATAACAAAGAAGCAACATAAATAGAATAATAAAGATGAGAGGAAGTAAATAAAACAATTGAATTCAATTGTGGTAATAAAGGCACCATACACATCTATTTATAAAACATGTGATGGTATAAGTTACAATGTAGAATTCAATACGTTGGATGTTACAATTTGGAATTGAATGGTAGTTATATAACAATTGGTAACCTATGTAAGTTATGGATATCTACATTCATAATATATAATTATATTTTACAATACTCTCACTTAGATATCCATATTATATATATATAATAAATGTCTAGTTAAAACCTTATTATAAAAAAACTCAATGGAAAAAAATCCTAGTGAAGGAAAAAGAATACATTATTTTGAATGATTTAATAACTACCTCATTAAAAACTTTGCTAAGAAAACTCAATGGAAAAAATAATAGACAAGGAAAAGGAGTGCAATATTTCTACTCCTCCTTATGAATGCACCACTTAAGTTCTCTGAGTCGTCACATTCGAATGTTGTGCACCAACTTTTCAAATGTTGATGTGGGTAATGTCTTTGTGAATAAGTCTATCAAGTTGTCTTTTGAAGAATTTGTTGAACACCAATGTAACCATTTTCTTCAAGGTCATATGTATTGAAGAGTTTTTTTTGGTGAGATACGTTTTGTTCTGTCTTCTTTTATATACCCTCCTTTGATTTTTCTTATACATGTGGGAAATTTGGATCTCCGACATTCCTCTGCATCTCCAGCGACCGGGCATCATCACCTTTACTATCCTTAAAGGCTTATTAGAGTGAAATTTATCTTCACGAACCAACAAGAGAACTTTTAGCATGCTTTATCATCACTCACATGCATCCTAGGAATATTCCTAGGAGGTCACCCAACATAGGATTGTTCCAAACTAAGCACGCTTAACTTTGGAGTTCTTATGATCAAGCCACCGAAAACGAAGGTGCACCTTGTTGGTATATGTATTAACTTTTTAATTATTTTAAGTCTTTCTGGTATATGTATTACTTTCATATCCTCAGGATCCCTCTCATTCAGATGTGATACCGGTTCATTCATGTCTCCCTCCTAATCTCAGATGTTACATACTGTAACAATCTAACTCTTTATACTAAACTGAGTTCATAACAAGTAAAACAAATAAAGACTTTTTATTTAAAATAAAAGAAAATATTAAATTTTAAAAGAAATGCTTTAAATATTCATTTATAAAATATAAGTAAAGTATGTAAATAAAAATAATAAATAAATTATTAGTTCGAGCCCTATTTGAAATAGATAAAAAAAATATCTAAAAGTACTCATGAGTTCTGAAATAAAATACTATAAATCAAATACTGAAAACATAAATGCAGAAGAAAACACAAATTGTCCCCTATGGCGAACTATGGTCATTTCTTGCATTCGCCAGTTTGCCTTTACCTCCACCTTTGTCTGAAAAGTTAAACATAGAAAGAGTGAGCATAAATTTATACTCAGTAAAGGACCCACTACTAATCTCGCTACGTGTCTGTTAACTTCCCGTTAGAGTCCTGTAATCAAGTACCACATAACTATTGTGCTTCCGAGCGCACGTTATCCAGTGATCCTGTAGAGACACATCTGGACTCTAGGTGAATCCAAAGAAAACACCCTAAAAGAGAGTCGGGTTGTAAGTGATCCCGTCGAATCACACATAAAAGCTAGCCACACAGGCATAAATAGGTGGTGATCCTGAGGGACACCCATATGGTACGACTCTAGCAAACAAAGCTAACAGAACACCATAGCCTCTACATATAGCATAACATAAATATCATATCTCAATCATAATGTATCTCAACCATAGTATATCTCATTCATAACATATCTTAATCATAACATATCATGGTCATCACATATCTCAGTCATACATAACAGTTGTCTATGTAGCTATTAATATCAATCATCCCTAACAGTCATATCATGCATCATAGCTACGTTAATGCATAATAAGGAAAAACATAATGTTAATGGTGTAATAGTAGAATCTCTTACCTCGAGATTAGCTAAATTAATAATTCCTTGGTTGACAGTCAATTCCTCCCAGTTTACTCAATCCTAAACATAAACAACATTAAAATTATTAATTTTGTCAACCAATCACCCAACTAATTACTCAAGTATCCAACTTACCCAAAGGTTAAGATTGAAACCAAAGTAAATCTTAAATAGGAACAATTTCCACAGATCAATCCTTCCTCAAATTAGCCAAAGATTTTCAACGAATAATAATCCAACCTTAAGAAGATTCAACAAAATCCAAAAAATAATTTCCTCCAACCAAAATTTAATTATTTGATAGGCATGCTAAAACCCAAATAGAAACTTACTAAAAGCATCCAAAGTTGGCTGAACTATCTTAAGAAGGGAGACCGACTCGGCTTGGAGGGAAACTTGGCTCACGAAGGGGTGGAGGACACACACGGCTCACGCATGACTAGCGAAGGGTGGAGGACCAACTCAAACTGAAACCTCGTTGAAGGCTTGTGGTGTGGACTGCATTCGGCTCCAATTGAATCCGAGAGATGGAGACAAACGACGACGATCAGAGGTGGCTAGATGAGATCAGATGAAACTTCACGCACAACGGCTCGCGAGCAGATTGAGACAGGACAACGACGAAGCGGGACGGTGATGCTTCAGCTTCGGACTAGGGACGCTCGACTGCTCGCAAAGAAAAACTGACAAAGATAGGGACGACCAGAGATGGTGAATGGTGGCAAGGCGGCAGACTAGGATTTCTCCAATGTGAAAGAGGAAGAAAAAGGTGAATAGTTGTGGTCTTACACGTAGAACGAGGTCTAATTTATTCATAATAACAATAATATTATTATTATTATTAATAAAAATTAACATTATTATATTTTCTCTTTTCTTTTCCTTTTCCCTTTCCAATAAAAACTTTCTCTCTCCACCTTAAATAACCATCGAATCGACTTTCATATTTTATTTTACCAAAATCAAAATATAATATCTTAATAATTATATATCCTTTAATATAATTATTATTCACTTCCATAATTTAATTATACATACTCGTACTATTAACCAAAACTCTCAAATCTCAAATAATTAACTGTTTTTCTTAAATATTTAATTCATCCAAAATCCACAAAAATCAAATATTTCTCAACAATTATCTAAAATAACACCCAAGAGTTCCAACATAATAATTAAATCCAAGATAAACAAAAATTAAAAATTACCTAATTTTTTAGGTGTTACACCAACATCTACATAACCAAGTAAATCGAAGTTTGATTTGTTTGAATAAAACAAACTCATACCTATCATCTCTCGAAGATAACGAAGTACCTACTTAACTCCATTCCAATATCTTTTTGTTGGAGAAAAACTATATCTTGCTAATAAATTTACTGAAAATGCTATATCTGGTTTCACATTATTAGCAAGATACATTAGTATACCTATTTCAGTGAGGTATGTGTTGGAATTTATATCATAAAACTCATAGTTTGTAACCATATTCTATTCAATAAAGTCGTTATTAAGAATTTATTAGTAAAATTGAATACTATAATCTTAAATCTAATAGACTAAGGTCTCAAAGGTATTTTGAGTAAACTTGAACTTTATGTAAAGACATAAATGTAGATAAAGTTCGAGTATATAACCTAAAATGGTCTATAGTGTATGAATAAAGCTTTGGCGCCTTATTCAACAACACTATGGATGCAGCTCGCTTTGTAGTTAGTAAAAACGATGTGTTCTTGAATCGTTCATGTTAAAACATGAAAGTGGACGGGCACCCTATGTAAAAAGTTTACATAAGACTGAACCATGAAATAGTTACTTTTATGTATAACGTCGTTTACTGTTTAAAACTGACTATTTCGATTATTGATGACCAAGGTAACTTAATCTTAATCTTGAGCTAACTATGAACTCTTGTTTACACCTGAGATTATCCTTAGATTTGCATAGGTGAGGGCAACTCTTTAGAGCCGACCAAGTAAGCTAGCCTCCCATTTTAGCAATAAAACGATATTTTGACCCAGCCAAGGTTAAGAATAACATGTGAAGGATTAACTTACTGATCATGATTATATTAGATGGACGTAAATATATCTATAGTGAGAGGAGTGCAACTACGAAACTTTAGTGGAATGACCTGTTAGTTAACGAATGTTGATTAGCTTGGTCTAAAAGGCTTTAGCTAGTTAATCTTAAATTGTTAGAGCCCATGATCTATAGGTCTATTAGATTCTCCTGCTAGCTCATAATGAATAAACTTAGAAAAATATGTTGGAATAATTCGAAGTGTTCAAATTGGGTAAAAAGAGAGAAACTGACGAATATTTGTGATATAGCCGTTGGTTAGCAGTTTGAGATAAATATGATTTAAATATTAAAAATACGAATGTGAGTTCATATTCGAAAGCTCGAAATTGATGGAATTAGTCAAAGTTGTAAAAAGTCAACAATTTTGAAAAGTCAAACTTTGACCGGCTATAGATTTAAATGTGATTTTAATTTTGAGAAAATGAATGTGGATTCATGTTCGAAAGGTCGGATTTAGTCAAGGCAGTCTAAATGGTAAAAAGTCAAAATGTTGACTTTTGTCTTGGAAAAGTCAAAATTTGACTTTGACTTGAATGGTCAAATGACCATTTTACCCATTGACTAAAGTGAATGAAAAATGTTGGATAATCCCACTAACTCTTAGTGGGCTAGATGGAGGTTCATAGTGATGACACCAAGCCACTAAGAGTAAGTGCTTTGTGAGATGTTAAGTCATGGTAAAGAAACTACATGCATTACGGGCACTAGTTAAGGAACTGCCCAAAGTACTTTGCAAAAAAAAGGCAGAGAAGGAAACACAAGGTAAATATATTGTACTAGTAATTGAAACATGTTTAGTGGAATATGAAAATTCACCTGGATACTAGATTCAAGAGCCACTAACCATATTTGCTTCTCATTTCAGAAAAATAGTTCTTGGAAAAGGCTTTTAAAAGACGAGATCACTCTCAAGGTTGGAACTAGAGAAATGTTCTCAACTGATTGATGAATAAAAATTTCATTGACTAAAGGCTCGATTTGCAAGCCAAGACAAAATTTTGTTTTGCTAAGATCTTTCATCCCAAATTCTTTTTTAAAGATATTCTATTGTCTTTGAAAGCTATTTAGAAGTTTCAATTATATTTAAATCATAAACATATACAACTATAATAGCAAATCCTAACTGTGATTTCTTAAAAAAACACATGAACAAATTGGATTATTTTGATAACCTTTTTTCAATAAATATTCACTTAGGCGATTGTACCACATTCGTTCTGATTGTTTCAATCCACATAATTATCTTTGTAATTTGATTGAATATAATTCTCTAGAGTTTTAATTATATGATTCAAATATCTTAAATCCTTAAGAGATTTTCATATAGATTTCATTTTCTAAAGTTCCATACAAGTATGTTGCAACTACATCCATAAGATGCATATCAAGCTTTTCACCATTCAGTCAAGCTAATTAAATATCTCAATGTCCGGTCTTTAAGAAAATCCTTGTGCAACAAGTCGTACTTTATATCTAGTGATCTCATTATTTTCATTTCTTTTATGCACAAATGCTCATTTAAATATCACAAGTTTATACCTTCGGGTATATGAACTTCAAGCCCAAAAACAACATTTTTTTTAAAAAAAATTCCATCAATGATAGATGTTTACTGGTGTCTAATTAATAAGATCTAAAATTTGACTATATTTTGTAAATATTTTCAACATTTTGTTATTTATAATAGTTTTTTTAATTAGAAAAATTATTTTAAATGACAACTTTTGAAAATATTAATGAATATAGAAAAATATCATATTTGTAACAGCCCAAGATAGACTGTTATTTGTGTTGTCATGAATACAGATACACACAAATGGTAATATATGTTATTATATATTGTAAATGTTTTGGTTTATGTGCTTACTAAGAAGGTTGCCTGGCATGTACTTAAAGAATGTTAATTAATGATCATTTTCAACAGATTTGCAGGTATTCGAAGAATCCTTGGACCATGAGAACACGATGGTTTATGCATTAGTTTTCATTATTTTAGGTGACCCGTACATGTATTTTATTGTATTACAGTTTAAATATTGGATTCTTGTAAAACCTTTACCGACAACAATGTAATCTAAGTTTTTATTATCAATGTAAAGATACTTCTAAACATATTTGAGTAACATTGAGTCCTGAATTTTAATTTTTTCACAGTAGAAAAATATCGAAATAAGTAATTATTTGATAGTAAAATATGTGTTGTAAATTGAAAAAAACATTTATTACACAAGAACAGTGTTGTGAGTACATATCTAGACAAGAATTTTGTGTAATGAAAATGTAACACATAACACGAAATAAATGTCGTAAATAACGAAAAAGTGACATAAAATAAACCAATTAACACATGAACAAAGACATTTTATTGTGTCGACATATAGCTAACAATGACACATTTAGAGCGTCCATATAAGTGTATTAATGACAATATATTAGTGTCGTCTACGTAAATTTAACAACATTTTTATTTTGAAGTGTCATTAAATAGTCTATGTTGATAAGAGCTTCAAGGATGCAAAATATGTGTCGAGTAAACTCTTTACAACACATATTTTGCCTTGTTAAATCTCATTTTTCTAGTAGTGCATAAAGATAGCATGGTTGTTTGGATTAAAAGTCATTTTCATTTAAGACTTTTAATGTTTTTTAAAAATGTTTAAAATAAAACATTGGTGTGTTTAGCAACTTTTTCAGACTGTTTTTTATGCAACTTTTTTGTTTGTTATATACAAATAAGGACATTTTAATTAATGTCAATGGAGTGATGATGCCTCCTAGAGATAATCGGTGATGGTGTCTGGAGTTGGTTAGTGATGGTGGTCATCGGAGTGTATTCCAAACTCATGACCTTGGGTATTCCAAAGTCACTCCAAGGACAACTATGTCATAGAAATCCTTTAAACTTTTTAGTTGTCATTGATCAACTTATGAATGGATGGTTTGATTTCTTCTCTACAAAATTTGATTCTTTAACATAAGTTTTCATTTATATAGGCAAAAAAATTGTCAATATTGTCACATTCCCTCCTAGATAGCTGCATCCTATCTAGAAGAAGACGTGACGAGAGTGATTGCCACCACCCAACAACCTGACTAACAACAACAAGATATACAGAAAACCAGAGTTTATTATTTATCTACAATAGTCTCCGGGATACAACAAATATATAACTAGCATAGGAATACGCCACATAACCAGATGGACCTCAATTTTTTTAGATACATCACTGACTCATACACATAATAAACATATAACAAAGTCATATCGTGAAGGTGTCAGAAGTTGTGGTAGATAGGCAAAGTTGCTAAGTCCCATGAACTCTTTTGCTACCTGGGTGGAAAGAAAATAATTTGAAGGATTAGTTAAAAAGCCAATGAGTGACGAGCTGGAAGGTCTCTAAAGTTTACGAGATATGGGCCATTTATGCTGAGACAAGTGGGTAATTTTATTGAGAATGCCTTGATTTATAATATTGTATTTTGACACTATTTTTATAATGTATATTGATACTTTACTTCACATTCGTTTCTACACAATGTATTGTAGTTTGAAATCGTACATCTCACTCGTTTTAAACAAGTGAGAGATTGTTGGAACCGGTGTCTTCAACTATATGCAGTTTGAAGGAATAAAAGTCCTATGGCAGCGAAAGATTTTATAGAACTATTTCTCAAATTAATTTGGGAATCCCAAAATACCAGTATATTGGCAAAAATTTAGAATCAAAATTCTAAATAAAAACTATGCATGCTTTTTATTTAAAAGATACATAGAACTTACTTTTGTTGACGTCTCTGAATCTGCAAACCACCGAATTGGGACACCACTCGTCGCAGACATTTCTATCATCTGGGATGAGATTGGTTTGTGGGAACCAATTGGGATGGGAAAAAGTTTAGAGGTATTTGAGATAAACTCTTTTCTTTTTTGCAGAGAGCAAAAACCATGACTTTTTTATATTATTATTATTGTTAATTCGTTAAAAAAAACTATTTTCTACTAGATATTTATAACTATCTTTCATTCTTAGAATATGAAAAGGAGTAGGAGAGAATTATGAGCTTCTATTATCAAATCTACTAATTAATTAACAATTAATTAATTAGTTAATAATTAATTAAATCATATTTAATTAATATTTCATTCAAATCTTATTTGAATGAATATTTCTCCAGTATTTTATAGATTTATATTAATACAATTAATTAAATTGGCATTTTTAAAAATAGCAAAATAAAATAAAATATTTATAAGCTATAACAAAATTTTGGATTCTATTAGTGATAGTCTTCTATCACTGTGGCATATCAATAACTATCGGTGATAGAATTTGCTATAGGTTCTAGATATTTTGTAAAATTTACTATTTTTAAAAATTCCCTTTAATTAAATCATATTTAATTAATACTTCATTTAAATCAGATTTAATTAAATAAAACTAAACTATTAATTAATTCTACAATTGATAGCTAAATTCAATATTTTATATTTAACTTAAATTAAATTTGAATAATATTCAAATATAAGTTTCTCAAATAACTAATAATTTTAATATGAATCCAATTCACATTAAATTAATATTTGAACTCATTCAAATATTTTATCTCTCATAAATTAATTTTGAATCATATCTAAAATTAAATTTATATAATGTATCGCTATACATTATACTAATTTCCAAAGTAAATTTGAACATTTCAAATTACAACCAATATAAATAAATCTCATTACCCTTTATGAGCCGGGAATGGGACCTAATGGACCTACAGATCAGAAGCTACAACGATCTTAGATTAATTGGCTAAACTCATTAACCACATTAATCAATATTCGTTAATTATGTGTACACTCCACTAAAGACTCATAGCTGAACTCTTCTCACAGTAGATATATTTTTGTGTCCACGGATATAGACCAATAACAGTAAGTTAGTCATTCACGAATGTTCCAAACACCAGCTAGCTCAATTTACCGTTTTACCCCTAAGTTACCTCTAATCCTTAAATACCAATGCTCCTCTAATGAACAACTTATTTATGGTCCTACCAATAAACAAACACCTCTCTCGTGCCATAGAGAGGGTAATTAAGGGCCCTTTGTTCAAGTCTTGGAGACACCATTTAGGAACACTCATCTACTTACCCTAAAGTAGGAAAAGAGTGAATTCCATCTTGTGTAATTATGTTTCCAACTTCCCACTCATTCTTGTTCCCCAAATTATAAGCTTATTGAGTCGACGATTTGGCCACTCTCACCCGTACAAATCAAAGGACAATCCCACGCGAACAGGAGTTCATAATACACTCAGGATTAAGACTAAATTACCTATGTCATCTTAGTGAAATAGAAACCTAACTAGTTAACAGAGTTACATCTAGTGGTTACTATTTCGCGGTTCAGTCTTATGCAATCTCTTAGCATAGGATACTCTGACTCGCATGTCAACTACACGAACACGTTGGATCATTGTGTATGTATCAAATACAAAGTGGGTATCCATAGTGTTAACAAGATAAGGTATCCAACCTTATCCCTATACTATAGACTCTTTAAGCTGATTTGGAACATTGATCCCTGCATGTCCCTATATACTGTTTAAGACTCATTAAACAGCTTAGGATGTTAGTTTATTGGATTTGGATTATTAAGACAAAACTAATAATATAATCGATAAAAATTATTACAATAATAACACTTTATTAACAACGATCAATGGATTATATTTACAATCTACGAGTTTTAGGACATAAATCCCAATAGTTTTCATTAATCACAAATTATTTGTTTAATAAAATCAGAGGTATTTTATTTGACATTTAGGCAACATTAATTCAATCAAATAAACTAAGATCCATGGTTATATGATGTTACTTAAACAATATGTGATTGACATATAAAAGTGTTTCATGTTCAAGTTACAACCTAAAAGATCTGCAGAAAATGGATTGAGGTTGGGTGCTTTGTTCTAGTAACACAATTTATAATTGTTACATGAGATCTAATTGTCACAAACAATATAAACTATATTGTTCTTGTGAAGACATGTGAGTGGGAGTATGTAAGACCCGTACCTAAAATTTAAGTTAAGAAGTGAAAGTTTTGGCTAAGTGTTCAGGATTGGCGTTTTAGAATGGTCTTCGCTAGAATAATCAAGTATTTCGCAAGGAAAATAGAAAATTGAAGGTTGTGAGCTAAGGAGTTGTCTTAAAAAGTATGCGAGGAAGCCTTGAAGTTTAAGTGTAAGTTCACAGTAAGAGTTCTATGCAAGGAAAATTTGGTTAGTTCGCGAGGAAGATTTCTTGGAGTACAAGTGTAACCACACGCGATATGGATGTTCGCGAGAAATGTTGGACAATTAAGGTTCTTCGCGGAATGAGGTATGGCGAGGAGAAGAAGTAAGAAAAGTTTCGAGAAATTTCCTAAGTGTGATTAATGTGCCACGTGTGGAATTCAAGCTAAGCATGATTAAGAATACATTTTACGTTTACACGTGCTCCATTAAGAAGCAGAAGCTGGAAAACTGAAAATAGTTTAATAATGACTAAGCTGGTTTAAGAGCTCTATAAATAGAGGACTTGGGTCATTAAGTAAGTATTAGTATTTTTGGAAATTTATCAAGAGCTGAAGTGCTGCCGAATTATTCTTGCAAGTGAAGAAGAAGAAAAGCAAAGTGTTAAGTTGCTATTAAAGTTTCATTAACATCCTAAGCTGTTTGTGAAGGGATTAAAGCCTTTTGCAACAGAAGATTTTACAGAAACAGTAAAACTCAATTTAATTGGGAACTTAAAAAATACCGTACATTGGCAAAGTATAGAAACTAATTTCTATAACCTAAACTAACCCTAAGCATGCATAAAAAAATAATATAGAAAAGAGGAAAGAAAAGCTCACGTTATTTGTCGGCCCTGTATCTACTAAACTCCATATTGTTGAGACACCATCACTTGAAGACCTTCCTTTTTTCTGAGATAAGACTTTGGGTTGTGGGAACCAAAAAATTGAGAAGGGAAAGTTTTTAGGGAGGATTAGAGAGAATGAAAAAACTCAACAAGAAAAAAATACATAACAATTCTTTTTTTTCGTTACACATACTTATCACTCCCTTTTAGAAGACGGGAGTTATGTTAGAGAGATTAAGGGAACGTGGGAAAACCACCCACATTCCCTATTAATCTAATTTAATTTTGAATTAATAATATTATTAAATTAATTAATTAAATAATATGTAATCAATATTTCTTTTAAATCATATTTAAATGAATATCTCTCACATAACCTATAGTTTTAATTTAATTAAATCAAATTAAACTAAACTATTAATTAATTCTCTAATTAATTAGTTTCTAAATTAAATATCTTATATTTAATTTAATTCAAATTTGAATCATATTCAAAAATAAATTTCTCTCATAACCTATAGTTTTAATGTGTATCATATACATATTAAATTTTAACCTATAGTTTTAATATAAATCTAATTCACATTAAATTATTTGAACTCATTCAAATATTTTATTCTCTCATAAGTTAATTTTGAATCATATCCAAAATTAAATTTATATAATAAAGTTTAATTAAAATATAAACTTTATATGATAATACATCATCATACATTATATTAATTTTCAAAGTGAATTTGAACATTTCAAACTACAACCAATACAAATAAATCTCATTACCCTTTACGAGCTAGGAAGGGAACCTAATGGACCTTCACTAGTTGGGTCAAATTACCGTTTTACCCCTTGGTTACTTCTAGTTCTTAAATACTAGTGCTCCTCTAATGAATAATCTGTTTATGATCCAACCAATAAATAAAAGTCTATCTTGTGCCATAGAGAGGGTAGGGCTATTTGTTCAACTCCCAAAGACACCATTTAAGGGAACACTCATCTACTTACCCTAAAGTCGGCAATGAGTGAATTTCATCTTGGCAATTATGATCTGTAGGTCCATTAGGTCCCATCCCTAGCTCGTAAAGAGTAATGAGGTTTATTTGTATTGGTTGTAGTTTGAAATGTTCAAATTCACTTTGAAAATTAATATAATTTTTGATAATACATTATAATATAAAGCTTATATTTTAATTAAATTTTATTATTTAAATTTAATTTTGTTCCAAATTAATTTGTGAGAGATAAATATTTGAATGAGTTCAAATATTAATTTAATGTGAATTAAATTCATATTAAAACTATAGGTTAAAATTTAATATGTATATGATACATATTAAAACTATAGGTTAGGAGAGAAATTTATATTTGAATATGATTCAAATTTAGATTAAATTAAATATACAATATTCATTTAAATATAGTTTATATGAAATATTAATTAACTATGATTTAATTATTTAATTAATTATTTAATTTTAAATTGGTTCCCATAAACCAATCTCAACTCAGAAAATAGGGAGGTCTTCGAGTGGTGGTGTCTCAAATTTGAAGTTTTAGCAGATAGAGAGTCGACAACGAACATAAGTTCTCTTTATTTCTTCTCTGTAATTCTTTGTATTTTAAAGCATGCTTAGCATAAGAAAGTTAGTTTCTGTATTATTTTGTCAATGTATTTGATATTTTAAGTTCTCAATTAAATTCAATTTACGGTTCTGTAAAAATCTTTAATTGTGGAGGGCTTTTATCCCTTCACATTGGAGATTTGACCTTAATCGTGTTTAATTAAATGACCGTCTCTCACAGAATCTATAGTTTTAATTTCACTAATTAAATAAAATCAAACCAAATAATTAATCAACTGCCAAATTAAATACCACCTATTTAATTTTGATGTACATTTAAATCATATTCAATTATTTATCTCATAACCTATAGTTTTAATGTACAACTAATACACATTAATTTTAACATATAGTTTTAATATGAATTCAATTCATATTAAATTAATATTTGAACTCCTTTAAATATTTAATTTTTTCATAAAATTAATTTTGATTCATATAAAAATGTATATTGTAAAGTTTAATTGAAATATTAATTTTATATTATAATGTATTAGTTTATATTATAATGTATCTTCATACATTATATTATTTCTCTTTAGTCACCTATTTTTATTATACATATATATATTTAAAAAGTAATAATTAGTATTAATAACTACGCTTTTTTATTTTTTTAAAAAAGTAAAAATTTAGTAATAACATAAAATCTAATAATATCTAATTTATTTTTCTCATCAAATGAAAAAAAATCAATTTAGTTTAAATAAATTCTTTTAATATCACATTTAACTTATTTCACTCATTTTAGGTAAAAAAGAAATCAACTTATTTTTTTACAAAATCTTATAGTACATCAAATGAAAAAAAATCAATTTAGTTTAAATAAATTCTTTTAATATCACATTTAACTGATTTCACTCATTTTAGGTAAAAAAGAAATCAACTTATTTTTTTACAAAATCTTATAGTATCTCATTTATACTATTTTAGGAAAAAAAGAAATTAAATTATTCACAAAATTTTTTAAAATCTCATTTAATTTATTCATATAATATCCAATTTTGATTTTATTCTTATTCATTTTTCCTAATTTGCGGTATACCCGATCTATAAATAGGGACTTTTGTCATTTGGAAAAAGAGAAGAAAAATTTCTTAGAGAAAAAAAATTCTTTAGAGAGAGTTTGTAGAGGAAAAAAATTCTTTAAAGTGAGTCTGTAGAAAGAAAATTTGTAGAGAGTCGAGAAAAAAATTTGTTAGAAGAAGATTTCTGCAAAATGTGGGTTTTTCTTATTTATTTCATTACCTTATTGTCTTGTCTTTTAAATGTGAGTTTTTCTTATTTATTTCATTACCTAGTCTTTGTCTTTTTTTTTTCTCTTTATCTTAAACAACTCAAATTCCATGTTGAAACAAACTTAGTTGGAAGTTGCATTTGTTAGAAATTTACTCTCAAAGATCCACACTCATACAACAAGTAATTTTCTTTGCGATTTGAGTCCATATTTTTCTTTTCTTCTTTTTTAAAAGATGACGAGAAAGAAAAGAAAATGTATAAAGAAGATTTTATAAAGATTTAGTAAAAAGACCTAAATTTACTACGAAATTTCACCAATGTTCTAAACTAAAATTTATTTTCTTAATTAAGATTTCGTATATTTTTAGGACAATTTTAACCTTATTTTCATTGTTTATTATATATGATTTTCAAAATTAATTTCAAATTATTTCCTTATTATATCAAGCACAAATTTATTAGATAAATGATAACTTTCTTATTTATGCTACTAATTAATGTATGATTTTATTATGGAAATAGTTTATTTTTTAATATAAAATGAAATCTTTTCTAATATGGAATAATGTAACAATTAAAAATAAATTTATATAACTATTTTCATCATCTTATTAAGAATTTTAGAAATTTCTTCCGGCGTCAGCAAGGAGTTTTTCATCATTTCTTTTGTGATTTGTCACATATATACTACTGTATATATTTAATAATACATACACATATTCTTTTTTATGTTTTGTGATTTTTTCGTACTGCGTATATACTAATATATACACATATTATATATCCATTCGATATTTTTTTTATTTCTTACATATATGTTACTGAATAATTCATTTATGTTTTGTGATTTTTTACATATATACTATTGCATATATTCAATAATACATACACATTTTTTTTCATGTTTTGTGGTTTTTTCTTACTGCACTTATATACCATTGTATATATAGATTATGTATCCGATCTGTATTTTTTTTAATTCTTACATATATACTGCATAATACATATATTTTCTGCGATTTGTTACATATATACTACTTCATATATTCAATAATACATAAATAGTGTTATCTTCAATATACTCAATATACCCTATGTATTTCGAATACGAAATATAAACTCTTACTAATCTTACATTTTTGGAAAAAATTTTCAAAAGATCACTATACCAGCCAGCCACCAATGTTCTTATTCTTCACCGTTTATACTTTCACCAATCTTCTATTATTCGACGTCTTTTATAAAGAAAATGGAATCAATATTCAACGTATTCAAATAATGAAACTTTTACTTTTTTTTTATAAAAAAAATCCCTGATTGCTCTCCTTGTTGGACCACCTTCTATAAACAAATTAATATAAAAACCCTTCATTTATAAAATATATATCGTATTATTCAATATATAATATACTTAGGTGGAATATATGAAAAACAATGCAAAATGAAAAGAAAAAATGGACGGAGTGAGAGATTAGAAAGTTAGAGGGAGAACTAGGGAAGATTTTTTGAACAAAATAATCAAAATATATTTTCAGAATTTTTTTTTATTATTACATTACCATAATAGAATTATTCACTTACCATATTTACATAGAATATATAATAAATATAAATATTAATCATAGTCCACTTTCATTTTTCATTTTTCTATTTTTTAATATATTATTAATAATAAATATGGGTAAATTAGTCATTTTGGCCTTATATTTGTGTAAAATATTAGTCAATTTATGATATTTATGAAAAATTTAAGAAATTTAGGTCAATCTTGTAATATAGTATACAATTTTAGACTATATGAATTAAAAAACCCAAAATTTTATTATTGACTTGACTTTTTTTCTTTTATCATTATTTTAAAAAAAAAAACTTTAGCCTATTTATTCTCTCTAAAAACAAAGAGAAAGAAAGAGATATAAGAAAAATGTTTTTATTTAACATTATTATTTACTTTTTAAATTCCAACTCTTTAACCATTATTTTCTTTTTTCTTAAAACATACAGAAAAATGGCAAGGAATATAGAATTTTTTTTCATTATTATTATTATTAAACTTATTATTGTTATTATAATTATTATCATTATAATTATTTCATTTTATTTTGTCCGCCACCACCTCTCTGTTTCCTTTACTTCTTTCTTTATTTATTCATTATTTTTATTTTCCTTTTATTTTTTCTTCTTTCCTTATTTTATATTATGTTATTATATATTTTTTCTTTTTCTTTTTTTACTTATTTACATTACAATCCTAATAATTATTTATATATATGCTTAAATTTAAGGATACATGTTTTTCCTTACGTTTGACATTAAATTTATTTTTACAATATTACCACGTTATTTTGCATTAATTAATTAATTTGTTTTCTTTTTCTTTACACCAATATTTTCTTTACATTTTATCCTTAAAAAAAAACTCCGATGAAAGAATTAGAAATATCTGGGGGTTCGTTATTTCTAAATTCCTAGGTGATTGGATCTATTATTTGGGAATCCAAGATCAATCCCCAATAGTTTTTTAAAAAAATCTTATCTTATTTGCTTAATTTGTTGTGTCACATATTTGATTCTATATTGTGCATTATTTTCTATTTGACCTAATTTTGAAATCTTTCTTAAATTTTCTTTTTTTTAACCATTTATAAATTTTTGATTTTAATCTATATCTTTTTAATGTTTTTTTAAGTTTAAAATATAAATTTATATTTCATAAGGTTTCTTAATCAACTTTTTTAATAACTCACATCTATTTTGCTAAAAAATTCCTGTTATTTCTAGATTCTTGAGATGAGATATCAATATTTTTGGGAGTCCGACATTTGATTCTAAAAAAGAATGAATTTAATTAATATTTAAAAAAAAAATTATTTGAAAGACTAACCTATGATAGATTTTGAGAAATTGTAATAATTTCTCGTTTTCTTAAGGTGAGAAATTTTCCTCAATATAAAATCTAATTAATGAAATATTATTCAACTTATTTTATGAGATCATTACTTCAAATATTGGAGTAAGTAGGGGTAAAATAAGACATTAATTTTAAAATAAATTAAAAAATATTTTCAATTCAAGATTTGAAATTTGGCCCTTGTTTTTCTAAATGAATGTTGCCGGTGCTAATATCTTCCTCATACACAAATGATTCTCGAACTCAAATCTATTTTTCACGAACCATTTTTATTTTGGTGTCCAATCACACCGTAAAAAAGATTGGCGGTGACTTCTATTTTCTTTTAAAACTAACTCTTTTGAGAACGTTGGTCGTTCTGCGTTGTCTCGGGCACGTGGCGACATCTCTAAGTAAATTTGAACATTTCAAGTTTCAATCAAGACAATAATAACCTCAATATCCTTTACGATCTAGCTAGGAAGGAGATGTAATGGTCCTAGAGATCAGAATGACTTGAGATCAATTGGCCAAACTTATTTACCACATTAATCAATATTTGTTAACTGTGTGTGTACACTTCACTAAAGACTCATATTTGGACTCGTCTCACTACATATATATTTTTGTATCTACGGATATAAACCAATAACAACAAATTAGTCATTCACTGGTATTTGTAAACCAATAGATCAAATTATCGTTTTACCTCTAAGTTACATCTAAATCCTTAAATATTAGTGCTCCTCTAATGTACAACATATTTATGGTCCAGCGATATAAATCAAAGGAAAATCCCTAGTGAACATGAGTCCATAATAGACTTGAGATTAATACTAAATTATTGTCTAAGGTCATCCTATTGAAATAGAAACCTATCTAGTTAACATAGTTACATCTAGTGATTACTATTTTGTGGTCTTAATTTATGCAAGCTCATTGCATAGGATCCACTCAAATGTCACTTACATGAATTCGTTGGATCATTATGTTTATATCAAATACAAAGTGAATCGTATCGGCCATAGTGTTACTAATATATATATGATACCTAATCTTATTTTTATTTACAGATATTTTAAATTGTATCTTTAACATTGGTCCTGAATTATTCAAGATTCATCAGAAAGTCTATGATGTAAGTTTATTGGATTAAAGGCTATTAAAACAAAACTAATACAAAAGAATCAACGAAACAATAACAATAGCATTTTATTATGCTATTAATAATAGTTAATTATTTGCATCTCCTAAATACATGTTTTAGGAAATAAAACCCAGTAGTTTTCTCTCCCCTTTTCCATCCTCCCTCTTTCTCCCACCCTTATTCGTTCTTTACTCCCTCTTTAAATTTTCATAAAACTAAAAAAATCCTTGTAAAAAAACAGCATAATTTCTTTTTCTCTCTTATATCTTCTCTTCGTCTCTCCCCATTGCCTTCTTGTTCTCTCTTTACTCACTCTCTAGCTTTGTCTAGAAACATAGAGATGGGTTAGAGAGCGATATGAGAGAAGAGAATGAGAGCGAAGGAGAGGAAGAAAGAGGGGACGAAGAGGAGGATTCAATAGAGGATATAATAAGAAAGAGAGAGAGAAGGAGGTGGGCTTTAATTACAAAGTTGAAAATTGGGAAATGGAAAGTGTTTGGATTACAAAGTGGGCTTAGTTTACAAGCAAACCAAATATGGGTTTGTAAGCCTGTTTCATTCCAAATGAACAAACACCCCTTTTATGTCTACATATATTTGCCAAAGAGGCATCCTGAGTCAGGATGTCATGACTTATTACATGCATCAACTGATCTCGCCATCAATTCAAGGTCACCGTTAAGACCTCATATGACCAAGGTTGCCAAATCAAATGGTCCTTTGTGTAGTGGCGACTGACTCTTTGTGAGCTATTAATCCGTCATTATCTTCCTAAATAGGTGGAAAATTAGTTCACACGTTTTTTATTTATTTATTGTTTTGGTTATTATTATTTTTTTAATTCTCTCCAAAATTTAGCGAGCACTAAGTTATTGGGTTACTAATTTTTGCTCCTTTTTAGACTATAAATATTAGTCCATTAATTGAATGAAAATAACAAGTTCCATTTATTTTCTCTCCCTCTTGGCAATATATCTTACAAAGTATCTATTTTCGTGAGATTTTTTACCGATCATTTGCTTTAAAACCAACACTCTTGTCCATCTCGAACAACACTTGGCTTCATTAGTCTCAGTTGAACTTCAAACTTGGGGTATCTTCTCTTTTTCTCATTTTATGAAACTTTTGGCTTTTAATCATTGTTCGAATATGATATCTTCTTTGCATTTTCATTTTAGTTAAAAAGATGACTGAAATAGTTTGTTATTACTACTATTTTGTTGGGATACATGCCTTAAAGCCACATAATTAATATATGTAATTTGAAATAATGGTTGATTATTTGATATATGCAATAATTCATTGATGAAAGATTCAATGCTATTTTATTTAACTTAAACATGATGTGGTTATTAGCATATAGGCATAGATCATGTTCATGTAACAACTTAAATTGTTTGTAGTATATGGATAAGGTTGATGTCTTATTCTGATGATACTATGGATACTATTCACTTTGATATTGTTACAAAAGTTGTAAAGTGTTACAAACAATTTGATCCTAATTGTTCATATGGAGATATGCAAATGAGAATATCATATATACAAAGAGTTTGTATAAGATCGATCTGCGAAATAATTAGTCTCCCCTTGTAACACCATTGACTGAGAAGATTAACATTTCATAGGTGACTCAAACTTCTATCTAATGACGACAATTCTTTAATCTGTATGGGTGAGAATGACCAGATTCATTGATAAGTACACTAAAAACGTGATATCTTGTTTTGCTTAATTTCAGCTTGTTCTTTGGTTTTATCTATTTATTTGTTTATTTTGTAGGTTTTGAGCACCTAAGAGTTAGAACGGGCCATTATTGATGAGTTGGAGCTAAAATGGGTCAAAAGATCAATTGCATCAACAGAGAAAGAGAAGGCCAAAATTACAAGTTTTCATATGGTAAAGAGCGTAGTGGTGCCTGCATGGTGCTCATTCGACACTTATTCCAATAGCTACTGTTCTACAGTATTCGGAGCGTCACGACTTTCTCTTAATGTGCAGGGACCCTCTGGTTCCTAATCGTGTACGCATGGAAGACATGCGCATTGCAATTATGCTTTCAAACTTGGTGGTGCTCCAACACTTTATGAATAAATTTATTTTGTCCAATTTAGGTCATTTTCTACCAATCCTAGTAGACTATCTTTGGTTTTTGTCCACTTTTTCTTCTACTATTAGCATTCAATGTACGAGAACTCACCCTCCTCAATCGGTGTGTCAATGAGGAGCTAAGGTACTCATTTTAACTTAGGCGTTGAGGATTTTTTTGATATTATTTGTGGAATTTATAGATCTTTTCATCAATTCTATATTTTTTTCTTTGGATTCTTTCTTTGGATTCTATTTTTGTGATGAATGTTTATGATTGTATATACTGCTGGTAGTTATATGATCACTAGCTAAGTATTGAATCACAGTAGGTGACATATAATTGTGATTCGACTCAAGTGGCAAAAGATTAAGTTAACTTGTTTTGTTCTAATCAACCTAGGAAGAACTATGGTGAATGATAATTTAGGTATGATTTTCCTAATTAACCTTCACCTTAACGTAATCTTGATTCTTAATATTTTTTTGCTCGATTCGGTTATGAGTCAGTTTAGGAAAAAATGAATTAAGACCCATTTAAAACCATTATGTGCTGCTAAAACTTAACTAGAAGAACTTTGAACTCACCATTGCATGAATAAGTGTAGAGTTAGTTTTAACTTGTGCTTCTTTGAATCGTTATGAGTTAATTGCATTGTTGATTGGAAGTTAACTTCTAGATGACTATTGAGGCTTAAGTAATAAATCACGAAATCAGAGTGAGCATAATTGTCTGTCATTTTGTGTTTTATTTTACCTTGCTCGAGGGCAATCAGAAATTAGGGTTTGGGTACTAGATAACACAAAAAATGTGTTATCTTGCTTCACTTAATTCATTAATCGTTATTAGGCTTTATGTGTTTACTTGTCTATTTTGTTGGTTTTGAACATCTAAGAGGTTGACGTTACTGATGGAGTGGAGCTAAAAGGAGTCAAGACGGAGCTTAATTGCATTGACCGTAAAATAGAAGGCCAAAATAAAAAGTTTTCCTATAGTGAAGAGCGTAGCGTGTTTGCATGGTGCTCGATTGGTGCTTATTCCAGTAGTGTCCTTGCAAGACACGAAGCATTGCAATGCTGCTTTCAAGCGTAGTGCGACTCCGACACTTAATAAATAGAAAATTTTACAGAATTAAGGTCATTTTCTACTGATCCTATAGTAGACTAGCTTTGGTATTTTCTCCATTTTCTCTTATGTTTTTTAATCATTCGATGTACGAGAACTCACCTCCTCAATCAATACGTCGATGAAGAGCTGAAGTACTCATTCTAGCTTAGGTGTTGATGAATTTTCCAATATTGCAATTTGTGAGATTTAAATGTTTTCATCAATTCTATACTTTATCTTTGAGTTCCTTTTCTGTGATGAAGTGTTTATGATTGTATGTAATGTTGGTAGCTCCTAGAAAGGTGCCGCCATAGGGCGTCGAACCGACTCGGCAATAAATGGAAGAATTGTATGCCACTAACTAGGATCATCTTTTATTTTACAACAATAAATAACTGTCATCATTCACATATTAACGACAATTACAAAAATGTCACGAATTCGTATATTATGACATTTTTTTATGTCAAGGATATGCCAATCACAAATAACAATCATTTCAAGTAGTGCATTCTTAGAAAGTAATTGAGTTCAAGTTTTGAAAAATGAAAGAAAGTAGAAGATTAAAAGAAACACGACCCTCACTATAACGATAAAGAACTTCAATCCAAAAAAACAAGATAAACCTCATAAATTCATAATTACAAAAAGACCTAGTGACCATGACCCATAAGAAGGCATTCAAGATATGAGCTTTTCGAGTTGATCCATAGTTAGAATTAATTTTAGATTTATTTTGATTTAAGATAAAATGATAAATAACTATGATATCACAAGAGTATAAATGATACAAACCTCCTCTATGGCCAAAGTTGTGCCTTTCATCATCTTGATCTAAAGAAGCCAACACAATAATCAAGCTACCCAATAAAAGAATTCCACCAACTCCACGTGAGATGAAACGAGGAATGCTAGTAACGAAAATCATTAGAACTGAATTCACAATGGGATGCACAAGAAATTTTCCAAAAAAAAATTTCACTTCAGCAGGTGTAACCTTTCAAATGGAACAAAAAAAAAATGGAAAGACACTTGAGACGTCATACGTAGAAATGAATGCCTAGATTCTGGTTTAGAAATAAATGTCATATTGAACCAAGGATCGTGTAGAATACCAGCACCATGCTAATGGACAATATAAGGACCAGGAATTACAGTCGATAACCGCCTAGATCGGCATAAAGCTGATCTAGGGCAAAATCAAGGTTCCACGTAAAGCTGCATCGTTTAGGGAAAAATCAAGAAACTAGAATCCAAATGCACAATAATGGCTCTCTTGATAAATTTTTTGGGGCTAATCGGAGAAGGTAGGAAGACCGACAGAAAGGGCAAGCAACTTCGGTCCCCCGTGGCGAGAGGTGGTAGCGGTGCATTTGGCTGGTCGACGCTCAGTCGCAAAAGTCGTCGACGTTGGCAATGGAAAGATAGAGAGAGATTGCAACGTGTGGACAAACGGGAGAGAAATATTGAACAAATGATGGTTTTCACACAAAGGGCAAGTCCCCCTCTCTCTTCTTTCATTCTTTTCTTTTAGTTTAATTAAAATAAATATTTATTGTTTTATTATTGATATTTAATGACAATTAAAAGTTGTCATAGATTTATGACACAAAAAAATTGTCATAAATTCTTGAAATCTGAAAAAATTTCTCATTTTTTCGCCAAAAACGCGAATTTTTGCGTTTATGACAATTGTTTCTTCTCTCAATTTCAATTTGGAATGTATACAACTGTCATAATATGTCATTTTTCTTGTAATAAATGTTTTCTCATACAATTCAATTGTAATTGTTTCAAGATTTTGATCGTCACTATTCTAGCGTATTATTATTATACTTCACTTTCTCAACTCACATGCTAAATGCAATTCATCTACATACAAATTTTGTTGTGATACATTGCATTTGGATGCTTTTTTTTTTCTCTTCCTCCCAATTTTTTCTTCTTCCTTTTTTTCAGACTTCTGCTATTAATTGTGGGAATATTTATTTGCAATTTTTTGTAGAGTTTATTTTATACATATGTTGTACTTATTTTATTTTTCTAGTTTATATTAGTTGTACTCATCAATATGTGAGTTTATTTTATATTTTTTATTATACTCAATGTCGTCCTTCGATTTGTTTCAAGATTTCAATTTGAAAAAAATAAATAAGTAAAGGGTGGGGAGCTTGAGAGGGAATGTGAGTGATTTAAGTTTTGGAGGAAAAAAAGAAACAAAATTAGTTTTAAATTTGGGTTTATTATTTGATTCAAATGTATTGATTATGTTTTTACGTTGATACAAAAGATTTATAGAGTAAATTAGCAATATTTTTTTTGGTTATTTATGAATTTAATTAATATGTGAAAATCTAGAGTCTAATCATCTAAATATAGAAACCACATTATCATTCTATTAAAAGTTGACATGATTAACTTTTTATGACAGAGACCAAAATAAGTTTTTTTCAAAAGTTCGAGGATCAAAATAGACATTTTTAAAAGTTTAGGAACAAAAATATAGAATAATATACAAAGTTTAGCGTTGACCAAAATAAAATTTTAACCCTTAATTAATTAAACTCACACCGTTTGTAATACTTACAAAGTGAGTCATATCAATAATATTGACAGAATATGAGACGCTTAACCTTAATTCATATATATATATTATACTCTTTACTCTTTTTAAGTCTAATGAAATAACCTGATTCTTTTCACAATTAACAACAAATTATCACATATTTAAAACAATCAATTACTATATCCAAATAGAAAAGTTGCATTAGATGACAAATTTTTTTAGAAAAAAACAGTTAATAACACCTCTTTTTGCATATTGCAAATTTATCAAATATGATGGTAATCAGATTGTAAACTAACGATAATCTAATTTTAAATTTGCTATTTTTATAATTTTGAATGTCAGTGACATGAACTCTATTATCATAATTTTTTTTTTTTTTTTTTTTTTTTTACAAACTCGTTCAAATAACTAATTAACTATAACAACAAAAAGAACTATAAACATAATGACGTACAAATTGTGCGTCTGTTTTATAGTGATTGAACTGTTCTTCTCAATTTATTTGGATTTACTTCTTTTGATTTTATTTGCATTTACATTTAATATTCTTTTAGGATAACAATTGTGGTCACCTACAAGATAAAGGGTCATAATTAAAAAGATTTTAATTTTAATTTGTATTCAAAATTATATTCATTTCGTTATACCTGATTAAATATTTTATATTTTGTTATTTAAATATAACTTATTAGGATATACAGTAATATGCCGACACCATCCCATTTGAAACAAAAAAATATTTTGTTTTTTCTAAATGAGAAAGTTAAAATGAGTATAACTCAGGTATACCACAAACCTCGAAATTAAAAGTTTAATTCAAATCTATTCGAACGTTCGTATTAAGACAAATGTGCTTTAATTGCTTTTTTCTTTCTGAAAAAGGAAACGAAAGTGAAATTTAAAAGATAAATCCATTTAAAAAACTATCTTTAGCTATGCAAAGAATCAATTCTGAAAGCTAGATCTGTATGCAAAAAGTCAATTCTGAAAGCTAGATCTGTAGGTAAGAATCAATTTTAAAAGATAAGTCTATGAAAAAAAAGGTTAAAATCTCATATTTATAGCAAGATTAAAATATGGGTATCCATCCATATCAATCTTTCGATTTTATAAATATATTAATAAAATATCTAGGTTGCAAAATTTACAAATTTGTTTAGATTAATAACTAGGTTGTTTTTACTCCAAAACTAAGTTTGGATATTATTAAGACTTTACAAATGATTTTTTTTTCCTAAATGTTTTACATATTATTAAGACTTTACAAATGATTTTTTTTTCCTAAATGTTTTACAAGTACTTATAAAAGATATCGGAGATATCTATAAATATTTAATAGTGATATTTAACCTTTTAATTTTCGAAAAAACTTAGATGTTCTTTTTTTTTGCTGCAATCTCTTAATTAGTGTAATATAAAGAATTTTTTTAATTATTATTTTTATGATTTATTTGTGTGTAGAAAAGAAAATGCACATAGGTTACGGTACAGCCTTAGGTGCATATAACCATGACCTTAAAGATGTATAGAACATAGAATGGTATAAAATTAAACAAAATGTAGGAATAAAATGAAAGGTTTTAAAAGAATAAATTCTTAAAAGAGGGATTGATGTAAGAATGAAAGGAATAAAAAGGATAAGATTTTGACAATAGTGTTACGTACCTTTAGTTCCCAAATAGGAAAAGAAAAAAAGTATAAAATTAGAGTTTAGGAGTGGGTTGAGATTATTGTAAGAAAGAAAAGAAAAAAAGAAAGAAATGGCAATAACTCTTAACAATGGGTTCAAAATGCCGATGATGGGGCTTGGAGTCGCGGGAATAATGGAGAAGGATGAAATCAAAGATATCATTATGAACGCCCTTAAGATTGGTTATCGCCATTTTGACTGCGCTGGTAACTCTTTTTCACTTTTTTACTATTTACCATCATTATATTATATTATCACTTCCACTCTTTGTCTTCCGACGTCAACTTTCTTCAACTTTCAATCAAATATATTTCTTCTTCACTTCATGTTTAACTTTCAATCAAATATATTTCTTCTTCTCTTCATGTTTTGTTTTGGTATAGTTAGTTAGTTTTCACGTTGTGGTTCATTATGTTACGTATTTAGTTCGATTTTAATATTTCCGTTCTAAGTTTCAAAATGTTACTATTTTATTTTTTCAATTCGAGTTTTTATATCAATTTGGTTTTTAGGTCTCGAAATTTATACTTTCAACTCATTTATTTTTACACTAACAAACATTTGGATTTAGTCTTTTACTTTCTGTTTTTAAAAATACTGAAATATCGAAATCTTTAAAACGTCTATTTATTTTTTTTTTTAAAATAAAATTAAAGTGAGCAATTAAATTTCACTTCATATTATGAAAAACATGTTCCAAACAAGGTTTAATTAAACGTTGATGCTAATAGAAATAATGGGGTATTAATTTTATGAAACTGTCAATTAAAATATGGAACATTTTCAAATATGACAAAATGAACAAATTTTATAATATTTTAGAAATATTTTCAATAGTTTTGTCCTTTACTATAATTCATTAATAAAATATTGAAATTAAATAATGTTGGAAAATTATTTATAAAATTAAAAGATAAATGAAAATTTTAAAAGCAAATAAACTTAAAGTTTCTTTTTAAACAAGCTTACAATTATATTATTTTTTATTATTTATAATAAATATTACTTATATTTTATTATATTGTTTATAGGTTAATTTTCATAAATAAAAGAAATCAACAAAATATTTATGATGCGTGTAACAAAATGAAAAAGCTTATGAAACTCATCATTTTTTTAAATATTTCAAGTTTGTATTTCTTTTTCATCGTCTTTCTTCTCTTCCTCTTATGCGATTCTTTCCATTGTCTTTTTCTCTTTTTTTTTTTTCTTTCCCTCATCTTTCCCTCATCTTTTTCTCTTCTTCTGCAGTTTTTCTTTTATTTTTCTTTCAAATTATTATTTGGTTCAAGATCGTGTACTAAATATAAATGATCTATTTAATTTTTTTTATTTAGTTGTTCCAAATATAAAAGATTGTGAAAAACATTTATATTTTTTTAAAATACCCCTTGTTTGTATTATGTTTACAATAAAAATAAACTATTTTTACATATAACAAAAAAAGAAAAAAAAAACCAAAACCTTGAATAAGCTATAGAAGATTTGATAGACTTTACTATAAAAAGTTTCAATTGTTTGCTATATTTAAAATTGTTCGGATAATAGATATATGCAAGGTTGTTTGTTATAATGTATAGATTTATCTCTCATATCATTGCTAAATCCACACAAACGTGGAAATTATACTAACGTATGTTGATGTTGATAGAAATTAAATGTAATACTATTTAAACTTTTTGTCATTGGAATGTGTAGAGAAAAAATATATAAAAAACGTTTTAAGAGTCATTTGGGTAATTAGAATATATAAGATATAAAATTAATTTTACAATAAAATATTATGGTGGTTGCAGCTTACTATAAAAATGAGGCTGAAATAGGTGAGGCACTAGCAGAAGCTTTAGAGAGTGGACTTGTGACGAGGGAAGAACTTTTCATTACCTCAAAGGTGATTTTCTTTTCCTTCTTTTTTTTTTTTTAATTTATTAAATTGTAAATTTAATCTCTCTATATATAGTTTCTCGTAAATAAAACTATTTACGTGGATTTATGAAACTATTTAATGTAGCTTTACCAAATTATGTTCACTAAATTTTAATTTTTAAATTATAAAAATTAAAAATTTTCAAAATTATTATTTTCACCTACTTAATTAGGACGATTTAATTTAGTTTCGTTGGACACCCAAATGCTATCAAGCATCATATGTTGATTGCGTAAGTGCTCATAAATTGGATATAATGAGTGACGACAGGTATGGAACTCGGACCATGGACATGTTGTGGAAGCTTGCAAGGACAGCTTAAAGAAGCTTCAACTACAATATTTGGATTTGTACCTGGTGCACTTCCCAATAGCCACAAAGCATACAGGTCCATCTTCTTCTTCCTCTTCTTTTTCTCTTTCTAAGTTTCATCTTCTTCTTTCTTTTGTTTATACCTTCATCTTGCTCATCAGATAATTATCGGTTCAGACTTCTATGATTAACATCTACCAGATTGTCTTTCCTAATAAGCATAAAGTATAAACGCAAAATAACTTAAATTATAAGTTTTAGTGTTTCAACTTTGATATTTCTTTCCACTTTTAGTACTTCATGCCCATTTCAAAGGTGTCTAATGATCTCACTGCTACATTTTTAGACTATAATCTCAGTTTTGAATTGACTCCACTGGAACGCGTCCCTTCTTCATGTGCTCTCGGATGCGAACGCAAACTTGGACAACTCCAATGCCTCTAACGAAGTGTCAGAATGCTCGACTTAACCTTAAACTTAACTTCCTAAGAATATGCTTGACGACAAATAATAGTGACACTTTGTACTTCAAAAAACTTATCAACTTTATTAATAAATTCCTCCATATCTTACAAATACAAGTAACACTTTTAAGAAACTAGAACTAAAATTTAAACGTCATACTTTCAACGTCTAGCACAACTCTTATTGCTTGTCTCAAGGCTTAGTAGCTCACCTTCTCCTAAGCTAGTAGTTTTCTAGCTTTGCTTGCTAGGAAAGGAAAACTTAAAACATAAACTGAATGCATGAGTGATATTTTAGGAAAAACCTTTTGGAGAAAACAAGCATATAATAAGAATTCTCATTTCTAGAAATGTCTTCATTAGCCTCTACTTATTCATGTCGCTTGAACGTTGAACTTCTTCAATATAATGCATAAATTACTGTGATGTTAAATTGCAAACCATGATGTTTAATTTTTGGGTGTCATTGTATATAAGGTACAATGATGGATTGACTATGATAATAATTTAAGGCTGCCATAAAAACTATGTTAACATATATGTGTAATGACGATTGCTTACAATCACAGTTTATATTTCACACATCAACTCCCGTGTCATTGTATCAATTTAATGATGATTAGTTGTGATGTTAACATCCTAACTATGTCATCTTACATTTACGATTGAGTCTCCAAGATTTAAATTTTGTAAATATCGTATTTGTACATAGGTGTTTATGATATAAATTCTCATTCTTTTTGATAATATTAAAAGGAGTGGGCAATACCAGCGATGAATTGACTAAAGATGGGATGTTAGACATTGATACAACCATATCTTTAGAAACCACTTGGCATGCCATGGAAGAGCTGGTTTCTAGTGGTTTAGTTCGTAGTATCGGGATCAGGTATTGCACCTTTTGTTCTATGTTCAAATCACACTTTAATTTAGCTTACGAGTCCAACTATTTTATATATATGTGTGTCGAACAATTATGGGCATAATTGACATGTTAGCCACTAGAATAAAGAAAACAAGATATGTCAAAATTATTTTAGTATATTCCTAAAGCATATTGAGGATTAATTATAGAATGTATATTTTAGGAAATAATATGTTAACTTTACATTGGTCTGTCCACTATTTTTTAAGACCATGTGTTATTGGTTATTGTGAGACTGTATCCATATATATTTTTCTAAGTCTTTGATGGGCATGTATGCATGGTTGGAAATCTAGAGTATGTTTGTTTTTAAATTCATTTGAATTAAGTAAGATATCTCTTTGACAATAACTTCGACTTTGTTTGAAAAAATATTTTTGGGATTATTGTGTGACCCAAACCTTGTAAATCTTGGAAACAATATTTTCATATTCTTATTGTATCCAGTTTTGAATTTTTAATTTTAATATGTAAAACTATATTATATCAATGATAAAAAATGTTTAGATATGGTAAGAAAATTATTGAAAATGAAAAAAATTGTTCAAAATATTTATAAAATATAACGAAATTTTAAATTCTATCTATGATAGAAAGACTACCAATGTCTAACTATCAAAGATAAATTTGAAATTTTGCTTTATATATATTTTGTAAATATTTTGGTCTATTTTGCTATTTTTGAAAATACACCTAACTATGCATATTATATAAACATGTTCACAAAAAAATCAACTGTATCTACTAATATTACAGGGTAGCTTATAGAACTAGTTTTTTATGATCTATAAATACAATGTCAAACAAATTTCTACGTAACTGTTTAAATTAGAATCAAATAACATATATATATATATATATATATATATATATATTTAATATGCTACCAGACATGAACATATGTAAAAGTAAGTGTATCAATTTTCTCAAACAGGTAGGTGAGGTTTTAATAATAATAATAATGATGATGAGATGGCAAGTTTGGATGCAGCAACTACGACATATTTTTGACAAGAGATTGTTTGGCATACTCAAAAGTGAAGCCTGCGGTGAACCAATTTGAAACGCATCCTTATTTTCAAAGAGAATCTCTTGTTCGTTTTTGCCAAAAGCATCAGATTTGTGTTACAGCCCATACTCCTCTAGGTGGTGGTGCTTCAAGTCCTCAAGTTTTTGGTTCAATTTATAATATTCTCCAAGATCCTCTTCTTCAGGTATAAGGACTTATTTAAGCAATTATTCTAAGTACTTTAGCTTCTTCCAATAATTTAATTTGATGGGGTTTAATAATTTTGTAATTTGGTTGTTTAGGAACTAGGAAATAAATATGGGAGGAGCCCAGCTCAAATTGCCCTGAGGTGGGGAATTCAAAGGAACACTGTGGTTATACCAAAGACTTCAAAATTGAAGAGATTGGAAGAGAATTTTCAAGCGTTTGATTTTGAGCTTAAACAGGAAGATATGGATCTCATCAAAAGCATTGACAAGAAATATAGAACCAATCTCATTTCAACTGTGGCTTGGGGCATAGATATAAATGCTTAATTCCCTAATTAATTAGTACATCATCTCTCTATCATTTTCATCTAAACACTTTCATATATCTATTTCAAAATAAAAACAATCCCTTTGTGTTTTATTAAAGTATTTTTATATACAAATAAATTTCTTTTAACCATATACAATTTTTTTTTGTCTATTCTACAGTAATATAATAATAATTCTAAATCATATAAATAACCTTTAAACTTTGTACTTTGTGTTCAAAAAATACTCTTACAGCTTTAAATTTTTTTGAAATATCTTTAAACTTAAAAAAGAAAAAAACAACTTCAAAAATACATTTATTGTTGCGAACATAAATTGTTAATACTTGTTTGAAAAATGCTACTAATATTAGTACAGTGATCAATTTGTTTAAAGTTTTTTTAGTTAAAAATAAACAATTTTAAAACAAATATAGATATCTTTTTTTTCCATAGAGATATCTACTCTCATTTATGTAATTCTTGCACAAAATTTATGGCAACAAAATCTAAAACAAGAATTCTAGTTAAAAAAAAAATCTTCATTTCAAACATGTACCAAAACAATAGATAGCGATGTACCAAAACAATAGATAGCGAGTTACAAAAGAAAGTATTTGGCTATTAGCACATACCCAACTAAAAAGCTATAATTTTGTAAAAATACATAAGTCGGTTGGGGTCCCCTTCATTCTTTCATTATTTTATTTACTTTTGTGCAGACAATTTTTTTTAATGAGATATAATTAAAAGTATAATGACCAAAAGGTGTATGAATGAAAAATAACCAAAATATTTAGGCTCAAGTGCAAGCCTAAATTGTCAGTTGGTCAGGCAAATTTTGTCGTCTGAATTCGAACCAAATAATTATATATTGTATCGACTAAAATTAATATAATAGCAGAAGCATGAGTCAAACATAGGAAGTCTCAAAATTTCTCAACTGAACAGTTAACAACTCGAGGGTAACTGATGAGGTTGTTTGTGATTTGAATGGTTGCAAGAAAGTAAAATTGTGTAAAATAACAAGAAAAGAAAATTTGTGAATATATATTTGAAAGTCTAGCTTGGGTTATAATTGAACCAAATTGAAACACATCCTTATTTGTCAAACTTTGTCAAATCACATGAGATTGCATTTTCATGTGATTAAATTAAAAAATAAGTTGTTTTGAAAGACATGTGCTTGGCAACCACTTAAAATAGATTTTGAAAAAAAATGAGATTTTAAAATAATGTCGTTTAAGATAAACACTTAACACCAAATTTTAGAAAAATGAATTTTAATTGTTTTAATGGTTAATGTCTTTAATTTGTATGAACACTTCGACCACCACCTTCGACTATCCTCGCCCATCCAACCTCAGATAGTTGTCTCCACCAACTATTTTAATCAACAGCATCCCTAGGAGAATTTTTCTGTTCATTTCCCTCAGGCCACTAAGCACAACACATGTAAAGACCCAACTCTTTATATTAAGCTGATGTCATTACTACTAAAACAAATAATTTTTTTTTATTTAAAATAAAAGAAAACACTAAATGTTAAGGGAAATGTCTCAAATATGCATTTATAAAATACAAGTATGTAAAGAAAAATAATAAATAAAATACTAGTTCGGGCCCTATTTGAAATAGATAGAAAATATCTAAAAGCACTATTGAGTTTTGAAATAAAATACTGTAAATCAACTACTGAAAACATAAATGCAGAAGAAAACATAAATTGTTCCCTATGACGAACTACGGTCACGTATTGTCATTGGTCAGCTTGCCTCTACCTCTACCTTTGCTTGAAAAATTAAACATAGAAAAGAGTGAGTATAAATTTATACTTAGTAAGGGACTTACTACTATAATCTCGCTACGTGTCTATTAACTCTCCATTAGAGTCTTGTAAGAAAGTATCACATAACTATTGCGCTTCCGAATGCACAGTATCCCTTAGGGACACATCCCGAAGGAATCACCCTAAAAGAGGGTCAGTCTGTAAGTGAATCACAAAGCCTGCCACACAGACATAAATAGGTGGTGATCCTGAGTGACACCCATATGGTACGACTTTAACATACACGCGAACAGAACACCATAGCGTATACATATAACATAACATAAATATCATATCTCAATCATAATGTATCTCAACCACAGTATACCTCATTCCTAACATATCTCAATCATACATAACAGTTGTCTATATAGGTATCAATATTAAACATAACTAAGACAATATTTTCTTGATAGTCAGCGACAGTCAAATTGAAGTGAACCAATCCTAAACATAAAACAAAATTAAAATTATTAATTTTGTCAATCAAACATCCAATTTATTTTCTTAGGTATCCAATATCCAAACTTACCCAAGGTTTGGTTGGGACAATTGTTCCACAAATTTGCCAAACGCACATTAAAAAAAAATCCAAATTTTAGAAAGTAAGCTCACTTAATCCAAAATTAATTTGCTTGATGACATACCAAAATCCATCCAAATCTTACCAAAAGAATCTCAAATATGGTTGAAAAGGAGCCAAAAGAAGGCTCACGCTTGGCTAAGAAGAAGAACCGACTCAGTTTGGAGAAGGATTTGGCTCTGCGCGCGGGGCTTGCGAAGGAGAAGAATCGGCTAAATCGGTTTCGGCTGTCAGATGCTATAAACCGAGGTGGAGACAACAACAGAGATCGGTGGACGCAAAACGTAACATGGACGGCCGACAGACGAAAAGAGAGAGACGTTTCGGCTTCACCTGCACGTGAACGGAGGAGATCGGGCATGGACGCCACACGAATCGGGGGTGCACGATCGGCTTGCGCGACTTTGTCACCTGACAAAACGAAGGAGGAACGACGGTCTAGTCGAATCTTCTTGACTCGATGGGGAAATGCGTGAATGGAGGGCTACGCGACGTTGAACGGAGAAGACAAGGGTGGCGATGGCTAGGTTTTTCTTTGGGAGAAGATGGAGTGCACGTAGAACAAAGAGACCCTATTTAATACATAATAATATTATTATTATTTTCCTTTTTACTTAATACCTCAATTTTCCTTTTCCTTTTTCAATAGCAAAAGAATCAAATCATATTCTCTCTCCTTATTAAATATCCAAAACAATCACTTTTCTCTACTTATCTCCCATCACATAACCTTTATCTCTCCAAATATAATTATAAAATATTCTTAATAATTATATTATTTCCATTAATATAATTATTTTTATCCTTCCACAACTTTAAGGGGGCATTTGAGCCGTGGAGTGAGTTATTATAATTTGTGGTTATTATAGTCTGTGGGTTATAATAGTTTGTGGGTTATAATAGTTTGTGGGTTGTTATAGTCATGTGCAAATTATTATAGTTTGGGTTATTATAATCTATGTTTGGGAAAGTGAAGAATAGTGAAATAGGGGAGTGAAGAATAGTGAAAGGACAGAGTGAGGAATATGAGAAATAAGAAAAAAAAAAGTTGAGTAATCTTAATCCTAGGATTATGATAATCCTTGGAGCAAACATTGAGTAGCCCACTCCACTCCTTCATAATCTGAGGGCCAAACGACCCCTAAATATCTAAATATACATATACATATAATTAACCAATACCCTTATATAAATATATTATCTCAATATAATTATTTTCATTCCAAAATCCAATTAATTATCTAAAAATAAGATTAATCCCAACCCATACAAATCCACCATTAATTTACCAAATCTTAAATCAAACTTTAATAACACCCAAACAAAATATATCATAAATTAAATTCAACTATGATAATTAAATTTAAAATTACCTTAAATTTTGTTAAATTTTGGGGTGTTACAACACATCTTTTATGCATTGGTCAACTTCACTCTGCCATGCAGGTCTTTTCTACATGGTTGCCTTTAATTATTATGTGCACGTTATAGTTAGCTTATTGATAGGAATAAAATTAATGGTTTACTTGTAAACATAGTACACAATCATCAAACATAAACATAACTCAAGTTTTCTTTAGAAATCATTTCTTTTATAAACGTTAGTGTTCACACAAGATTTCGAAGAAATGTAATTTGTGGAATTGAACTTTGTATATTGATTTGTATAGTGAATACAATATCTAGTATTTACTCATTTGATTATTTCTCTCGAATACAAGTTAAAAATTTAGAGCTTGTTAGTCTTTGGTCTTCAGGATGTTGTAGTTGCAAGTCGATTTGAACTTCGATCTTCTGGAATCTAAGAAAAGTTTAATCCTCAAAGTCTTCAATTTTTCAGAAGATGTTGATATCGACGTGGATATGAACTTGCACGTCTTGAGAGCTTGTCGAAGTTTGAATATTTAATTCTTTAGAGTTTTAGTACTTCAAAGCTTCAATTCTTTCTTCAATCCAAGATTCCACAAATGAATGACAAGGGTCTCTATTTATAGAGAAATGTCATGGGCTTTAGGTGAGTTTTGACCCATTTGCTTGGTGGACTTGGGCTTGGGCCTATTTACTTGTGGGCTTGGTCTTGGGCTCATTTTGCTTGTGGACTTGGTCTTGGACCCATTTTCCTATTGAATTTGAGATTGGGCCTGAACCCATTTACTTGCACGGGTTTGGGCCCATTATTTCTTTAGCCCAGCTTTTACATTGGGGGCTTGAATTGGTTGGATATAAGAAAATTTGACTATCCAAACCCAATTAAATTATGACTATGGTAGAATTTAATTGGTCGAAATTTCTTGCTCAAACAGTTAGCATATGAAACAACATTACAAGTCCAACCACCTAATTTTATCATTTTTTTTTTATTATATTCTTTTTAAAAATATTTTATTTTTTCTTATAATAATCAATTTTTAAAAAATTTCTTTAATGAGCATATTTATCATTAAAAAAAATCAATTTATTTTAAACAAAATCTTTTAATATAACATTTAATTTATTTCTACTATTTTAGGAAAAAAAATTAATTTGTTTTAAATAAAATCTTTTAATATCTCATTTAACTTATTTTTACTCATTTTAGAATTTTTTTTTTTTTTTTTTTTTTTACAAAATCTCATAAATTCTCATTTCTATTATTTTAGAAAAAAATAAATTTTATGTATTCACATAATATCTAATTTTGACTTTGTTCTTATTAATTTTTCCTAATTTATGTTACACCCGAGTCTATAAATAGGGACCTTTTGTCATTTGGAAAGGAGAAGAAAAATCCTTCTGGGAGAGTCTGGGGAAGAAAAATTCTTTAGAGAGAATCGAGATGGAAAAAATATCGTTCGAAGAAAATCTCTGCAAAATGTGGATCTCTATTTTTTTCATTACTTTATTTTCTTTGTCTTTATTTTTCTTTATCCTAAACAACCTAATCCCACGAGGAAAAAAACTTAGTTAGAGATTGCATTAGGTAGGAATTTACTCATAATGATCCACACCTCATATAACAAGTAATTTTCTTTGGGATTTGCATCCTTATTTTTTTTCTTCTATTTTTTAAAAGATAGAGAGAGAAGAAAATGTAGGAAAATATTTTCTTGGTACTTTTTTTCTTTTATCATTATTCTTTTTTTTTTTAAAAAAAATCATTTAGTCTTTTTCTTTTCAATAAAAAATAAGGTGAAAGAAGACGACATAAGGAAAATGTTCGTTTATTTATTTATTGTTATTTTGTTACGGTTTTTAATCCTAACTCTTGACCCTTATCTTCTTTTCTCTAAAATATAAAAAGAAAGAAGGGAATATAGAGAAAATTTTATTATTATTATTATCTTTATTATTATTTTATTATTATTATTATTATTATTATTATTATTTTTTTTTTTTTCTTTTCAACTTATTTTTTTTAATTTTATTATCATTACTGTTACTGTTTTTTTTTTCTTTTCTACTTATTATTATTATTATTTTATTTCTTTTATGGGTGGCGGCAAACTTGCCCCTCTATTATTTTCTTTTCTTTCTTTCTTCATTCATTCCTTCCTTTTTTTTTTCTTTTTTTTTTTCTTTTCTTATTTCATTTATTGTTATAATGTTTTTGTTTGTTTTACATATTCACGTTACTATAATAGTAATTATTATCTATGTACTTAAATATAAAACTATTTGTATTTAAAATTTTTCAATATTTTAAAATTTTTCCAATTTAGAGTCATGTAAGAAAGTACCGCATAACTATTTAGAGAGAATCAGTTAAAATTTTTCTTATTTAGAGAGAATCTCTACAAAGGAAAAAATAGTGTTCTAAGAAAATCTTTGCAAAAGGTGCGTCTTTATTTTTTTCATTACTTTATTTTCTTTGTCTTTATTTTTCTTTATCCTAAACAACCTAGTCCGCTGAGGAAAAAAAACTTAGTTAGAGGTTGCATTAAGTAGAGATTTACTCTCCATGATCTGCACCTCACATATAACAATTAATTTTCTTTGGGATATGAATCTTTATTTTTTATTTTTTTTTTTAAAAGATAGAGAGAAAGAAAAGAAAATGTAGGAAAATATTTTCTTGCTACTTTTTTTTTTCTTTTATCATTATTATTTTTTTTAAAAAAAATGCTTTAACCTTTTTCTTCTATGTAAAAAATAGGGTGAAAGAAAACGACATAAGAAAACTGTTAGTTTTTTATTTATTTATTGTTATTTCGTTAGTGTTTTTAATCCTAACTCTTGACCCTTGTCTTCTTTTCTCTAAAATATAAAGAGAAAGAAGGAAAAGTAGAGAAAATTTTATCATTACTATTGTTATTATTATTATTGTATTCTTTTTAACTTACTATTATTTTTTATTTTACTACTACTGCTACTTAGTTGCCGCCCCTATGTTATTTTCTTCTCTTTCTTTCTTTCTTCATTCCTTCCTTTTTCAATTTTTTTTCCTTTCCTTATTTCATTTATTGTTATAATGTTTTTGTTTATTTTACTTATTCTCGTTACTATTATAATAATAATTATTTATGTACTTAAATGTAAAACTTTAAAACTATTTGTATTTAAAATTTTAAAATTTTTCCAATTTAAAATTCTCTCTTTTAAAATAAAGACATTTTTTTAATCATTTAGCAAATTTGTATCTAACGGTATGAAATTTTTTTATGCTTTTCAAACTTTCAAAATTGAACCTATGATTTCATAAGATTTCTTAATCAATCTTTTCTAATAACTTATACCTTTTTCCTTAAAAAAAAATCCTACAATGAAATCTATAAAATTTGGGAGTCCGATTTCCTAGAATTCTTAAGGTGATGGATCATATCTTTGGAAGTCCAAGATTTAACCTCAAGAAAACTGATTTTAATTAATGTTTTTTTTAAAAAAATCTCTTTATTAGAAGACTATTCCTATGCCGGATTTTTCTAAAAAATATCAGTCGCCATCACAGCAAAAAGCGTCAACGACCAGGGATAAACTGTTGGCTTTTTGGCCCTTAATCTCAAATTAATTAATTAATTAATGGTTTGATGAAAACAAATCTGAATTTTTTATTGACAATTTGGTTATTTTGAATAGTCCATAATGTAGAGCTTGGAACAATGATTCTGACACCTCTTGAATCACCCAAATCAAAGTTCAAACTAAGAAAATGTTGCTAAAATAAACTTAAAGGAAAAATACTCGAGATGGTGACGTGGCGACCAAATGTGACTTTTGGTTTTGTTTTATTGGTTTTTATAAAGAAAATGAATTTAAAAAGAAAATGATTTTAATATTATTATTTATCGTTGTGTCTAATCACTAGTTTTTATTTTTTTTTAAAAAAAAAGATGTAGAAGAAAGTTTAAAAATCTTTAAACAATTTTAGAAAATCACTCACCGACTAATCTCTTCTTTTGAACGCCTAGTTTCTCCAAATCCTTCTCCTCGCCTAATGCTTTCTTTTTCCCAAAGTAACTTTAAGAACTTCAGCATAACCTCTTTCTTACTGGTTTCCACCCCTCTTTACACTTTTTCAAAATTAGATTAGTCAGTCTTAATTCTTCATAAGCTTGCCAGCTCCTGCTTGAAGTATTACACGTGTGAGCTTAATTCACGTTTCAAACCATGCTTAACCTTAATCTTACACTTAAACAGCTGTCAAATCAAGACTAGATGTTTTTCCGCCTGACTTCATCTCACATTGAACTTCAAAACACCTAATTCTTTGTATTAAACACGTATTCCTTCAACACGTCGCCTCACTTCAACACCAACTTCAAAACGCATGCTTCTTCTTCATATTTAGTCAAAATAACCCTTCTATTCCAGACACAGGTCTCACAAAAACTGTTGTTGGTGAACCTTCAACTATTGTTTTTCATGTGATTGTCGACAACCAATTTTCCTTTACCATTCGCTTCTGGCTAACCTCTAATATCGTTGTTGACCAAACTTCTGGTGACCATTTTTTTTGTGACCATCGCATGTCAACTACCAGCAAAAGTTGACCGTCGCTAGCCAACCTTCAATCAACGTTTTTTTTTTCTAACTATTGTTCGTCAACTGTTGAGGTTAATTTTTGCATAACACTTTCCCTTCAACTGCTATCGGCCAACCTCCAACAACTTTTTTGTGATGACCATGTCAACCAATTTTTGAAGAACATTTTTCGATGATTGTCATTAGCCTAACTTTTGACAACCTTCTCCCTAGACTGCTGCTAGTCAACCTGCAAAAGCTATTGCTATCAACCTCTTGTCATCATCTTTTGACATTGCCATCAGCCAACCTTCGCCAACTTTTTTTCGATAACTGTGATCCGCCAACTTTTGTCGACTGCTTTCAGTGACTGCTACCGGCTAACTTTCACTGACAATTTTTCAGTGACCTTTGCTGGCCAATTTTCGTTGTCTAGTTTTCGGTGAACTAACTTTCATCAAATGTTTTTTAGTGGTTGTTGTTGGCCAAACTTTCGTTGACTATTTTTCAGTGATCATTGTCAGTCAATCTTTTATCTAATGTTGTTTGATGATTATTGTTGGAGAACTTCTTTCAATCATTTATTGGTGGCTGTTATAGGTTAATTTTTGTTATTGTTTTATGTTAGTCAAAATGAAACGGTTCTACGCTTCTAGTTATGAAATTAATTCAAAATAATTTTTTTTAACAAAAATATTATTTTATTCTCACCTTGTCCGGCTGGACGACCGACGACGCCTCGCATGGAGATATCAGAAAACCCACTGATGGAAACCAACTTGAAATGAAATCAATACTATATTATTGATGATAGAATAGAACTAAAACCCTAGTACAATATAGAAAATCTCTCTCTGTTTCCCTCTCTTTCAAGGAAGAATAGAAACAACCTCACAGCCAAAATCCTAACTGCCTTTCCCGTCCACAACCCCTTTTTTATTTATACTAACAACCCTTTTTTATTTATACTAACAACGTAACTAACGCCCTTCCCATTATTAACTCTTTATCACATGCTCCTCACGTGCGCGTGATAACTCCTTTCTTTCCTCTTCTGCTGTACTGATGTATTATCGGGGGTCTATCATTACACTCCTCCAAATTCACCTTGTCCTCAAGGTGGAAATCTGAAAAACGCTGTTGTATATCCTCATACAACTCCCATGTAGCCTCATGTCGAGGTAATCCCTTCCAACTTATCAACACATCCCAACTCTCAACTTTATTCTTCAAGTAACCATAGATTTCCTTAGGTATAGCTTTCCATTCATAGTTTTCTGTCAACATAGAAATCTCATCCTTATTTTCTTTATGAGGGACGATCACCTTCCTTAATTGGGAAACATGCAAAACAAGATGTATACCTTCACCATCCGACAATTCGAGTTTATAAGCCACCGGTCCAATCCTTTCTACAATTTTATAAGGTTTGAAAAACTTAGGAGATAGTTTTTCATTCCTTTTCTTCCTCAATGAAGTCTGCTTATAAGGCCTTACCTTCAACAGCACCAACTCTCCCACTTGATATTGAACTTCTCTCCTCCTTAAGTCAGCGTATTTCTTCATCTTATCCTGTGCCAGCCGTAAATGTTCTTTCAAAACTCCCAGCACTACATCCCTCTCCTTCAACTGCTCATCCAATGATGAATTTGGTGTATCTCGATCTCCGTAATAGATCAGTGGAGGAGGTAACCTGCCATACACAGCTTGAAACAGAGTAATCCCCAAAGAACGATTATAAGTAGTATTATACCAAAATTCTGCCCAATGCAACCATTTCACTCATTCCTTCGGTTTCTCTCCACAAAAACACATAAATAACTTTCTACTCCTTGGTTTACTACTTCAGTTTGATCGTCAGATTGAGGATGATATGCTGTGCTATAATTCAGCCGTGTATCAGCTTGTTTGAACAACTCCCTCCAAAAATGACTTAAGAACACCTTATCTCTATCCGACACTATTGATTTTGGAAACCCATG
This sequence comes from Cucumis hystrix, assembly GCA_025688845.1. Lineage (NCBI taxonomy): Eukaryota > Viridiplantae > Streptophyta > Magnoliopsida > Cucurbitales > Cucurbitaceae > Cucumis > Cucumis hystrix. The sequence continues at coordinate 7,461,618 of CM046890.1, forward strand.
CAACCGAACAATTTCTCTAACAAAAACATCAAATACAGTCTTAGCCGTATCAGGATGTTTAAGTGGCAGAAAATGCCCATACTTACTAAAACGATCCACTACCACCAATATTACCTCCATTCCATTGACCTTCGGCAACCCTTTCACGAAATCCATGGAGATGTATTCCCAAACTCTATTAGGAACTTCCAAAGGAGTCAACAACTCAGCCGGAGACAATGTTAATGTCTTATTTCGCTGACAGATTAAGCATTCCTCACAATATTTCTTGACATCTTGCATCATTCCCTCCCAATATAGCTCTCCCGTCATTCTTTTATAAGTCCTCAAGAACCCTGAATGTCCTCCAAAGACTGAATCATGATATGTATGTAAGATCATTGGAATCAGTCTGGAAGTCTTCGCAATCATTAAACGACCTTTGTACATCAACATGTCTTGCTTGACTGAATACTTACTATTTGAATCTTCTCCTTTTTCTTCTATTTCCCTCCTGATTTTTTGCAATTTCTCATCCTTATTCACCGCTTCTTTAATCACGACAATATCAATTATATTGGGAGCCGTCAACTGATTCAGTTGAACCGAAGGTGGCATTCTGGATAAGACATCAACCGCCTTATTTTTGAGACCAGGCTTATATATTACTTCGAACGAATATCCCAACAGCTTAGATATCCATTTTTGATATTGAGGCTGTATCACCCTTTGCTCCAACAAAAACTTGAGTGATCTTTGGTCCGTCTTCACCACAAATTGCTGGCCCAACAAATAAGGACGCCACCTCTGTACCGCTATAACTACTGCCATTAGCTCTCTTTCATAGACCGGTTTCGCTCTGTCTCGGACTGCTAACGTATGGCTATAATAAGCAATAGGTCGCTTATTCTGAACTAACACTGCTCCCAATCCATATCCTGATGCATCCCTCTCTATCTCAAATGGTATACTGAAATTCGGTAAGGTCAAAACGGGAAGAGTCATCAGCTTGCTGGAGTTTCACAAAGGCCTCATGCGCTTCTTTAGTCCATTTGAATCCCGCTGTCTTTAACAACTGTATCAATGGGGCTGCAATTGTGCCATAATGTTGCACAAACTTTCGATAACAACCAATCAAACCAAGGAATCCTCGTATCTCCCTCACATTTACTGGAAGAGGCCATGCCTTAATGGCCCTTATATTTTCTGGGTCAACCTCCACCCCTTTGCCTGAGATAATATGCCCCAAGTAGTCTACGTTAGATTTTGCAAAACTGCATTTCTTCTTATTAGCGTAGAGCTCATTCTTTCTTAACACTTCCAAGATTATCTTCATGTGGTTTAAATGAGTCTCGAGGTCACTGCTGTATATTAGAATGTCATCAAAAAATACTAAGACGAACTTTCTCAAATAGGGCTTAAACACAGCATTCATCAAAGATTGGAACGTTGCTGGGGCATTAGTCAACCCAAAGGGCATTACTAGAAATTTATAATGACCCTCATGGGTTCTAAAGGCTGTTTTCTCCACATGTTCTGAACTCATTCGGATTTGATGATATCCAGCTTTTAGGTCAATCCTTGAGAACATCGTGGCTCCATTTAGCTCATCAAACAACTCTTCAATCACTGGTATAGGAAACTTATCAGACACTGTCACATTATTTAGAGCTCGGTAATCAACACAAAAACGCCAGCTCCCATCCTTTTTCCTTACTAATAACATAGGACTTGAATACGGGCTTGTGCTTGGCCGAATTATTCCTGACGATAACATTTCCTCCACCAATCTTTCCATTTTGGTTTTCTGTTGGTGTGCTTATCGGTAAGGTCTCACATTCACCGGATCCACTCCCTTCTTAAGGTGTATATGATGTTCAATGGCTCTACGGGGTGGAAGAGTTTCAGGCCACTAAAAAACATCCTCAAAACTCTTAAGTATCATAGCCACAGATTCTTCTACAGTCAACTCCTCCTCCCATAAATCTTTTCCTTCCCATACTTCACTTCTCTTTAAGGCTCTGCATTCAACTAGAAAGCTTTGATCTTCTTCCCCCAGTGTCTTCATCATTTTCTTAAGACTGACCCTTGCCTTGGTTAGGCTCGGATCTCCCTGTATCCTCACTTTCTTTCCTTGATGTGTAAAAGTCAACAACATATTTTTCCACTCTACTTCCGTTGTTCCTAGGGAATATAACTACTGCATTTTCAATATGGCATCCACCCCTCCGAGCTCCAAGGGTAGAAATTCATCCACAACCTTCCAATCCCCCAACATTAATTCTACAGCTTCACAAATTCCCTTTCCCTTGATTGCAGTTCCTAAACCAAGAATAAGACCATAATTCGATGTCTCCTTTGTTTTCAACTGCAACTCCTTCACCAATTTCTCTGAGATAAAATTGTGAGTGGCTCCACAATCAATTAACACAATAGCCGATCTCCCTTGTATTTCTCCTTTTTCCTTCATTGTTTCTGGATTAGAAAATCCCACTATAGAATTGATGGACAATTCCACCACCACTTGATTCTCCTCCACGATCTCCAGATTATTCAATTCTTTGTGGTTCCCCGCTTCTTCTTCTATAATTTCATATTCCTCTCCTTCTCCTAACACCACCATCATTCTCAATTCTCTTTGCTCTTTCATCTTACATTTGTGATCATGAGAGTATTTCTCATTACAGCAGAAACACAACCTTTCTCCTTCCTGGATTGAAATTCAGCATTCGATAAGCGTTTCGTCGGACCTTCTTTTTGAACCTCTTCTGTTGTACTGATGTATTATCGGGGGTCTATCACTCACTTTTGGGCATCTCCTCTCCCTTTCCAAAACCTGGGTTCCCCTTGGGGCCTAAACCCATAAGTGAATGTGTGGGTATTTAAATTGGGCTTCCACATTGCTATAGAAATGTGGAAATACCAACTTTGAATATAATAATATTATTTTTTGCTTTCTAAAATTTTTCATTAACAAACTAAAATGAACGTCTAGTAGTAAACGCCTAGAGTCGAATGATTGAAATTTGGTCACCTAGAGATATGGTCAACTTGTAATTTTGGATGCTTGGAGCTGGATGTGGTGAACTCAATGCCTGGTACTAGATGAGTTCAGATGAACGCCTTGAGATGGAGCCTAGACCTTGTTCATTGGATCTTGCCACCTGAAATTGAACGCCTAACATTTCTATCCAAAAGTTGCAAAAGAAGAAACTTATTAGATGAAGGTTGAATGCTATCTTTAAGATGTTCTAAAGCTCTGCTTGGTGTGGAAACAATTAGAAATAATATGGCACGAGGCCCCTACAATAAAACAACCAAACTCGATTGGAGCTACATCGAAATCGATCGAAATACCAAAACTCTTTAAATTTAGCTCGGTAACCAAAAACCAATAGGAATAATAATAGAGAGTTCATGAAATGTGTTTTTGTTGTTTTGTAATTAAGGTAAAAATGAATTTGTTTTAATTGAGAATAAAATCTCTAGATGTATAATTAAGGAAAAATATTCTAAGTGAGAAATAAAAAAATAAGTATTTGATAAAAATAATATTGTCACATCATTAGTCCAGATGGCAGCATGTGTAGAGATATCATCAAATCTCCACTTATGTGTATCTCTTCACCCTCTAAAACATGAAAGACTTTCACATGCTAATCATAGCAATGTGGGATTCTCTTCTCGAATAAAATAAAAACAAAATTTTCATTAACGATTTTTTTAGTAACTCAAAAGGAAATATTGATAAATTTGATAGCCTAACATTTTGGTTAAGTTATAGATTTTAAAACCTTCTATTCATGCTGAATTTGATTTGCAAAAACATATAAAAATGAGAGGAATTATTGATAATGCACAGCTGTTGGAATATTGACCCAGTCTCTGTTTTGGTCAAAAATAGCCATTTCAGAAACAATTTTTACTTTTTAAATCGATTTTGTCCTCTCACTCTCTTTTGAAAATTCACAAATAAACAAACACATATGATGTGGCAAAACACAATGGATTATTCCTCCAATGGACTTTTCATTATTTCACACAGTTTCTTTGTCCCAACTGTCCTATGAGTTGTAATGTAATATGACAAAAAGATAATTCTTTCCCTTTTTTTTTTCCCATTTCCTTTCTTCTTCTCTTCTCTAATTTCAATTTTTATAATTCTTTTTTCTTTCTTTTTGTGATGGCTGAAACTAAACTACCTTTAATTTTCAATGAATAAATAATTAAGGCATCATTGTGATGGAGAAGGGAGGCAGCCAAAGTCATATTGGGTGTAAACCTTTGACCACATTCGTACAAACCGATACGAAAACGTTTCGCGAGGTCGTACAACGTCTAACCGGGCCATCAGAAAGCCACACGACGCAGTCGAAGGGAGTTGGATCAAGGAGGCCAACTACAACCTCAAAACTCCATGAAAGGAGACAGTTGATCACAAGACCAAAGCTGCAAATTGTGAAACCATGTCCCTCCCATTTCAAGGCTACAATTGGCGAGCACCCTAGCTATATTATGAGCCCGCTCGGGACACCATCGAAGATATTGTCGAAGCTGTCTATTGGTGATGAAGAGAAGGAGGAGCTGAATAACATGGAAGAAGAAAAGGCAATCAAAGAAAGGAGATTTTATTTGCATCCATCTCCAAGGTCAATGGCTGTCTATGCCCAACCAGAGTTGCTTTCATTATTTCCTTTGGAGTCTCCAAAAAAAGTCAGCAACCATGAAAGCAAAATTAATTAATTAATCTTTAATTTTCATCTTTGTTCATTTTTCCAGGGACTTTCCCCATACATTTCTTCTCATTTTCTCCATGCTTTCTTCATAAAAATAAATTTAAAAAGAAAAAGAAAAAAAACTTACCAGTATCCTGATTATTAAAATGCACCTAAATATATATTTATTATTAACCTTTACTCAAATATGACGCTACTTTTATGCCAATTGAGCATATGAGAGATAATGTTCGTGAAAATTGTATCAAACGATTACTGTTCTTTCAATTTTAGCCCCCGATGTTAAATATGTTTATGAATTGGGAATGTGTTTGTATTGACATGAAAAAAAATATATTTTTTTACAAAGTCATGTTTAAAAAAGAAAAACACAATTCAAAATATGGTTTAAAAAATATTTGAAAAGCAATTGTTCGCACGAGGTTCTCAGATAAACTTGTTTCATGGAGTTGAACTTGGGTTCACGTTTTGTTATGTTAATTTGATGCAATACGATTCAATCTCTCTAAAATTTGATCCTCTGATCTCCTCTCAATTGAATGTATACATTTAATTTGAGGAAGCAAACTACATGATGTTTTTGAAGTTGAAATCTTAAAAAAATGTTTGTATCCAAAGAAACTTGAGCTTCAATAGTGGTCAGCTTTAAGATTGTTTGGTGAATTCTCTTTAGGTCTCTATGCATAGAATTTTTAACTCCACAAATGAAAGAGCTCCTTTGTTTATAAAGTTCTTTGGTTGGGCTTTATGGACTTTGACTTTATTGGTTTATGGACGAGGCCCCTAGGCTCAATTAGTTGGATTTGGACACTATTTAATATTTGGGCTAAGCCTATTTTTGGGCTTAATTGAATTTTATCGATAAATAAAACAAGGGCAGTCAAGGAGAATAGCAAATTATGACTTTTACTTTGGGAAAATAGCAAATTTATTTTTAAATTGTTAGAATAGCAAAATTGAAAAATCTGAAAAATAAATAAATGAAACAATGTCTCAAATGCCCCTAGCCAATTCAAAAACAGTCCTAAATACAATTGTTCACCTAAAACCCAAATATCCTGTAATTAAATAACACATCCTTGTTGAATATGTGCACGTTTAGGTATTCAAAGCCGAAAAGAATCCAACTTCACTATCTTCCACTTTCCTAGATTCCACCAAATCTTCAAAGTCTTCGATCAGTTGCAGAAAAGATTGGAGCTTCAAGCTTCGTCCTCCAAAAAACCTTCAAAGTTTTCATACATTCAGCGCAAATCAAAGGATTTTCTCCTCAAAACCTTCAAGGTCAGAAAGAAAAAATGTAAAGTATAATATCTTTTTAGTTTTTAATTATAGTTTATTAGATACAATTGTGAATATCAAACATCAACCACATACCAGTGAACGAATGGTGATGAAGGAGACTGATGCGGTTGGGCGTGCGATGCATGAAAGAACAAGCGGCGCAAACACAAAAGCTTAATCATCTCACTTTTAGACTACTAATGATGTCCTTTTCATCAAAAGCATCTGTGAATATCCTGATTCACTCTTGTTGCTCAGGCCGCTAACACAATACGCCTCTTTTGTGCACTGTGAAGCTTCACTCCACCATGCAGTTATTTTCTACATGACTTCCTTTACCCTTATGTGCAATAACAAGTAGCTTATTGACAGGAAGAAGAAGAATGGTTTGGACATAATTTCGTTTTACATTCATTTAATACATACTTTGAACTTAGTATAAATTTCCTTTCGAAATCTCTTAATACATTCGTATATAAAACATCATTTCAAATCAGTAAGAACTTTAAAGAAAACCTTTTTATATAAACAAACTCTTTTCAGAAGAAATCACTCACAATAACTTAATTAACTTAAACCCGGATTGCTTCTACACTTCTTCTTCTCGCGTAGTCCTTCAACAACAACTTAACACTTAGCTTTTATTTTCAAACTTTCAGAATCCTCTCTTCATCTGATTCTTTCCTCTATTTATACTAATTCCAAATCAGATTAGTCATCCTTAAACTCTTAATAATTCGCCAGTTTCTACTCTTAGTGGCACACGTGTAAGTTCTATGTTCATCTTAAACATGCTTAGCTCTTAACCTTACACATAAACCCCTATCAAATCAAGATTAAACATTTCTTCGTCTTACTTCATTTCGCAAAGAACTTTGAATCACCTTATAATACTTAAACGTAGAATGTCTTATCGAGTTATCTTACTTCTTGGCGAATTAACTCGAATCGCCAACTTTTTAATGCAACCTTCCATTCAAAACGCTTCTCCAAACACTTAGTCAAATTTTAGCCCTTCTAACTTAGGTACAGTTAGCCCTTCTCCAAATAGTGATCATTATATAGCTCTACCTACTTGCACGAAAGCAATCAAGCGCATGGCCAAGGCCCTACCGCCCATCCCTCTGCGCCAAGAATACTAAATAAGTGATTTTTGGGCTGTTTTGATATTTTTGGAGATTTGAAGGAAAATTTTGGATATTTTTATGTTCAAGGGACTAAATAAAGAATAAATATGAATTTTATAGATCAAGGAGGCTTAAGAGGAATCTCACGACCAAGGCTTTGTTCAAGTGTTGTGAGTAATACTGTGATTTCTAATGTATTTATTAAGCATGTTTCCAAGCTCCACAAAAAATAACTTGTGAGTAACAAAATGTTTAACTGATTTATGAACATGATTTCTAAGTTATTATTTCAAGTTATGAGTTACGATGAAAGTTTACTCACATGATATTTCAAGCTATGTTATGATTTTATGATCAAGGAAATATTTCAAAACTTTCAAGAAAATATTTCAATATTTTCAAATGTTTTTATACAGGGTCGAATATTTCATGAGATCTATTATATACATGTGGTTAACTCCGTACTGATGGTAGGGTGACGAGCCTATAGTTTATGGGCCATCAGGAAGGGTGTATTGTTATGCCTTAAAGGAGGAGGGTTAGCTACCCATCGACTGTTCGATCTATGAACGAAGGGGTAAAATACTGCCCGTGGCTATGGACAATAGTCTTCGAAAATCTATTCAAATGTTTCAAGTTTCATCTTACGACTGTTTACTGATAAATGTATTTAAGCTTCGGTTTTATACTAAAATGTTTATGAAAACATGTTTTCTAAAACCATTGCTCACTAAATTTGTCAACTTACCCTTTCAAAAATGTTTTCCCTCTTTCCAGGTACAAATTGTGGATCTCTTTATACTAAGCTTACTACTGTCAGGCCAACTTAGTTTTTGTTATGCAAGAACATTGTTTTGTTTAAAGTAGTATTGTGATTGTTCATAAATTTATAACTTCATGTTTGTCCATTTTTCATGATACGTTTTAAAAAGATTTCATATGGGTTGCACTACGGGTTCCAAAGTATAATTTAAATGTTTATTTTTATTGAAAGACTTCTATTGTTTAAAAGTTTTGCAAGTGTTCATGTCGTGTATCGGTTGAAGTTGTTTCGGAGACGAACGACTTCAACTAACATCATGCCACGTCTTGGGCCAAGCAAGCAGGTGCTCGGAACAGGGTGTGACAAGAAGTACCCTCATCGAACTTGGAGTCCTATTTCTGATGAAACTCTCTGTCAGCCAGAATGTAACAAGCACTACCAAAGACATGAAAATATTTCACATTTGATTTTCGACCCTTTCAAAGCTGATAATTTGTACAAAGAGTTCCTGAATGAAGCAATGTGATTATGAATAGGACAAGTTGTATGTAATGCTTCGACCCAAAAGTATCTAGGAAGTTTTTTGCATGAAGCATAACTTTGGTCATTTCTTGCAGAGTTCTATTCTTTCATTCAACAACACCATTTGACTAAGGAATCGAAGGAGCTAAGAACCCATGGACAATACCTTTAATGCAACAAATTCTAGAATTCCCTACCATGATCACTATGAATTTGAATAATTGCTCTCTCTTGTTTATGTTGGAGTTGTAAACACACAGAGCACGACAAGCTTTGAACGAGTTAGGTCTTTTTGGAAGAAACTTCAATTAGGTGTATCGTTGCTTGATATATATTATATTTGCATAAGTTATATCGTGTCTTTATCATGCTAGGCTTTAAGTAAGAGACTATTAGGTGACTAAATAGGGTTATGCGTTAAAATTTGCATTCCTATTCGTGCATTGCCGACTTGCTAATGATAGGCATGTTGTGCAGGTTTTCCTTTCTACCGTCTAAGAGTAAACGAAGTAAGGTTTCCTAGTAAGTTCGGGGTCGAAGATAGGGAAAGATTATGCAAAATATATTTTTACCGAAACTATTTCTATCGTCTAAGTGTAAACGAAGAAAGGTTTCCTAATTATCCTATTGTGAAACTAAATCATATTGTATAACTATACAGTAAAGATTATGCACAATATATTTTTACCCTAACTATTTACACTAAAGTTGTTGGCAATGCAAGGTGAGCATAGCGAGATAATGGAAATGAATATTGAGCTCATTTCTAGGCATGGAGATGAAGGAATGGTTTAATTATCTAAACAAAAGGAATTGTGCTTTAATAATTAAAAATGATATAAAACATTTATTAACTTTGAATTAAGGCGAGCAACCTCCCGGTGCTTTTGCCATACTTGCTTGCCTCTCGGGATCCAGGTACACAAAGTTAATCTATGATTTATTCCTCATAATTTTATTAGTACTATAAGTGATTTCTTCTTGATTAAGGTGGGCAACCTTTTGGTACTTTCGCTACACACATTGTCTTCTCTGCAACTTATGCGAAGAAGAAACGTGGCAATAAGATTGTACTGCTACAACCTTCTTGCCACTCGCTATGCTAAATGCATGTTCTCACTTGTCAGATGATTATAATCAATCTTATTGTTCTTCTCTTGAGTATAAATGCTTTTTGACATCGCGTTTAACTCAACAAACCTATAATGCTAACACTATGATTTTATAGGTATTGAAAACACAATTCATTATCAACAAGCTAAACAAACAAAATGAAAAGGAAAAGTAACTGAAAAATGGGAGAGTGGAAGAAGAAATACACTGTATTCATAAAAATAACTTTAGGCCTTTCAACCATGTCAACTTTGCAAAACAATATAATAAAGATACAAAATGAAAAACATAAGAAAGTGTTATGCCTCAGAGTGTGATTTCTCATACTCTTTGGCTCTGATTTTTGCTTGTTGATAAGGGGAAAGATGAAGTGGATGAACTTTCTCTTTCCCTCTTTGTTTTAGATTCTCACCTAAAACTCAAGGGGAAGGGAGTAGACAGATGATATAAGGAACTTACCTTCCGACCAATTTTTGTGCACATCTTGTTCTCAAGTAAGAGGCTGAATTTATAGGCAAGAATTGATGTTGACAGGCCACCACACGTCATTAATGCTTCTGAAAAGCTGCAACGGCGTCGCACAGAAGTCCTTTTGTCCTTTTTTGACTTTCTCACTAACCAATTTTGTTTGTTAGTGCTTCATGATGCCTAGCTTGTTTGTTTTTCGTTGCGTAGCTAAATGTGTCTCCTCACGTCAATGTTATATCACAGAGCATCACTTATTTTGCCTAAAATCCTGCAATTAGACCACTAAAACATAATAAAATAGGGATGAAGTTCTTTTGTGTCATGTAATTCACAAATTAATCAAACCGCCTACTTTTTCCTTGTTTTTCTTTTATTCTCATGCGATTAGACTTCATTATTTTACATAAAATGTTGCAATAACTTGTATTTCTACAAGTTATCAATCATGAAGAGTTATCAACACACACAAAAGCATACTTCTTTCTTTCCACCTAGACTTTCAACCAGCAAAGTTTCCATTAGATCCATGTGTAATGCGTGATTGGTAGTACATTGACTAAAAGTCTTGTGAGAAGCCTTGACTTGTTTGCCTACCTGACACTCTCCACGAAACGCATCAAACTCTGTCTTTATTGAAGGAATTCCTAGGACAGCTTTAGCACGAAGAGCTTTGCGAATATATGGAAGCGACCCCACTTCTACTTTCATATAGGTAATATTGATTAAGAGTATTCTATCATTACTCCTTATGTAAAACAAATATCAATATAACCTTAAAATCAACAAATCACGCACACTAGAACATCATAGAAATGGAAAGAAACTATAAGTTTTGAAGTGTGTCAACTATGAATTAGTTTGTCTATTGAACCTAGATCTTTGGATCTCTAATCAACTAGGTTAAGTTTCCACTAGATAACTCATTTCATAGGCTTTATCCCTATTTTCCTCAAGTAACTTTCTCTCTTGACAATCATTTCTGAAAGTTAAATTAACATTCTAGCGGAAGAGAATCGAACTAAAACACTAAGATTTCATAAATTTTGAGAATTAAGTTTGTTAAGAAAATTGGAGAAAAATAGGATCTTTGAACCCTCAACTTTGAATTTGAAAATTCTACTTAAATTTTGGATGAAGTCAAGTTGTGAACCACCACAAGATTCTTCTCTACTATTCTTAAGGCTTAGAACTTGATTGTAGGATAAAAAAGGTGACCAATTTTATGAGTATTTTTTTAGAGAAAACAAATTTTTAAAAATTGGATGATTTTCACCAAAAATTCAACAAGTTTCATCAATCAAAATTTGCATTAAATAGCCAATGTACATGCAAAATATTTGCAAAACAATTATACTTAACAAGCATTTGGATAGTGGATTTTGTGGAAGAAGATGAGAACACAACACCTTTCTCAAGCATGGTCCTTACTCAAAATGAGTGACAAGTTGGAAAATATCACTTTGATAAGTCAAATATTTTGACTTTTGAAAATGAATTTAAAAAATTCTTTTAATTTTCCAAATTTGATTATTCAATTATATAATTGTATTATTTAATCTAAATAATTAATTTTAAGAAAAATTTACATAAATAGAAGAAAATGAAAAGTATTTACAAGCAAAAAACAATGGATACTTTGGGCTTGGGTTAAAATTTTAGTTATTCATTTTGGGCTTGGATTAAAATTTTGCTATGGACCGTAAATAGTTTGTCAATTCTTCTATTTTTAAAAATTCTCCTAATTTAAAATTATTTTAATTAAATAATAACAATAATTATATATTATATTTAATTAACTTTAATAATACATTATTATTTTCTACCATATATCCCAACAATCCAATTGACCTAATTCAAATTTCTATTTTAATTTTCAATATTTAAATCTTATTTAAATATTATTTCTCTCTTAATTTGTAATAATTAATTATATTAACGATTCATTTTCTCAACTAATTCAAACCATTCTAATTTTTAATCACTCTGCTCTAAGTTTAATTCCATAACAAGCTAGTAAAGGGACTTAATTGACCTATAGATCATGAGTTCCAACGATCCAAGATTAACTAGTTAGACTCTTTTAACCCAGTTAATCAACATTCATTAACTAATCGGGACTATTCACTATAGCCCGTAGATGTACTTTCTTCACTTTAGATTTAGTTTATAACAATAATTGTAAGTCGATCCTTCACAGGTTGTTTGTAATTTCAGTTCGGTCAACTTACCATTTTATCTCAATATTCTATTTTATTTCTTAAGCCTAAGCTGGTCATATCTAATGAACAATTGGTTTAATGTCCAATCTTTAAACTAAATCCCTCTTGAGCCAATGAGAGAGCAGGACCTCTTTGTTCAAGACTTAGAGTTAGCACTTAAGGAACAACCTATCAGCTAACCCCGAAAGCGAACAGAAGAGAATTTCATCTTGCACCTTACGTCCCCAACTATGCACCCAATCTGACCTTTGAAAGGAGAGGTTTATTGGGTCGGTGCTAATGAACTACCCTCACTTATGCAAATTTAAGGATAATCTCATGGGAGCAGGAGTTCATAGTTAGCTCAGGAATAAGGTCGAGTTACCTAGGTCATCAATAATCAAAATAATCAGTTTTATTCAATTAATGATGTTATAATATAAAAGTGACTATTTCATGGTCCAATCTTATACAATCTCATTGCATAGGATGCCTCCACTCGCATGTCTCTACGTAAGCATCTTTGGATCACATGTCATAGCCCCTCCCTAGAAACTTCTCTAACAACAAGAAGAGATGTGAAGCCAGCATATGCCGACTCTCTTACGACACATATCTACCTTTTAAAAACTTAAACCTTAACTAGAGAGATTCCTACAATAGTATTTTAATAAAACTCGTCAGAGAAACACAGAGGAAACCTTTATAATGCACATTGTAACAAAACTTTTAATTTTTAAACAACTTAATTGAAACAAATTTTAACATAACTCAAAAACTCTATTTAGACATTCAACACATAAGTCCATCGAGGACATTGATAACCTAAACCAGTTGAACAAAGTGAACGACTAGCAACTGTAAGCTCAGCTTTGGGATCACAATATTTACCTTTGAAATGAAAACATTGTGAACTGGAAAAGCCAATGAGTGACTACTTTAGATAAACAAGAATAATCTTAACTTTCTTTCCTAGATTTTATAAAACATTTATAAACATTTGTCAATATTTAAGCTCTTAAAACATTATCTCAATATCCTTTGATCTTTTACTTAATTGTTGTGCTACTGAACTCAACAACTCATTTAACCCCATTGTAGTAGAGATTACTCAATACAAATGATGGCGGTCTTAATGAGTTTGCTAGTTGGCTTTCCAACTCATCTAACCACTTTTTGGTAGAGATTACTTGATATAGACAAAGGTGTTGTAAAAATTCCGATGATGACGATCAAAAGAACTTGCTGCATCGTGATGAATCATTACCCTGAAAGCAAAATTCGGCCAGACCGTGGTGTTAATCTTACTGCCAGTTGCTCTCCAAGGTTAACACAGCTCCCTAATCCTGATGAGCACTCACCGGAAAAAGAAATAGAAACGATGAAGGATTGCTCAGAATTTTGTATCTCAGTAGGGAGGAAGATTTAGAGAGAAAGGTAGAGATGAGAAGGTTTTTTGTGTTGAGTGAAAATGAAGTGGAGAAGGGCTCTATTTATAATGGAGTCCTCCTCAACTGGCATCTAAAAATTCGTCAAAAGAAGGGCGTGGAGGAAAGATCGGATGCGGCGTGAAATGTGGAAGACCTACTATTCGGGGCGACTGGGAGAAGTGGTCCGAATTGCGATGCGTGGCAAAAACCTTTACGACTGTGTCACTGAGTGAAACATGTCGGGTACTTAGGGGAACCAAAAAACTATTCGGATGAGTATAAAAAAATACATCCTTATTCGCGCAAGCGCGGTTGCCCGAGCCCGCCCAGACGGCGGCAAGCGTGGTGACAGGATCATACTATCACCATCAACACAATTTATATTTCCCTAGTGGTACTTCACTATTTAAACACATTTGCCTCTTCCAAATTTTCCAATGCGGGACAACAATATAAATAACTGTGAATTGGGCCAAAAGCCCACAGGCTTTTCCAACAATCCCCCACAAAAGACTATAGCGGCAAAGTTACAGGATAATCGAGAGAAAGATAGTTTTGAGCAAGGATGGGATATTAAGCTTAGGCATCAATATCCGAAGATTTGAATTGATGCGTAGTGAAGTAAGGCACCAACTTTGTTAAAGAAAGTGAAATTAGATCTTGAACTTTCTTCAACACTGGTTGAGACCCTTACAACACGCTCTATCCCTGATTCTGGTCATCGTTTCTGCAATATGAATTTGTGTCTTTATGGCCATGCACATAGAATGAACCTCTGGTCATCATGAAAGCTCTAGAAAGAGGTCCTTAAACTCTTTTATAGAAGGCAGCCCCACCTTCACAATCATGTTATATGCTCCATCAAGTTTGCTAAAGCAAACCACCAAATAAGGGCTATAGAGACTTCACCATTATCCATAGAGTTATGGATCACATAAAGGTTTTAGTAGCATCCATCTAGTTTATAAATGACTGTCTGCACAAATGGGCTATGGACCATCAAGTCTGTCATACCAGACCACCTAATTAGAGGCTATGGACCATCAAGTCTAACTAGACCACCAAAAATCAAGTGCTATGGATCTCCGAAGGGCTTTAGTCCCATGTTTATTGAGGAATCGAGAACCATTTTTCTAGACAGTCCTTTGGTTAAAGGATCAGCCAAGTTTTTCTCAGATCGAGCAAATTCTAAGGAAATAGTTCCTTCCTTTAGCAAGTGTTTCACGACTCCATGCATAAGACGTATGTGTCTTCTCTTTCCATTATAAACACTGTTCTTGGCGATACTATGGCTGCCTGTGAATCACAGTGTACGGACACAGGCACAGATGTCCCCCACAATGGTACATCTCCTAGTAGACTTTTAATCCACTCAGCCTCTTGTCCTGCCAGTTCTAATGCTATAAACTCAGATTCCATAGTGGATCTGGCTATGCAGGTCTGTTTAGCAGACCTTCCAAGATATTGCTCCTCCCCCGCGCAAAAATACGTACCCACTAGTAGAGTTTACCTCATAGTTATCTGTAACCCAGTTTGCATCACAATATCCTTGTAATATTGCAGGAAACTTATTAAAGTGCAAACTGTAGTTTATAGTTCCTTTAAGATATCTCAACAGATGACGTAAGGCATCCCAGTGGTATTTATCAGGATTATGTGTATATCTACTCAATCTACTGACAGCATATGCAATATCGAGTCTAGTGTGGTTCATCAAGTACATAACACTACCTATGACCTTTGTATATTCAGGTTGAGATACACTCTCCTTTGTTCTTTTTAAGATGTTTACTAGCATCGTAGGGAGTTTTCATTGGAGAGACATCGAAGGAGTAAAATTTCTTTAGTAAATTCTCAGTGTAATGAGATTGAGATAGAGATAAACCATTTTCATTTTTCCTAATTTTAACTCCAAGAATTATGTCTGCTTCACCTAGGTCTTTCATTTCAAAGTGTGATGACAGGAACAACTTGGTGTCCTTTATTAATCCAAGTTTGTTCCAAAGATCAACATGTCATCGACATATAGACATATTAATATGCACTCAGCTCCAGACATCTTTGAATAAACGCACGTGTCTGAGGAATTTACCTTAAATCCATTGTTTATCAAAGTGTCATTAAATTTTTCATACCATTGCTTAGGAGCCTGCTTAAGACCATAAAGAGATTTTTTAAGTTTGCATACTTTGTTTTCTTGGCCAGGAAATTTGAATCCTTCTGGTTGAGTCATATAGATTTCTTCTTCTAAATCACCATTTAGAAAGGCAGTTTTTACATCCATTTGGTGAATAAGAAGGTTGTGAATGGCAGCTAGTACAATTAAGGCTCTAATAGTGGTTATTTTTGTTACAGGGGAATAGGTGTCAAAATAATCAATACCTTGCTTTTGAGTATACCCTATTACTACTAGTCTTGCCTTGTATCTATCTATTGACCCATATGTTTTTTTTTTTCTTTTGAAGACCCACTTGCACTTAATTGGTTTACTTCCTTTAGGAATGTCTACTAATTCCCATGTTTGGTTCATGGTTAGTGAATCCAATTCGTTTTTAATAGCCTCCTTCCACATACTGGACTCTACCGAGCTTAAGGCCTCTTGATAAGTTTTAGGATCTTCATCAATTAAAAACAAGCTAGTGAAATTGCAATCAATTTCATTGTGCCTTTCTACTATAAAGGTGCTTAGGAAATCGGGTCCAAAACTTTTTTCAGTTTTCTGTCTGTTACTTATTCTAGGTTCTAAATCATATCTTACGCTAGAAGTATCTACCTCAGGTGTATCACTAACAACCTTGGGGTTATTTAGATCATGCATATTTTTTTTATGGACAAGGAACAGACAGAGATCTCTTTAAAGGAAGTACATGCTCAAAGAATTATGCATCCCTAAATTCATTTATGCTTTTATCATTCAAACACATAAACCTATATGCAACACTATTTTGAGCATAACCGATAAATATACAGTCAAAGGTTTTAGACCCTACTGTGGATTTCTTCAGTGCAGGAAATGGTAACTTAGCCAAGCAACCCCACACTTTCAGGTAGTTGAGATTAGGTCCGTATCCTTTCCAGAGTTCGTAGAGAGTTTTGTCCAGTTTTCTGTGGGGAACCCTGTTAAGAACAAAACAAGCAGACAACAAGGCTTCCCCCCACATATTGTTAGATAGACCAAAGCTTAATAATATAGCATTCATCATTCCCTTAAGAGTTCTATTTTTATGTTCTGCTATGCCATTTTGTTGTGGTGAGTAAGGGGCAGTGAATTCATGAATAATTCCATTTGATTCACAATATTCTTTTAGAGTTCTATTAGAATACTCACCACCTCTATCTGATCTTAATCTTTTTATCTTTTTGCCTAGTTGATTTTCAGACTCTGCCTTAAATTTAATAAACATGCTACTAGCTTCATCTTTTGATTTTATCAAGTAAATCTTAGTATATCTAGAGAAGTCATCAACAAAAGATACATAATAATTCTTGCCTCCTCTACTAGAGGTGTTTCTAAAATCAGCTAGATTCGAGTGAATCAACTCTAATAATTCAGTACTTCTTGTCATAACAGGTTTGTAAGGTTTCTTAAAGCACTTACTTTCTACACATACAGGACATTTACCAGTTTCATGTGATTCACATGCATTAATTAGCTTTAAATCTTTAAGCTTCCTAATTGATGCAAAGTTCGCATGTCCTAGTTTACCATGTCATAGATCAATAGATTCAATTATGTAGGCAGAACTAGAAACATTCGCATTCATAAAGGCAGTATTCAGTACAAAAAGTCCATTAGACAGATACCCCTTACCAACACACTCTCCATTTTTGGTGAGGACCACTTTGTCGCCTTCCAGTATAATCTTAAGACCCGCTCGATTCAACAGACTCCCAGACACCAGGTTCCTACGTAGGGAAGGGATATACAAAACATTACGTAGGGATAAAGTTTTTCCAGAGGTTAATTTTAAAATAACCTTCCCTTTCCCGATTACTCCTGCGGTGGCTGAGTTTCCCATGAACACGTATTCTCCATCAGTAGCGTCCTCGTAGTCATGGAAAAAATCTTTGTTGGTACAGAAGTATCTTGATGCTCCAGTATCCAGAATCCATTCAGTCTTGTTTTCAATTAGGTTTACTTCCACAACTGCAGCCATGACTTCATCATCTTGTTCATCAAGGTTGGCTTGAGGTGCTGGTCTTTGGTTGTTTCATTTCCCCTTCCTTTGATTGCACTGATAGAATTTGTGTCCTTCCTTTCCGCAGACATAGCAAATGAGTTTTCTTTTCTTGATTTTTCCTCCAAGGGCCTTGAACTGCATCTTTTCTGGGGTTCTCCCATCCTGCCTTTTATCCTGTTTTGTTCTGTCTTTGTTTACAAAAGAAGACTCAACTAGGTTAGCATTAACATAATTTAAATTTTTGGAAGCTAACTTATCTTTTAATATGTTGGCCTCTTCTGTACGCATGTGGCTTATCAGATCTTGGAGTTTCAGATGTTTCTTCTTGTGCTTCAAGTGATTTCGGTAGTTGCTCCAGGAAGGAGGGAATTTTTCCACTAAAACATTAGCTTGAAGTATCTCACACATCTTCATACCTTCAGATAGGACATTTGCCACAAGATTTTCGTACTCATGTATCTGTTCCACAACTGGCATATCATCTGTCATTTGGAACTGCAACCATTTTCCCACAACGTACTTCTTCTGCCCAACGTCGTCTCCACCATAGCGAGACTCCAAAATGCACCAGATGTCTTTGGCAGATTTTTGGATTACAAACAAGTCAAACATGGGATCCGACATATGGTTCAACAGATGCCCACGAACTGTCTTGTTGTCCTTCTTGTATTTCTCGGGATTAATTGCAGAAGCTTTCTTTATCTGGTCAGCATTGACGACAAGGGATCCCGTGGATGATTTTGGATCAGAGGGTGCTGGAGGATCGATTGGTGGTGCTAGAGGATCAGTTGGTGGTTCGATGGTGAGGACGTAATCGACTTCAAGTTGTTCGAAAAATATGAATAACTTCTGGGACCAACGACTGTAGTTTGTTCCGTCGAGTGGCTCCAGTTTGGACAAGTTGAGTAGAACTTTGTTTTTGATCGACATCGTAATTTTGCTTTCAGATTGTTGTAAAAATTCCGATGATGACGATCAAAAGAATTTGTTGCGTCGTGATGAATCACTGCCCTGAAAGCAAAATTCGACCAGACCGTGGTGCTAATCTTACTATCGGTTGATCCCCAAGGTTAACACAGCTCCCTAATCCTGACGTGCACTCGCCCAAAAAAGGAATAGAAACGATGAAGGATTGCTCAGAACTTTGTATCTCGGTAGGGAAGACGATTTAGAGAGAAAGGTGGAGATGGGAAGGTTTTTTGTGTTGAGTGAAAATGAAGTGGAGGAGGGCTCTATTTATAATGGAGTCCTCTTCAACTGGCATCTAAAAATTCGTCAAAAGAAGGGCGTGTGGAGTGAAATGTGGAAGACCGACTATGTTTAGGAAAGATCGAATGCGGCGTGAAATGTGGAAGACCGACTATTCGAAACGACTAGGAGAAGTGGTCCGAATTGAGACGTGTGGCAAAAACCTTTACGACCGCGTCACTGAGTGACACATGTCGGGTACTTAGGGGAACCAAAAAACTATTCGGATGAGTATAAAAAAACTACATTCTTATTCGCACATTTGCTCAAGCTCAAGCCCACTTGCCCAAATGACAACACACGTGATGATAGGGTCATACTATCACCATCAACACAATTTGTATTCCCTTAGTGGTATTTCATTATTTAAACACATTTGCCTCTTCCAAATTTTCCAATGTGGGACAACAATATAAGTAACTTTGAATTGGGCCAAAGGCCCACAGGCTTTTCCAACAACAAAGACAGTCTCGATGAGTTGTAGTTTCCACCTAACTCTGTTGTGGTAGAGATTACTCAATACAGACAACCAACATCCTGTTGGAAACAGGGTAACATTTAACTATCTCGAAATGTATGTCACTATTAATATTTAGATGGATAACTAGGCATCCAAAAAGGTCCTTATCTTTATATACCTTTGAGATAGGAAACTAGGCACCAAGGGTACCCTCATCTCAATATAATTGTTCAAAGGTGGATAACTAGGCATCCAATGTGGCCTTTACCTCTAACAAGTCTCCGTGATAGGAAAACTAGGCATCAATTAAAGCCCCTATCACAGTAAACATCTATGCATAGGAAATTCCCTCGTATGGTAATAATAAATTTCTAGGTATGTCGGATATAAGCTATAACATGGTTCAGCTTACATTCTTAGAATTCAAGTTAACTCATACTTCACTCTTGCTTTGAAATGCTCATAAAACTTACGTCAACTCAAACTCAAGCTTATAAAGCTTAAAAAAATATATTATGCTTAGAACAAATTTTGTTTAAAATGACTCATTATAAAATCATTATTTTCTCTACTTTTCTTTACTAAAAACATTTTGAACACATTTTCTTTGCTTTAGTCTCTCAAGTAAACCATATTCTTAGCTTATACACCATACTGTTACAAGACCCTGGTCTTTCTTAACAATCAACTACACTTATCTTAATATTTCACTTTAAGCCCTGTATACTTGATTACATACTTTTATTTATAAAATCATGTTGAGAATCTTACTTAAGCAAACATCTTTCTCATGGGTTTATCGTTTCTCACTTGAAAACTTAGCTTTAAACTTAAGCTCTGTTAATGAACTTGATAATATCCTCAATGAAATCACATTCAGATAACTCAAGCTCAATTGTAAACTCTTCCTTGGCTAAATCTCATGCTTTGAAAATAACTTTCTAGAATCAATGTGCAAATCATATTCATTAAACATCAAACATACTCAAATCATTTAGCTAGTAAATCATGTATAAAATCAATATTTAAACACATTTTTTTGTCACTCGCCGATTGAAGCTAGAATTTTTGGGCTTATAGAATTGTCCAATCTCTTCTTGACCTGAAAATCAAACCATATTTGGATAGTCAAACTTCCTAATCTATTGATTTCACTTTCATGATGGGCAAATAATGACGATCAAAGGTCATCTTCAACCTCTAGCCTTAAGAAAAAATTTCATATTCTAACTTTCTAATCACACTCTGATGATTCAAAAACCTCATTTCCAGACCAAAGTAATTAAATTAACCTATGTAAACCTCTTACCCATAAATAGAACACCTTTAAAGTTTGGGCATATGAAACGCTCTCGAACTCCTTGAATCAATGAAACATTCCATGGTGTATAACCTTTTTTTTTAACAGCAACAAACACCTACAAAAGCTTGCTTATTTCCCTCCTTTCTTAACCAAATTACCCAAAAATTCTTTCATCAAATACATAAGAAACCTCTTAACTGACTAACATGTGAATTTAGAACTTTAAAATTGCTTGGACTGATCAGAATTCATCCTCAAAAACAGCCTTGCTCTCATTCAACCGAAATCTTGTACAGTATTCAGTTTCTTATAATTCCAGCAATTTCAAGAAATCTTACATCCTCCATGAAAAATTGATAGAAGCGGATATGAACTGACTAAGCATCAAATTATTAATTAGATTTTATTAAATAATTGTAATGTAATTTTAATAGTTTTCAGTTTTATCCTTTTTAATAATATTTAAATAGAGTTACTTTAGTCTTTTTATAATGCATTAGTGTTTTATTGAGAGGTTATTTAAGTCTTACCTTTAGATTGTTTAAAGGGAGTTTTTTAACAATTGAATTTTTAGGGCTTTTCTATAAAGAAAATTCTTTGGTAGATGACTCATCTCCATCTATTTGCAACTTTTTATAATATGTCAAGAACATTCACAAAAGTTTGATCACCTTTTTTTGTGGAGTGTTTAAACTTGGAGTGAGGAACTAGTTCTCCTTATCTCTTGGTTTTCGATCAAAGGATAATCCAAATCTAACTCTTTCCCTTAGGTGTTGTCAAATTGATTTCGCGGTTTTAGAATTTATTAGAGATTCACCAATTGGTTCCTAATTTTCAAATCTTAGGGTCTTCATATTATGAGATTTTAAAATTAGTTCACATAGATGTTTGAGGCCTTTTGAAGTATCTTCTCTCGGTGGTTCCAGATAATATATGACTTTCATTGATTAGTCAAGCAGAAAGGTATGAACTTGTTTTCTCAAACATAAATCTAAGGTTTTATCTATTATCGAACTTGGAAAGTGATTTAGAATGAGACATATCTAAAAGTTAAAATCTTGAGGCCATACAATGGTGAGGAATATGTTGACGAGAAATTAAAAAAGTTATATGCAGACCAAGTGAGGAGCTAGAAACATAATCATAAGAGATGAAATTCATTCATTCTCGACTTTAGGGTAAGAAGATAATTATTTCCTTAAATGGTATCTCTAAGACTTGAACAAATGGTCCTATAATACTTGTACCTCATATTCCATTTGTTTGTCAAGCATTGGGAACAATTAAGAATTTTTGATAGATCTCGAGCTAAGTTAAACAAATCAGGATGTTATTTTCGAGTTAGCAAAGTAGAGCAAGTGCCTTGGTAAATGAAAACTCGGAACAGAGATGTTCAGACTTGGTCATGTTAGGTCGAGAGAAAAAGTAAAGAGCAAATCCTGATGGTCTCGAGACTATGACGGACCGAGATGAAACACAAAAGGATTCAGAAGAGTAATCCTGAGGCAACATTGGTGCTTGATTAGTTGAGATAAGGGACGGAAAGCTTAAGAAATATAATCCTGGGGCAATCTCGGTGTTGGTTTGATCGAGATCAGAAGAGGAGAAAGGAAACTATAGGACTCTCAAGCAATCTTGGGAACGAGTCTGACCAAAATTGAAGGTAAAAGAGAAAATTTGAAGGATCTCAAAGCTATATGGGGTTGTGCTGGCCGCGAGTTGAAATAGGAAGGGAATTGAAAAGCTCTCAGGCCATCCTGAGTCTATGTTTGGCAGATATTGGAGGTAAGGAAAACTAATTTGAGTTCCAAGTCATAACTTGGGACCCTTTTCGGCCAAGAAATGAGCAGTTGTTGGTGGATCTCTGGCCAATCTCGGTGAGGAGCATTAAGGGATATTTGGCGCATGGTTAATTCAGGAATTCTTGTAGGTAAGAGTTAGCATTGTTCAGATATAAGATTTATTTCAAGCTCAATCGACCCTCATTACCCTTATTCCTCACCATTTTATTTCAAGAGAAGGTTGAGAAGAAAGAAAAGAAGAAGTGTTAGGTTTTAGGGATTGAAGACGATGGAGGAAAGCTCAAGGAATGACAATCATTGCAACGGTTGGTTTCAACTGTGATGTCTCTGGTTTTAGTCCTGTTTGTGCTAAACAAAAAGAATCAAAAGGTGAGACCTAATTTTTTTAAAAGTTAATTTGTTTTCTAACAAATTTTATGGAGGAAGCTTGAGCAAATTCTGATCTTAGGTAACTATTATTTTGAAGGGGAAGTCAGTTCATAGGAATTTCGAGAGAAATCTGAAGCCTCTTGTCTTTCGAGTAATTTAGAGTGTACATATTGAGTTGGACACTCTATTTGGTATGGTTGAAAAGTTTATTCAATGTCTTATAACTTTCACGCAGAACTTGTGAGGAAATAATGACTAGAGGTAAGTTATTTTAAAAAACAAAGCAAAGGGTAGAAGAAATCGCGATTTTGGAATAGCTGTGTTTCAAGCAATGTTTGGACGAATCTATTGAGAATATCATTTTTATTCCTTCAAGTAACTTATTGAGGGCTCAAAAAGAAAGAGTTTAATGTAAAGTACATTAACTTTGGTTAAGTATTGAGAAAGTTGTGAGAGTTTGATATTAGGGTATTGAATCTGGAAAATTCTGAGAAAAATGTGAATTGAGGTTTTGTTTCTTAAGTCTAGATACTCATGTGCATCATTGTTTGTGCATCATTTTAAGCTTATTATGGAATGACAAGAATATCTAAGATTCTAATGCTCCGTTGTGATTTATTTGGCAGGCCGAGAGGAAATAGGTCGAGCGTACCGACCAAGGAATTAGCTTAAGACTATGAGTGACAAAAGAGTTTCAAACTTGATTTCAAGCATGCTTTACTAGTTTATATTTAACAGTGCTTCGAATAATAGTGTTTGAGATATACTTGATCTATATGAATGTTTTCTAAAGCATCAGTTTGAGGTTTAGAAATGTTTTCTAAAGTTTGATCATGTTACTGAATTTATTATTGAGACTTATAAATTTCATATGCTAGTTTAAGAGGATTTCAAATGAGAAATGGTATAGCAAAGACTAATTATGTCTATAGTTTTGCCAATGCAAGAGGTGTTTAAAAATGGTGAGTTGAAAATATTTTTTTCTTAGCATTTGATATATAAGCATGAGTTATGAGTTTAGATTTGTTAATAGAGTTATATATTAGCATGTGAATCTTAAGTTTCTGAATAGTATTTGAAATGATAATATTTCAAGCTAAGCATGTTTTAGCAAGTATTGTTTAAAATTTTCAGTTTTCTATGAACAAGCTGAGTAAGCTTAAGTTTTACTTAAGAAAAGGATAAGCAAACATGCTTAAATGCTTTCATGAGATATTATGAGTTTTCTATTGAATACATGACTAAAATATTAAACTTGAGGTTGTATGGTACCATGTGCACACATGTTATATTTTGTTGTTGACGTTGAGTATACCTCACAACAACAATGTTGTTGGGGGTGATGGGCGACACCCACTACATCGTACAATTTTAAATTAAGAAGAAATGTCATTATGTTTCCAAGACGATGGGAGTGATGGGCAATGTGCCATACATCGTACAATTTAAATTAAGAAGAAATGTCATTTTGTTTCCAATATGATGGGAGTGATAGGCGATGCCCACTACATCGTACAATTTAAGTTAAAAAGAAATGTTATTCTGTTTCCAGTAGGACAGTTGCTATCTGTATCAAGTGATCTCTACCACTGCGAAGTCAGCTGGAAATCACAACTCATTGAGACTATCATTGTCTATATTAAGTAATCTCTACTACAACGTGGTTAGACTAGTTGTAAGTTACAAAGCTAACTCATTGGGACCACTATCGTTTGTGCGAGTCTCTCCACCATGACGGAGTTAGATGAGTTTCTGGCTTTCGTGACAAATCAATTAAAGTAAAGAGAAAAGAAATAAAAGTTATGTTTAAAGATCTATTTACAATTAAGAGTATATCCTCAAAGCTGGAAAATAAAGTTTAAGTTATAGTTTACTTAAGATTTCTTATATTCATTATTCGTTGGACATTTCTTGTTCACTCTTTCAAATGTTTTCATTTCCTAGGTATAATTGTAGTCCTAGAACTGAGCTTACCACTATTAAATATCAAATTTATCCATAAGTTTCAAGTGGTTGTCGTCCATGGAGGATTTATGTATATTATGTTTAGTAGTGTACTGATACGAGATTGGATGTAATCTTGTGTCTGTAACTAGAATTTTATTATTGAATATAACGTATTATCAAGTTTTACTAAAAAGGGCTTATGATATTGCATCTGAATATTAACTTTGATTTGAGTTTAGGATTAGTTTGTCAGTATGTGTCGTCAGAGAGTCGACATATGTTGACTTCACACCTCATCTTATAGCTAGAGATAATGTTAGGGACGGGGTGTGACATGTCCTACCTTCTCTATGGCCCGAGAGAGATTTTTGTTTGTTTGTTGGATCATAAACAGGTTGTTCATTGGAAGAGCACTGATATTTAAGGATTAAGAAGTACCATAGGGGTAAACCAATAATTTGACTAGTTGGTTTACGGACATTTATGAAGGACTAACTTGTTGTTATTAGTCTATATGCATAGATATAGAAATATATCTATAATGAAAAGAGTTCAGCTGTGAGTCTTTAGTGAAGTGTACACGCAGTTATCGAATATTAATTAATGTGGTTAATAAGTTTAGACAATTGATTTACTATTTTTAAAAATTTCCCTATGATTTAATTAATTAATTAATTTAATATCAATATAAAGGGTCTTTTTTTAAAAATATAACAAAGTAACAAAATATTTACACGTTATAGAACAATTTTAAAAACGGAAAAAGCCCACAGGCCCATAATGGAAAATACCAAAAATGTCTCATGATTAATTGGCATTAAACACACGTAATAGATTTGAGAAACAATCATTTAGATTTGACTTATTTTTTTCTACAGGATCGTTTAGATTTGGAGTTAAATCTAAACGATTTTTTCAAAAAAATTTGGTACACGATCATTTAGATTTGATCGCTTAAATTTAGATTGCTAAATCTAAACGATTATGTAGCCAAATATAAACTATTTTTTTCATAATTTTTTGGTACACGATCGTTTAGATTCGATTGTTTAAATTTGGGTAGCCAAATATCAACGATTTTTTTAAAAAAATTTTGGTACGCAATCGTTTATATTTGAAACATGATTGTTTAGATTTGATCGTTTAAATGATTTTTTAAAGATTCTTTATTCACGATGATTTAGATTTGACTATTTTGGTACATGATCATTAGATTTGATCGTTTAGATTTGGTTTAAATTTAGCTACCAAAATCTAAATTATTTTTTTAAGATTCTTTCTACATAATCGTTTAGATTTGGCTATCCAATATCTCAATCATTTTTTCACCATCTTTTATATTTGAAACAACCAAATAACAGTTTGAAAAAAAAACTGCAGAAGAAGAAAAAAAGACGATGGAAAGAAAAAAATCGTAGAAGAGAGGAATAGAAGAAAGAGAATGAAAAAGAAGAGAAAACCTAGAATATTTTAAAAAATTGGTCAATTTCATGGGTTTTTTCATTTTGTTACTTAGACCGTAAATATTTTATAAGTTTATTATATTTATAAAAATTAACTTTAATTTAATTATATTAAATTAAATTAACAAAATAACTCCTTTACGTGGAGTTATATATTTACCATTCCCCCACTCTCTCTAACTTCCTCTTCTTCCTGCATACAAAGGAAAGGTTAAATGACGACAAACAAAAAGTTCTTTTTCTCTCAATTTTGTCCCTAAAAAATCTCAAAAGATTCCCACAAATCTGAACAATTACTCTAACAATAGAATAGGTTCTAAGTGGGGTGACTTCCAAAGTGATGATTGGTAAATACAAAGTTGACAATAAATGTAAGGTTTTAAATTCTCTGTAATTCTATTTTTTTTCTTTCTAATTTACATGTTTATCTTAAATTCAATACAGTAGGTCTTTATACTTTTGGCCATATTGATATTTTGATATTCTCAGATTAAATTTGAGTTTGATCGAAGGATTTTTATTCCTTTACTTTTGTTTAGAACGACAATTTGTTAAATTCAAGAAAGTCCAATATTAATATTAATTCGAATTTATTTTGTAAGTGAGTAGTAAAACTACTAAAAGAACAAAAATAACAAACTCAAAAAGTAATATACAAAGTTTGGTAATCCAGTTCGACGATATACTATACCTATGTTTATGAGCAATGTGCTTATAAAAGTATGTTTTTACTAATAAGAAGTTAAACAATTGTAATGTTATATTTATATATAATTTGTGTAATGTTATATTTATAATTTGTAAATCTACTGCTGATACAATGATATACAAAACACACAACTTATTGAATAATGATATACGAAACACACAACTTATTGAATGTTTACTTAGGGTCGTCTAAGTGTGACACTCTTCCAAATAATTTTAGGCTTTCCCTAAGAATGAATTATTAGTAAGAATCAATTTGGCTCTCCATAAGTGCGAGACTCCTCAAATGTAATATTTCCAGCTTATGAGTGCTTCTTCACATACAGAACTTATAGGCGCAGAGTGATGATGTCTTATACTTCCTCTAAGATAGACAAAAAATGATTTAGGCTTCATTTGAGATTGTTGTAGCTTTTAAAATAATGGCCGACAATTATACTTTTTTTTTTTTTGTAAAAATAGCTGTAAGGTGGAGTTTGGTAAATTTCAACAGTATCCTTGAACAAGTTGGTTACAGATATTTGGTAATGAAAGGTTAAATTATCGTTTTTTAGGGAGCCTAATATTAGGTTTTATAATTTATAATTATAAAATAATTGTTTAAAATACAAAAAGAGGTTAGAAAAGTAGTTTTTAAAAATGAGGCCAGTTTTGTAAAGTAAAAACTTTTGTAGATTTAAAATAGAAATTCTCTTAGAATTAAAATTACACCAATGTTTACTTAGCTCAACCATATTGGTATGACTTTTTATTTCAAAGTGTTTGAGGTTTGATTTTCATCCTGTAGTTTAAAAAAAATGAAAAAAGAAATCAATAAATTAAGGTTAAAAAACACCGTCTTGCACCTTATGTCTTCATCTATCTACTCAGTATTACTCTTGAAATGAGAGGTTTATTGGACCAGCGTTGATGCGTTGCCCTCATCTATGCAGATCTAAGGATAATCCCATGTGAACAGAAGTTCATAATTAACTCAATATTAAAATTAAGTTACCTATGTCATCAATAAACGAAATAGTTAGTTTTATATATACAGTAAACAGTGTTATAACGTAAAAATGAAATTTCATGGTTCTAGTCTTATGTAAACTCTTTACATATGATGCCCCATCTTTCATGTCTCTACATGAACCTTTCAGAATCACATAGTTTGTACTAACTTCAAATTTAAGTAGGCATGATCCATAGTGTCTCCAGAATAAGGCTAAGACTCTCAACCTTATTCTTATATTATAGATCATTTAGGCCATATACCCGAATTTGATCTATATTTAGTCTACACATAAAGTTCAAGTCTACACTAGTTAGCCTTAGGACCTTAGTGTATTGGATTCAAAATTATAGTATTTATTTTTACTAATAAATCCTTAATAACTACTTTAGAATATAATTTTAAATTACAAACTATGAGTTTTAGGACATAAATTCCAACAAAACTAAAGTCTCATTTGATAGTCATTTCAATTTTTTGCTTTTGCTTTTTTTTTCTTTGTTTTTAAATTTTTATTTATTAAAAACAAAATCCATATATTTGGTAATTGATTTTGTTTTTTGTTTTTTAAAAACAAAATGTATTTAGTTTAAAGCTTCTCTTTTTCATTTTCAATTTTTGTTCGTAATTTTAAAAACAAGTTTCTTGTTTAAAAAACAAAAAAGTAAACTAGTTACCAAACATACATTTAAAAAAATAAATGAATTAAAAAACACAAGATAAAAGTTTACATACGATCCGATTCTTATAAAATTAAAAATTCATGAAAGAAAGAAAAATTGTCTTGGATAGCAAGATACTGAAAACAATATAACATATGGCAAAAGAAAAAAAAAACTTGAATATTTTAATGAGAGTTGAGTAGATTTTATTATATTTTGTAAATAGTTTTAATATTTGACTATTTTAAAAAATCTAAATCGAAAATTGAGAGACCAAATTGTGAAAGTGTTTGACTAAGAGATTTTTTAACCATATAAATTAAAAAGACAATGATTGCGAGGGGTTTTGGCGGTTAGGGTTTAGGAAACTCGAATTTATCCCTGTTTTTTTCATATGCTGAAATTAAATTCATCGCGTAGCGTACTGTGACATCCCAGTTGCTTCGTCTTTTCAAAAACCTCTTGTTTCTCTCCGTTGTTGCGTCCAATGCTTCTAATCTCATAAACCTCGTCTGGTACAACCAATCACTTCAATTTTCAGGTTTTCTTCTACTTCCATTTTCCTGCAACCCCTTGTTTTTGTCTCTTTTCTTCTTACTCTCTCTCATGTTTTCATACACTGTTTGTTCTACTAACTTAAGAACTGGGCTCGCTGATTTTCTTGTTTGTTTTCTCTTTTTAACTTCTTCCCATGTTTTCAGGGTGCCTTTTCCGTTGAGTGTGTTCAACGCTTTGCTATTGGTAAAGTTAAGGTCATTGCGTTAAAGTGTTCTGTATGTTTCTTGAAATAGAATGAAGAAGTAAACTAGATTAGTTACTTCTTTTCTTCGTTTCATGACACAGTAGCCTTATTTATGGATACTCTGCAACTTTAAAGTGGTAAAAATAGTCACGGATGCGCCTTGATTTAATTTGTGTTTTGTGTAACTTTCAAAATTTTTCACTCCAATTAAGTAATTTTGTTTGTTTAGGTGTGTGGGTATACCCCGATTCTTGTAATTTTTTTTCCTGGGTAAGAAAGAAACTATGCTTTTATTGAGCAAATTGAAGAATGTACGAACGCATATAAAAGAAATCGAACCCAAAAAAGGAGTCTTAACTGGTGGAACTGTGTATCATCGTTGTATTTTGTTACCTTTATAGTGGCTTAGAAGTATTGGAGATATTACCTTTACTTGGACAATTACATGCTCTACTGACTTGAGTATACAGTTGAGAAAATATTTTGACCATCACTTTCTTTTTCTTGTCTGTGTTTCCTTTTGGGGATAGATCATGAAAACCATGTGAGGTGACAACATAATTTATTCTCCTTAATTTAGTGTGATGTAATTTTTTGAGCAAAAGATTATTATATAGCAAGTTATAAGTAAACAAGTCTTAATAATATTTACATATCTCATTTATGTTTATGTATGTTCAACACTATTTCCAAGCTTCATGTTTTGCATATCAAAATGCATATAAGCTCTTTGAGATTTGAACGTCTTTTAATAGTTTGTTCTGCATACAATCTGCTAATTGTGGTTTTTATATAATTGATACTATTTGAATAATTTGGATATGTTCCCCTCTGATGTTTATTGATGTATGCTAGCATCGATTGCCTTCTGGATTTTTGTATATCGGTTTTTCCTTTAGTTTTTTATCCTTTATGCTTTTCATAAAAGATAGAGGAAAATTAATGACTCCGTTCGAATTGCATCATACTTTTCAGGATCCAAGCTCCAATATTTAAGCATTTCAAATTTTCAATTACTTAGAAGTTGTTTTTAGACAGATCCTTTGAAATAAACTCTAAACTTATACGTTAGGAAAAGGAGTATGAATTTAGGTTGAAAAGAAAAAAAAAAAAAGAGTTTTAATTTATTATGATAAGAAATGCTTTATTTTGCTATCTAAAAAAGAGTAACATTTAATGATGTGATGTGGCAATTAAGAATACTGTTTTCCATGGTGTGGCTTGAATTGACAATGATATGGTGATTGTATTTGAATCAGGAATCTCAAAACTTATGGAATATTGAGCTAACTATTAGGAGGCATTTAAAGCTTTTATGCTGGGGGATTTTGAAACGCTTGAGTTTGGCATTCACTGAAGATTGACATTTGTTTGTCATGTTGGAAAAAATCACCTCAATATTCATCAAACATGACTGAGGAAGATAAGTTGAATGATGAAGCCAACTCTTTAATTACTGAAGTTCCAATTATACCCGGATTTAAGAAGAGGAAGCGTCTTAGCCTTAGTAGACTCAAGGAGGTGAAAGCATCTTTACATGCAAAACAAGGGCAAAGTACA
Organism: Cucumis hystrix; assembly: GCA_025688845.1. Classification (NCBI taxonomy): domain Eukaryota; kingdom Viridiplantae; phylum Streptophyta; class Magnoliopsida; order Cucurbitales; family Cucurbitaceae; genus Cucumis; species Cucumis hystrix. The sequence goes on from CM046890.1 coordinate 7,492,674, forward strand.
TGTGTTAGCAATAGTTCTAGGAGTTGTAAGCTAAAGAATGAGAGTACAATAAATAGATGGACACCTGAGAGGTAGAATCTCTATTTCTTTTCTATCTTAATTATATTGGATGTCCCCTTTTAGTCACAAATCAAGTGATTTTCCAGGTATAGGCTGGCAGAGCTAAGTATGTTGGAGGTTATGAAGGCAGAGGGAGCAACATTTGCAAACCCAGTTCCACGTCCAGTGTTGAGAACAGCAGCTCGTAAGCATATTGGTGACACTGGCTTGCTTGACCACCTTCTGAAGCACATTGATGGCAAGGTAGCACCAGGTGGGGCTGAGCGATTTCGGAGGTGGTTCAATGCTAATGGAATAATGGAGTATTGGCTTGAAAATGCTGATCTTGTAAATATTAGACAGGAAGCTGGTGTGCAGGACCCTTATTGGGTTCCTCAATCTAGACCATTGCATGCTCGTGCCAACTTCCAAGATTCTCAATCTTCTGAGGAAATGAGGCTTCTTAGGGCTGAAATGACCAAAATGAAGAGGTATCGGAACCAGAGAATTAGAGCTGTTAATGAGATCTCTTGCCCTAGTACATTACTCGATTCTCATTTTGTTTCTCTTGCAATAAATAGAGATATGCAGGAATTGGCATCGAAATTTCAGGATCAAGAACGGCTAAACTCTATGGAGGTGAATGATGTAATCTCCATAGCTGTAGCATTGATGTTTAATTATTTTCTTGGCCGACCAATTTTTAGCATGATAATTACAGATGATTCATGAGGAATTGATAAAAAGGGAAGCTGTGGCTGAGAAACACAGGAATGAGATTACTGGATGTTTGAAGGGTCTGCAGGTAACTCATTATGCCAGTTCTGATTTTACATTGATGGCAAATTAGGTGATTTGGCAACCCTTTTAATATCCAGTATTCGAAACAATGAAAGCAGGAAAGTGACAATCATTATTTCAAGTTTGACCCGATTGTTTGTAACCCTGTAGGGCATACTTTCTGGTGAATTGATGACTTGGAAAACAAAGGTTGAGCTGCAGCTAATGGAAATTACCAGTTCTTTGGGTTGTATACAACCTTCAAAGCAACTTCTTACAAGCCCTGCTTCTAAAAAATGGGAAGATTGGTTGGAACGCACCAACCTTGATAACTTTCAGGATGATGAAATTGCATCTTGGTTCGAGGGCGACGATACTTTTAGTGTGCAAGCACAGCAGAATTTTATATTTCAAGATTCATATCGTCCTTCCGCTTCTTTTGAGTTGTATGGAAATAATTTAGTGCAAGATATTGGTAGAGAAGGAGAGGAGGAACATCTAAACAAATGGTCTAAAACAAAGAGGTAAACAGGCACAGTGACTTTTACTAGTGTAGTTCAACTTTTCAGTTCTAACTGATTTGTATTTTCATTTGGATTCATAAGCAGAGATGACATGGAGAAACAAGAAGATTATGGGGCAAATATTACCCCTGATTCTTCAGCTACTGGAAATTCGACATCGGAGTTTAATACTTCAGTGCATATGTTTCAGGTAAATGCTAGTTAGAGTATTTAGTTTACAGAACTGCTTTTAGATCGTGTCAATTGACATTTTGTCACAAAATAATATGGCTCCGATGCTGTTTGTTGGTTGTGACAGGAAATGTTTCAGGAGTTGTTTAGTTGGAAAGCTAAAATGGAGCAACAGGTGATGGAGTTGTGGAATTCTGTACGTGAGCTACAGGCATCATCATCATCATCATCCCATTTCAAGGAATCAGACATTGGTTCCACGTTTAAGGGGTAATTAGAACGTGCTTTTGGAGTTCATCTTTCTTAATTATAGGTTTAGAAGAAGATAATGTACAGCATTTAGAAGCTGACATTTAGGATTTGGAAAAAAAAAGAAAAAAAATCTAACCTCGATGAGTATTAGCCAACCAGGAAATGTGTTTGTGACCTGAATGGTTGGTGTCCTAACTCTGTTGACATGCTGGCATTGTTGGCCACGTGGAGAACCTTGATTGGCTGGATAAGTAGATTCTTGCTTGTCACTGTTGCACATGGTGGACTTGATAGCCAGTATATACATATACTGAGCCTTTTGATCCTTTTTCCACATCCCCAAGCAGCATGATATAACTTATTTTGTTTGTATCATGTTGGAGGATTTTAATATTAATTATTACGTGGCAGTTGTTGCTTTTCGGTTTACTTTACGTTTGTTTGTGTTTGGAAAAATGTTCAGGATGTTCAGTATCATGTCCTTATCAAACGCCAAAACATGTATGCATTTCGCATAAACAGACAAATGAGTTTATTAAAGTTATTGCTTAGTAGCCATTGGGAGTACCTATTTTGAGGATCCTACTATTAGTCTATTACTGTATATATATAGGAGGTTATATACACACACACATACAAATGGCATAAGTCAGCGACCATTAGAACCATTTTAGAACAGTGTTCTTAAGATTAAATACTATATGAAATTTATAAATAATAATTAAAAAAAAAAAAAAAAACCTTCTTTGGTCCCTAAATTTTGCAAGTTAGTTGCATTTGATTTTCATTGTTTCCAATTTGCTATTTTAAAAATGTGAATTATCAAGAATAGGTTGTGCCGTGTGGAAAGACTACCATACTTACACAGATTGGTTAACATTGTCACTAGTTTTGAACAATTTTACACTAGAGCTATAGGGAGTACATGTTGGCTTACATTCAAAGGAATTATATTTCTTTAGCATCTTTTCTACATAATGTGATTGATAAAAAAAAAAATCCCTTCTCAAACCTAGTTACTTTTATTCCTAATATTACACTAGCTTCTACGAATTCTTTCATGTCAAAATTTGCACTTTACATAGTTTTTACATCATTTATGACATGCAAATTCGATCCAAGAATTAACAAATCATCTACATATAAACACAACATTGTGTAGAGATGGTTTTCAAATTTATGGTAGGTGTATTTGCCACTTTAATTGACTTTGAACCATTAGACAAAATTAGGGTATCAAAATTTTCATGTAATTTCTTGGGAGCTTGTTTTAGACCATAAAGAGATTTTTCTAATTTGCAGACTTTGTGTTTCTTCACCATGGACGTCAAACCCTTCAGGTTGTTCGATATAGATCTTTTATTCTAGTTTTTCATTGAGGAAAGTGGTCTTAACATCCATTTGATGTACTAGAAGGTTGTTTATTGAAGCAAGAGAAAATAGTACACGGATTGAGGTTACCATAGTAACCGGTGAGAATGTGTCAAAGAAGTCTATGTTTTTCCTTTGTCTAAACCATTTGGCTACTAACCTAGCTTTAAACTTGTCTATCGTTCCATCAGGTTTGAGTATCTTCTTTAGAATCCACTTAAAACCTATAGTTTTACAACCTAGAGATAGATCTACTAGATGCCAAGTTCTATTTGACTCAAGAAAATCCATCTCATAATTTATAGCTTCTTGCCATAAGTTGTTGTCTACAGAGACAAAACTTATTTTAAAGAATTTCGGGTCTTTTTCTACATTGAGGTTTGGAAGTCATCCCCAAAGTCCTTGATAGTTCTAGTTCTTCTGCTTCTTCTAGATTATGGGTCAAGTCCTTCAGTTGAGACAAGATTCTATCTAGAGTTAGGCGACTAGATCCTGAAGCCCCATTATTCCTTTATTTAAAGGGAAATCCATCCTTTAGAAGTCAACGTCGTTTGATTCAATGAGTGCTTGGTTTACTAAATCATAGAGCATATAGGCTTTACTATTTAAGACATAACCTATAAAGACACGTTCATAGGCTTTACTAGCAAGTTTTCTTCTTTTAGGGTCATGAGTTCTAACAAAAGCAAGACAACCCCAAGTTCTAAAGTAAGATAATTTTGGTCTTTTATTCTTAAGAATTTCATAAGGTGTAGTGTTTTTAGATTTTGGAATTCTATTAAGGACATAACACATGGTAAGGATAATTTCACACCACCAATAAGATGCAACTCCTAAGTTGAGTAAAATGGTAACTACTAGCTCGACTAGTTTTATTTTTCCTCTCGACTTTACTGTTCATCTCATAAGAGTAAGTGTCACACTCCTTTCCAGATCACCTAGTTTAGACCTGAAAGGTGGTGTGATGTCAACTGATAGTGTTCCTCTTTGAACAACATCAACTCCTTAACCTCTAACCCTTATACAATTTAAAAGAGGAAGCCAATAACAATAATAAAGAAAACTGAGATGCAGTCCAATTAATAAAAACAATTTTTATAACCACAATTAATTTTACATAAAACATCTAACAATGGAAAACAAAATAATATCCACAATTTCTTCCAAATAACCCATTATAACTTAACAACTTCTTCTAACTAAAATGAAATTGGCTTGACGACAGTAAGTATAGCACCCCGAGTTATACAATATGTATCTGAAAAGTGAAAAATATTTTGAGAAATATGAGCTAAACTAGCTCAGTGAGTGATAGGTTTTCAAATAATATTTCATAATCCTTTTGAACATAAATACTTTAACTTTGGTCAACAATTATAAACAGTAAATCAAATAACCAAGAATCTACTCCAAAGAGATGGTAGAGGTTATTCAATACCTGCTCCAATCTTGAGAGATGGGCATCCCCAATCTCTCTTTCGAAAGATAGGCGTCCCTAACTCAGATCCTGGAGATAAGTGTCCTTACCTCAAATTCTTTGGCGCTCAAATACCTACCCGAAAGGATATTTGAGAAATCCTGGTTTTAGATAAAACATGAATAAAACCATATGTTCTGAAAAGAGTGTTTCAAACCTTTGAAGAATCCTTTTTCATAAGCAACCTTTAAACATAAAAATATCTTGATAAACTCATTTTCTAATGCCTTAAATATTTCTTAGCAATCATGCTTAAATAAATACATTGATGAAATCACATGCTTGGAAATCATTCATTAATTAGATCTCAAACATTTAAATTAAATCATACTTTAAACAATAGCTTAAGAAGCATGATTTAAAAATACTTAGTAAATCCGTTTTTCACTCACAAATACAAGCTTATGTCCTTGGTCTATAAATTTGTCTGATCTCTTCTTGACCTAAAATAAGGGTTAATAGGTCCATTTCCATGAAAATACAAAAAAAAAAAAAAAACTTAGAAATTCCAAAAACAACCAAATGGCCAAAAAACACCGACATAGGCTGGTGCGCACACATGGGCGGTAGGGGCTTGGCCGCACTCGCAAGGCTTGATCAGCCTGGCCGAGTGCTAACCCCACACATAGGCACACTATGTGCCTCACTTGGCCGTACATTTGGCATCCTATATACCCCTCCTTGCATGCAGGGTTTGTCACGCGCCTCCTTGGTCACGTGTGCCTTGTGAGTTGCCTATTGCGCGTAGACTGTGCGTCCAACATAGGCCCAAACGCGTCACTAACATCTTTCTTTGTCAACACACAAGCCCATCTCGCCTACCGGAACTTATCACTCGGCCAGTCTCCAACATGTTCAGAAACTTATTTTTTGTCCATAAACTTAACTCTACTTTGAAAAATCATAACTAAACATCTGTAACTCTGTTGAGGAAACTTTCTTCTACAAAGTTGCTTAGAAATGTCTTAACTTACTTACCTCAAAATTTCAACTCCAAATTCTAAGAGATTAATTCTATGACTTTCAAAAAGAACACCTTGCTTACATTGCTCTAAAAACTTACCTTTGTCCCTTTCTTCATCTCAAACTCAATCCTCCTCCTCTTAAATTTGTCCGACATCCCTGGTCTAGAAACTAGACTCAAATTCTGAAATTTGAGCCAAAACGCACGAGTAAAATAAAAGAAATTTCCTTTTGAAGTTACCTATTTATAGTAAACCTTGCATGAACCTTTATTGACACCACCTACTTGCCAAAATTTAACTTAAGCATGTTGAGGACATTGTAAAACACTCACCGACTTGTCACCTTCTCAACATCTCACCCAAATTTCAAGCAAAATACGTAACTTAACAAAACGTCTAAGGCTTTCACCATGCACCATGCTAACCTCCATACATTGTCGCAAGAAACCCTCTTCCTCATGTGCGCAAGTCTCCTTACTTACCATATCTCTGAGGCCTCTTAATGCCCAACAAATTTCCAAATGACAAGCTTTTCTCGCCTAAGTGAACCATGGCCGTGCATGACACATCCTTGGAGGTTCTTCTCACGCAATGCCACCCACACAACCTTGGTCGTCTACCTATGTCCACCACACCTAATTACCTCTTTAGAGGTTATTTTCAATTCTTTTAGTCGCCCACATAACCTCTAAACACCTAACTTCTATTTCCTCGGACATTTAGCAATTTTCCAAAAATTTTCTTCTTGGCTTAATACCCAAAACTCAACACTTAACTTTGAACCAATTTATTTATTTTTATATATAATTTCTCTTTCCTTTACCAAAGCTTAACAAGTCCTAAAGGTCATAAAAATTTGCGGTTTTACAGTAAGGCGCAGTCTTTTTATAAAGCCTAAACCTATCATTCCTTTAGAATTTCTAAGTTAGAAAGAAAGGTAAACGGTTAGTGGTTATTGTTGTTGTGTGTTTGATGTTGCTTACACTATAAGGATATTGGGTATTTCCAACATTCACTAATATTAAGTTTAAAACTACCTAACACTGCCAACATACATAACACTTCCAACATACTTAATTAAAGGTTACCTAAGAACCCCCAACACTACTAACAAATTAGAAATTCACTTTAACATAAAAAGTAAGACTACCATAACTGCAGAATAGCTATAAAACAAATCAACCAAAAATTACTAATTCTTTTTTACAAGCTATCTAACATTTCCAAATATTTAAATTGAAATTCATATTCAAATTTAAATTCAATTTAAATTAAATATCAAATTCAAATTAAATAACAATCTCAAATTCAATAAATACCCCTTCCCCAATCTCAAATTCAAAAAACAATCCCCCCCCCCATTCAATATAACATCAATTTTAAATCCTAAAATCAATTCAAATTCGATATTAAAATCTTAAAGTAATTCAAAATTTGAGATTAAATTCGAATAGATACATTATATCAATACATAATATCAATACATATATTATATACATACATTTTTCTAATACATAACATACATTTGAATCTAAATCCTAAAAACATACATTATATCATAGCAATACATTCATTTTTCTAATTTAAAAAAAAAAACTAGAACAAACCTTTGATTGAGAGCGATGGCGGTGGGCGAAGAGGGAGGACGGTGGGCGATGAAGAACTCCAACGACGACGAACGACGACAGTCTCTCTCTCTCTCTCTCGGCCCTCTTTTTCTTTTCTTTTCGTTGTGCGTTCTGTGTTCTATGAACACAAAACAAATAGAGATAGGTTTTCCTGATGTTTTCAAAAACGTCGAAAAATGCAACCATCCCCGACGTCATAATGTGAAACATCGAAGATATTGTAAACTTTCCCTGACGTTCCACTAATGGTGTTGATGAAAATTAACCATTAAAATTATAGATATAATTTTCCTCGATGTGGTCAACGTAGATGTCAGGGAGGTGGAACCAACCCTGATGTTCCTGTAGACACGTTGGAGAAGGTTGAAGAATTAAATAATTATTTTGACTTCCCTCGACGTTTCTCTCCTTTACGTTGAGGAAAGTGAACCGATTAAATAATTATTTTTACTTTCTTCAACTTATCTATCCAACGTGTCGAGGAAAATGTAACTTCCCCCAACACATTTTTCTTGGTATTAGGAAACACTTGTTAATAAATATAAAAAAAATCAAAATGCCAGAGCTGTCCTGACGTCTAAATGTAGTTGTCGGGCGTGCTCCCCTTAACTGATGCTTGAAAAGAAGCATCGAAAATGGTAGGTCATTCCTGACGCTTCGTTTCCTGACGTCCTTGGCCGCGCCAGGTCCTTCGATTTCTTGTAGTGTTAGGTTGCTTTGTTAAAGAAAGAGTTGAAGCAAAATTGCCTTAGTGGTAAGGTTTAAGGGTTGGCGGCGAAATAGAAGGAAAGAAGGAAAGTTGGTCGATATTTGGCTAAATGTTGAAGCTAGGCGTTATGCTTGGTGCTAGGTAGCCAAAGGGTGTCAAATAACCTCCAAAAACTTAATATAAGCCTTTCATGCTATTATGCTAGCAAAAGCTTCTACTATGTGGTAGAACAACAGGCGATATGAAAATTAGTAATCCTTTTATTAACAATTTTGTTACAACACAAGTATACAACTTATAACTTTAAGGATACAACACTTAAGTTACTACTACTACCCAGCGACCTCTTCTCGCCTCGCCTGGTGGCCCTTCTTCGCTTATCTTGGGGAGGAAAAACTTAAAATGTAAGCTCATAGCTTAGTGGTGACAAGGATTTAGAAATACATTTTGGGGAATACAATTGCACACAATAACAGCTTGCTCATTTTTCAGAAATGTTTTAACGCCCACTACAAAAAAACTGGCAACACTTGATTTCTCCTATTTTGAAATACTTGACAGTTCTAATAAAATCTGTTAAGTAAAATGAAAAAAGGTCAATAATAACAAAAAGTGGACAAATTAAATGCATGATTTTTGTAATTTTCTTTTTCAATACTTGACAAATTAAAAGCGTCAAGATTAGTTTTATTTACTTGACATTTTTTAAATTTCAAGGAATAATATAGCTAAATATTTTTCTTTTCTACATTTTCTAAAAAAACAGTTTTCCTTCTTTTTTCCCCAATTTCACGAAACCTTTTCTTCTTCAGCTTCCCCAAAATTTTCCAATTGCATAATCGTTCGCTCCACCACCCAAGCTCTAGGTCGTCAATCGTTCTTGCACCCTAGACGTTTTTGCACGACTAGTCGTCGGTTGTTCTTGCACGGCTGGTGGTCAATCGTTCTCGCACCACAATCGACGTCTTCCTTATTGCCCATTGATTTGAGGCCATCAAAGATTTCCAATGCCAGCGACTCCATTTGTCCCTCCATGTCGATTTCACTACGAAGAACATGAGGTTAGTCTGATTAGCGTGGCTTTTTTACCTCACTTGCAAGCGTAATGCAGGTGTGGACCACTTTCTGAAACCCTAACGGTGGCTTTTGAGAATCTGTCCTCTACAATGCATCTTACTATTTAATTTATCTTATTTTTTATGTTTTTTTATTTATTTTGCAGCAAGGTAGTGAGATTGTCGATTGCTTAAGTATTAACAGTAATTTCTTACAAGTAGAAAGCAACGTTGAGGGAAGCTTACAATAAGAAGAAGCTATTACTGTCACACCCCGCCCCGAACACCTACTCGCTCGTTTTGAGAAGTGGCATGAAGCCAACCGACATTGATCCTCTTCTGAACAACACCAGTTGACCCTAACTATTGATCTTTTACAATGCTTAACAACTTGAGTAAATTAAAACTTATGCAGCGGACACTATGAGAAACGAGCTTAACAAACTTCCTATATATATTTAACAAATATTTGAGGCTAGATGCCGTTGATTACAAACTATACTTACAGACCAAATAAAAATTAAACAACTGCACTTACGTTATGCAAAACCATGTATACGATAAGGTTTAAACTAAGACTGACCCTTAGTAACTAAACTATCAACAACTTCGCATAGTAGTATGAAGACAACGGTCGGGTCCTCGGATCACAGCCTCTATCTGAAAAGTGGGGAAAACATTTTGAAAGAATGAACTAAAATAGCTCAGTGAGTGATGGTTTTATTAAAACATACATTCTAAAAAATTTTAGTTTTAAACTTCGTCTTTGTCATAATTAAGTCAGTTTACTTACTATACCATATGAAGCACGGTGGACCCTTTAACGACCCTCATCTTGGCTAGGTGGACCCTCTGACGGCCCTCATCTTGTTATATGATATTTACGAGGCAGAATTCAGGCATCAATAGTGCCCCATCTCATTATAGCTTACTATAAGGTGGGTAACCTACATATATCATAACTGCAGAACCCTCTTCTCATAAATTTGTCCCAGTGATGGCATACTTAGGTATCTATTGAATACATCTATCAAAGGAAACTCTGTTCACAAGCCATATCCCCCGAACGGTCGCTATATATATACATCATACAGTGTAGTCTAAAACATTCTACAATCATTATTTACTTAAATACTTATAAAAAATTTCAAATCTCATGCTTTGGAAACATTTTGCTAAAACAGTAAGCTCAAGTAATTCATACATCAAAGCATGCTTAAAACATTTAATAGATAATTAGCTTCAGAAATCAACTTTAAATTCATTTTATCACTCATAGATAGTAGCTTAAACCCTTGGTCTATAAAATTGCTCAATCTCTTCTTGACTTGAAATAAAAAGAAATAATTCCATTTAGTTTTCTTTATTCATGAAACATCAGAACCTTACTTAAAATTTCTCACAATATAAAAAACAGCTCAAAACATCCATTTGACACGGTTGGTGCATAGGGATGGGCGACAGGGCCTTGGCCGCGCACGCTGGGCTGTCCATGCAAACCTCATAGGAGGTTTGCCGTACGTGCGCTTGGCATGCCCATGTGTTTACCTCACTAAACTCAAAACACCTCGACCATCTGGCTTAGCACAACCCACCTCTTGGTCAACAACCTCTACTACCCAAAAGCTAATTTTCGGTCAGAACCTTACCTCCACTTTAGAGCTTAATAACTATAAATACATAACTCTACTAAAAATACTTTCTTCTACTAAGTTGTTGGAAAATTTATTAATATTCTTACCTCAAAATTTCAGCTTCAAATTCCAACGAATGAACTCTAGAGCCCTCTGGAAGCCCACCTTTCTTAGAATCACTCGAATTCTGACCTTCCTTAATTTCTTCAACTCAAACTCAATCCTCCCTTACTCAAATTAAACGAGCAGCCTCAATACATAAAATAAACTCAAAATGAAAACTTTTGGGAGTAGTTTTGCTCAAAACGCATGAGTGGATTGTGAGAAATTCAATACTAAAGCTAGCCTATTTATAGAGTTCCTTGCACGAGTACAAGTTGACACCTCATCCTTGCTTAAATCCACCTTAAACCTTACTAAGACACCTCCTGCTTACTTACACATTAAAATGCATGCTAACAAGGCTTTGACACTTCACTTACTCCTTAAACCGATTGCCTTAATCATGCCACATAGTTATCTAAAACGCAAAGCTAGCCTCCATGACCATCCGCCTAATTTCTGGCCCAGACTACATAATCCGAATTAGGAAATTCATATCTTTGCGTTGAAAGGCGCGTATAAAGCTTAGCCGCCTGAGCACAAGAAGAAATTTGTATGTTCTTGGATGCTGTTGATACAGTAGTCAAACACAAGGTAATGAGACCAAGCAAAGAGAACGATTTGGGATCCTTGGCGAAAGGAATAACTATTAACTAATGTGTATTTATGTGAAATTGTTATGTTATAAATGTGTTTGTTAAGCATAAAGGAATTTTTATGCGAAATAAAATGCTTTGTTGTTGTTTATGCAAAATGATGTTTATAAAAAAGGTATTGCGAAAAAGATTTCATAAAACCTCACTAAGTCTTTTAGACTTATTCTTTCAAAATTTATCTTCTAGGATTTAGGCGTTGAGGACAAAAGGAGAGGAAGATTGGACTTGCTAGCCGAGAAGCTGCCAAGTGTTTAAGTTTAAATGTTGGTTTTTATCTTTTGGTTAAGTGTTGTATCATTATGTTCATGTACTAAATGCCTTGTTAAGGAATAAAAGTTTAAAGTTTGTTTTATCTGTTCTGCGCTAAAGTCTAATCGCCTAAAGTATATTTGTAAAGTTAAGTGTTTTGGTGATTAAGATAAGATAAGAAAGTTAAGACAAGTGTCTTTGGCGTTTAACTGCGTCAAGAATGCTCAAGTCGCATCGCGTCTTGCGAGACAAGGAGGCAGGTCTGTGGGGCGGGGTGTGACATTTTCAAAGCATTAATGGCGCGTGGCCTCCTATCAACATCAACTCTCGTTTATAAATGAAGCCTCTTAGTTTAGAGCAAAGTATTCATGTTTTTGGCCGCAGAGCAAGCTCAAACATCGTCCAACCTCCATTTCCTTGAGTTTCTAGGTGAGAGCTCATAACAAAAGAGATAGAGAGTTCTTCCCCCTTCCATTTTCCCGTCACCAATAGGCAAAAATCAAAGCCAAGAAGGATGAGAAATCATACTCTGAGGCATAGTTCCTTCTTCTATTTTCCATTTTATTTTCATATTGTGTTGTGTTGTATGTACTACATGGTCGAAAGGCCTAAAGTTCTTTTATTCAATACATTGCACTTTGTATTTCATTCTCATATATTCTTGCTTCTTCCTTTCTTTGATATGTTTAATTAGCTTGTAGTGATAAAATGTGTTTTAATGCTTAGAGATTCATGATGTTTGTATATTAAGTTATGCTGAGTTAAGTGTGGAAGTCAAGAGCATTGTATATTCAAAAGAATAATAATGGTTTTGATTGTAATCATCTGACAAATGAGAATACATACCTAACTACACGATTGGCAAGAAGATTGTAGCAATGCATTCTTAATGCCAAGTTCATCCTTTACATACATTGCATAAATGACAATGTGTGTAGCAAAAACACCGAGAGGTTGCCTGCATTAATCAAGAAAAATAACTTAGAATGCTTATAAAATGACTAGATACAAATCATAGCTTAACTTTGTATATTTGGATCTTGAAAGGCGAGAGTATGGCAAAGGCGTTGAGAGGTAACTTGCCTTGATTCCGAGTTAAAGTATGCTTTGTATTGCGTTGAATCATTTAGCACAGTTTATTGAATTTAGATAATTAGAATATTCCTACATTGTCATGCCTGTAATGAGTTCTTTATTCATTTCCCCTCATCTCCCCTTATCATCTTGCATCGCCAAAAGCACCATAGTGTAAATAGTAGAATAGAAAGTATATTGTGCATATACCATACTGTATAGATTATACTGCATGATTTAGTGGCACAATAGGATATATTAGGATCTTAAATTTCCTGTGTTTGACCCTGGACTTATCAGAAAACCTTTCTTCACTTACACTTGGGCGAATGAGAGGAAAACTTGTACGATAATGTTTATATTTAGCGATTTAGAAACGCATGAATAGGAATGCACCTTTTAACGCATAGTCCTATTCAATCACCAAACAGGCGCTCAATTAGAGCTCATATTGCCATAGCCATGACTACTTTGCGTGCATATATAATAACAAGCAATAAGAATGAATTAAATCTAGAGGCTCAGATTCCCTAAGTATAGATTTATCTAAAATTTTAGTTATTTAAGCCTGACTACAAAATTCACATTTCTCAAATTCATTCATGGATAACGTGGGGATCATTTCTAATCTACACATATATTTATTAGTTGTTTGTTAACATGACAGAGTCTAGCATGCTAAATGTTAAAAGAACACAACATATACACTAAAAATTTCACTTTATTAGCTTTAATATTTAATTTGAACATGCCCTCAGTAGCATAGACCTTCACCATAAAGACATTATTTTATGTTCATGTAAAGAGGTCAGCTCCTATAGTCTGAGTGAAGCCAACCTTGCTGTGGAGATAGCCTGAGACTAGAGTCTTCCTTATTTATGGGGTGTGCAGGACTTCCTTTCGAGTAAGGATCTTCTCAGAGGTAAACTTGAACTCTACATTTTTTATTCCAGCAACCTTTGTCGAATGATGATCTCCCAACAAAATATTTTGTCCTTAATCTCATTATACGTTTTAAAAAGACTAAGGTCATGGCAGACATGACCCATAGCTTAAATGTCTATTCATCACTCCTTATGACCATAAATCACATTTACTTATATGATCATGGAAACTAATAGTCATTCTAACAAGTTTGCATGACTAGTAGGATGATTCTTGTTTCTACAGTGTTTGGCCATATGCTTCGATTTATTACAGTTATAACAAAGGAATTGTACAGTTTCTCTTGAGGGATGTTTCATTTCTTTTGACTCTACTGGTTGTTGGATCCTTGGTTCTGACCCTTCCTCTTGTTTTTCTTTATTCCTTTATTCTGATTTTGGCCATAGTTGGGTGGGGTTTTTTTGTTAAAGTTCACCTCCTCCCTCTGGTCTTGCTTTCAGACCTCTTCTTCAATCCTTACCTAGGTAATCAAATTTTCCAAGAGAAAATTCCTTGGTCATTTGCCTTAGGGTGGTTTTAAATTTCTTCCATAGAGGAGGCAGTTTATCAATAATGACAGCAATCTGAAACTGTTCATCAAGGGTCATACCTTCGCTGACTATTCGTGGGCTATTTTTTGCAGTTCCTAAATGTACATTGTGTGAGACCCATTTCTAATTTGAGTATCAGAATTTAAAATCTGGATAAGAGTTTTGAAATTTTGCGTTTTAGAGAAGAGTAGGTGTTTTGACATAAGACTTTGCGATAAGAAGTAAATTTTGGCTAAGTATTAAGAAGTTGGCGTTTGAAACAATCAGTGTAAAGGATTAAGAGATAAAATCTTTTATGGTTAAGTATAAGTTTTGCGATTAAGAAGTTAATTCGCGAGGAAGTTTTGAGAAAAGAAAGATTTGTGGTAGGACGTATAAGTCTAAATGCTCACAAGAGAAAGAGTCTTCTGGAGAAAAGGTTGGGTAGTTCGCAAAATGAGTTATTGCATTAAGACCTTCGAAAGCTATGTTAAGTGGTTGAAGTTATTTCAAGAAATGGAGTTAGGCAAGAAGAAAGGTCTGACGAAGAAAATGTCAAATCTAATTTGACAAGGGTTAAAGTATATGATTAAAGATTTTAGCATGGTTGAGTTAAATATTAAATTTACACGTGTAAAGTTTTAAGCAGAAGCTGGCGAACTGAGAAGAGTTTAGGCATGACTAAGCTAGTTTAAGAGCTCTATAAATAGGGGACTTGGTTATTGAGTAAGCACGAAGATTTTAATAAAAAAAACAAAAGTGCTGCTGTTTTGCTTTGGTGAGAAGAAGAAAAACAAAGTGTTAAATTCTGCTATTTGTTCTGCGAGAAGGCTCCGCGAAAAGAGAAGGAAGAAGAGGATCTTTGGTAAAGTTTGGTGAATGCTCTTTTCTTTTAAAGTGTTTATATGATTTCAAACATGTTTTGTAATGTTTTAAGCATGATTTTGATTATTGTGATTTAAATGATTATAAAATGGTATTCAAACCATTAGTTGCTTCCTTAAATGAGCAAACTGTTATGTGCACATAAAGTTAAAGGCAGCCATGTAGAAAAGGCCTGCATGGTGAAGTGAGGCCGAGCAATGTAGAAAAGGATTGCATTGCGTTAGGCGGCCTGAGCAACAAGGATGATTATGTATGTTCGGATGCTGTTGATACAATAATCTAACCGTGGAAATGAGACCAAGCGTAGAGAACGATTCAGGATTGTTGGCGAAAGGAATGATTGTGACTAATGTGTGTTTATGCGAGATGATGCTTTATGTGAAATGTTTTGCGAAATGATGTGTTTATTGATAAACTGATTTGTATTGAACCTTATGTTTTGGCGAAAAGGTTTTATCAAAAGGTATTGCAAAAAGGATTTCATAAAACCTCACTAAGTCTTTTAGACCTGCGTTTTAAAAATCTCATCTTTCTGAAACAGTCGTTTAGGCCAAGTGAAGAAGAAGGTTGAAGGGCATGTGCTGAGCTGAGAAAGTTATACTAGGAATTTAAGAGTTTGATAAATGTTATTTATTTGGTCAAATGTTGTATTAAACTCCTGTTATTAATAAAGTGTATGTTTTGGTTATGTTACTTATTGTACTTGGCGTTTAAAGTTGACTCCCGTTGCATTTTGAGTTTTGATTGATAGTTTAAAAGGGATTGAGAATAAGCTAGGCGATAAGACCAATTGCAAAGTTTAAAGCTAAATCGCGTCCTGTCCACACTACTTCCTAACGTTCTGGTTGTCTTGCGGATCGGGGTATGACACATTGATTTGTCATCCGTCATTTGGGATCTTAGGTAGCGGCTAACAACGTATTTTTTTTACCCAGCCTCCTCGAGGTCATATTTTTCTACAAGGTCTCCCAAACTAGTTTCTTTATCATTATTATGCTGTAATAGTCATATAACTCAACAGTCAAACAATTTAAAATTAATTGTTTTTGCATAAAATGTTTTTCTTCTCAGTCGATAGCCGCCTTGATTTGTTCGTCGGTAGGATTTTCTTTGGAACAACAAGTTTTTTTGTGGTATAAATGTCAACAGCCTTCTTGACAGTTAGAAAGCAAAGCATATTTAATCTCTATCTTTTAAAATTCGCTCCTTCAAAACAAAATGAGTAGTTGAGTTTGGAAGACATAACGTTAGAGTGGGTTGTAGCCATCAAAGCAAATGAACACCTTAAAATTAGTCTCTAGAATCTTTGAACGTCTACAATTGGAAACAATAGTTAGATTGTCAAAAATAGAATTCTATAAAACAAAAACTTGTTAATGGCTGAAGGAACTTGAAGGAAAATGTTAGAATGTAGAGAAGGAGAAGAGAAGATGATCTGTGAAAAATGAGAGTGAGAGATGTGCATTTATAGTCACGTTCTACCACAAAATGTGCGTTCCATACGACATGTGTAAGAAGTCACTGTTTGATCCGTATGTGACTATAATGCCCAAGCCCAGGATTCATACCAGAATTTGGAATTCGGATCCCCGACATTCCTCTACATCCCCAGCGACCTGGCGACATCTTCCTTACAATCCTTAATGGCTTATTTGAGTGAAAGTTCTCCCCACAAACCAACACGAGTCCTTTCAGCATGCTTTGTCTTCACTCACATGCATCCTAGAAAATTTCTCAAGAGGTCACCTAACATAGAATTGCTCCAAGCTAAGCACACTTAACTTTGGAGTTCCTATGATCAAGCCACTGAAAATTCTCAAGAGGTCACCTAACATAGTATAGGTATTAACTTTTAATTCTTTTAAGTCTTTCTTAACATTACTTTCATGTCCTCAAAATCCCTCTCATTCAGATGTGATATCGGTTCATTCATGTCTCCCTCCTAATCTGGGGCGTTACATGACTGTAAGGACCTAACTTCTTATACTAAGATGAGGTCATTGCTAGTAAAACAAAATAAAGACTTTTTATTTGAAATAAAAGAAAATAGTAAATCTTAAAAGAAACACTTCAAATATTTATTTATAAAATATAAGTAAAGTATGTAATGGAAATAATAAATAAAATATTAATTTGGGCCCAATTTAAAATAAAAGAAAATATCATAAGAATACTCATGAGTTCTGAAATAAAATATTGTAAATCAAATACTGAAAACATAAATGGAAAAGAAAACAGAAATTGTCCTCTATGGCGAACTACGCTCACTTCTTGTCATTCATCAACTTTCCTCTACCTCTACATTTGTCTGGAAAATTAAACATAGAAAAGAGTGAGTATAAATTTATACTCAGTAAGGGACCTACTACTAGTCCGGCTACGTGTCTGTTAACTTCCTGTTAGAGTCCTATAAGAAAGTACTGCATAACTATTGTGCTTGCAAACACACACTATCCAATATTTCCATCGGGAAACATCTGGGCTCTCCGTGAACCCGAAGGAAATACCCTAAAAGAGAGTCAGGCTGTAAGTGATTCCGTCGAATCACACATAAAATTAGCTGGCCACACAGGCATATATAGGTGGTGATCCCAAGGGAGACCCATATGGTACGACTCTAACAGAACACCATAGCCTATACATATATATCATAATATAAATATCATAAGCTCAGTCAAACACATCTCAATCATAGCATATCTAATCATAGCATGTCTCATTCATAATGTATCTTGGTCATAATATATCTCATTCATAATGTCATCCATAACAGTCATCCATAAAACATCATAGCTATATCAATGCATAATGGCGGTTCATGCCAACTCTTACTTTTTAAGTTTGAAGGTCTAGTAGTAGGATCTCTTACCTCGAGATTAGCTAAAGTCTGTTGACAGCCAAATCCCAAATACAGTCCTAAACATAAACAAAATTAAGATTATTAATTTTGCCAACCAGACATTCTATTTATTTTCTTAGGTAACCAAACTTACCCAAACTAAGGTTGAACCAATTCAACCTTGGTTGGAGAAAAATTCCACTGCTCAAATCCTTTGATTAAAATTAGCCAAACCTTCCTAATAAACCCACTTAACTCCAAAATTTAAATTATTTAAGATAAAGTAGATATTTTATGGGAGTACCAAACCCAAAAAAATATTAACCAAAATTCTTCCAAAATATGGCTCCAAAAGCAAATGGCTAAGAAACAATGAAGTTTGGCTTGCTAAATGGCTTGGAATATGGCTTGAGAGTGAGGGGGGACGACTCGAACTAGCTAAGCGGGTGGCTCACACAGAGAGAACGCAACTCGGGACGAAGGGTAGCAGTTTTGGCATTGCTTCGTTCGGATAGAGGACGTAACTCACGATGTTCAACTCCACCTGAGACAAAGACGGAGAGGCTGACTTGGACGGAGAACTTGGCTGGGTATGTTGAACGACGACAGACGATGGGGCTTGGCTAGGACGCGAGCAACGGAAGAAGGACGAAGATCTACGTGAAACAAGAGAGGAGCACGACTGTTTTCACGATGATGAGGAACATTGGGCGACAGATATCTGAGCCTCAACGGTGTCAAGGCGAACGACAGCAGAATGATGAATGAGGTAGGCAGCTAGGGTTTGAGAGTGAAAAAGAATTGGGGAAGAAGATGAAGTGCACACATTCTAATATTTTTTTAAAATAAAATAATAATAATAATAAATATTATTATTAATTTTATTTCCTTTTCCTTTTTCAAATAACTCAATCAACTTTTTCTCTCTCCTCATGAATTATCTCATCACATCCAAATTTCTCAAGAAATTGCCAAAAATAGGCTAAGAAGAGAGAAGTAAATGAGTTTTAAGATTGATTTTGAAAAAGTAGATATTTAGGACAAATTGAAAGTGAAAGGTCCAAATTGTCCTTCATTCATTTTCCCCCATTTTCTTCTTTTCAACCTAAAAACAAAACAAAACATTAAAAAAAAAAAAAAAAAAACTCGTTCTTCACCTTGAATTCTTCCGCTTCCACTTCAACTTCGGTGCCTCCGATGAACACCTCTCAGATCCATTTCTTCTCCATGTCTCTTTGTTTTTAGTTTCAACTTCAACTCCGGCGAACGCTTCTCCATTTCTTCTCCACTCCTTTTCGATTTTAGTGTCGTTTTCACCGGACCTCTCCATTTCTTCTCCACTCCTCTCTATTTTCAGTGTCGTATTCATCCTCTTTGAAGTCAAGTGAGTAATCAAATCTGAGTTTTTATTTTTTTTTTATAGATCATTGTTGTTTAAGTTGTCTGTTGAGATATGGGATTTTTGTTGAGCACATTTTAGATATACCATTAAATTTGTGTAACCTCTCTGTTTGATGCCATTGAAATTTTTCAGCAAACAAATTGATGCATATGTCCACAATATTATGTACTAAAGGAATTCAAGAAATTTGTTATGATGATTGTTTTATTTTTTCCTGATTGGTTTATACTTGATGTATAAAAATTATTTGTACCTATAGGCACACACACACATATATGATTAGAAAGAGAATTTAATTACCTGGTGAGTAAGAACTGATAGAGAGGAGGATTTAGGAAGAACTGAGCATATGAACTTATCAGCATAATTAATAAACATATTGGACGAAGATTGGACGGAGAACCATTTCTACTCATGACAAACTGTGCTAATAGATAATTGGGTTAATAATCCATTATATTTATGCATGCTACAAATATATACATATATATATATACCATGGAAATGAGGGCATTAACCCAGCATATTTGGTATCCCATCCAAACTCAGCAAAGCTGCCACTAGAATAATGTTGAAAGACACTATCATTTTTAGAGTTTATCACATTATTATAATCAAAAGCAGCATTGTTGTTCTCTACTTTATTGATGTTTTTAGTGATAGAGTTAAAATAAAATGCAGTCTTATTACCTTGTGTAACCAAGCAGCTCCCCATATTAATTTCGTCCTATGTCCAACCAATTTATTTAGGATTCATTTGTTAGAGAGAATTTGAAAACAAGTGATTTGATGAAAATAAAGTTGTATACTTCGTCTTTTCAAATATTTGTTTGGTACATGACAGTTGTTTAGGTTTGATAATGAATATAAATTAACAATGGATTTCAATGAATATAAATTCCAAGTTGGACTTTATGTACTATGTAATTTCATGAATGTCGAAAGCATGCAAGTTTACTTATCTATAGCTTAGTTTAGGACGACACTACTTTGTTGAGTTTAGTTACATGAGTTAGATACATTATTCATTTTACTTAACGTGGATTGTTCATTTTTTGTATGGCTTTTACTGCATTCATTTGAGTCAATGAGTTTTGTTCCTAAACCTAAACATTGGAGCTGTAGGCTTTCCTCCTACTATTAATCATTTTAGTAAAGGTGCAAGAAATTCAATTTAGTAAGCCTCTTACGAACTTGTGTTTTATCTCACATGCATCTCGCACGTATCTTGCACCTATCTCACACATTTCAAAATTTCACTAGGAGTTTCAAAATGAAATTGCTACCCTTCATAAACCATTTAGAGTGATTCTATGCATATTTAGTAAGATTATTAGGCCCTAATATTTTATTCAGCACCTATCACGTACATATCTCGCACTTATCAAAATTTCAGTAGGAGTTTTGAAACGAAATTGCTACCCTTCCTAAATCATTTAGAGGGGTTCTATGCATGTTTAGCAAGTTTATTAGGCCTTAATGTTTTATCTCGCACCTATCTAAATTTCACTATGAGTTTCAAACTGAAATTGCTACATTTCCTAAACTGTTTAGAGTGGTTCTATGCATGTAGCAAGTTTATTAGGCCTTAATGTTTTATCTCGCACGTATCTCACACCTATCAAAATTTTAGTAGGAGTTTCAAAGTGAAATTGTTACCCTTCCTAAACCATTTAGAGTGGTCCTATGCATGTTTAGCAAGTTTATTAGGCTCTAATGTTTTATCTCGCACCTATCAAATTTCACTAGGAATTTCAAAATGAAATTGCGACCCTTCCTAAACCGTTTAGAGTGGTTCTATGCATGTTTAGCATGTTTATTAGACCTTAATGTTTTATCTCGCACCTATCAAAATTTCAATAGGAGTTTCAAAGTGAAATTGCTACCCTTCCTAAACCATTTAGAGTGGTTCTATGCATGTTTATCATGTTTATTAGGCCCTAATGTTTTATCTCGCACCTATCAAAATTTTAGTAGGAGCTTCAAAATGAAATTGTTATCCTTCCTAAACTATTTAGTGTGGTTCTATGCATGTTTAGCAAGTTTATTAGGCCTTAATGTTTTATCTCACACTTCTCAAAATTTCACTGTATACATGTTTAGTAAGTTTCTTATGCAATTATATTTTATTTGTTTCTTTTTTGTTCAGGCTTGAGTATGACTTCGACATTAACTGACGGACCCATGTACAAGATTGATCCTTCTCATCATTTTCATGCTTTAATAAGCTCTTTATCTCATTTAGAAAATACTACACCTAATATTAAGGATAAACTGAAACCGGATCAGTTAACCTTATTTAGCAAAACAAAGTTCGGCCACTTTTTGGATCTTAATATTATCTTTAATGAGCCACTCATGCACTTCTTATTGTTAAAGGAGGTGGAAGATGAAGGGAAGAATCATCTAAGTTTCTTGATAGGGGGAGCTGTGTGTACTTTTCGTAGGAGAGAGTTTAACATCATAACGGGTCTATGGGGATTTCCAACAGAGTCTACTCAATTGGTTGGAAATAGTAGATTGTTGGACAAGTTCTTGAAAGAAAAAGAGTCTATTTATAGTGACTTAGAGGACACATTTATGGAATACGATGAGGATGACGATGACATGGTTAAATTAGCTTTAGTGTACTTTATAGAGCTGTCATTGTTAGGAAAAGATTGGCAGACCAAAGTGGACCAGAATTTATTTAGGATTGCAGATGATTGAAACACATTTAACAATTATGATTGGGGGGGTTGGTTTTTGGACACACGCTTTGTGGCTTAAAACGAGCCTTGGACATGCAACATGCCAAGGGAAAGAAGAAGTCAACTAAGACGAAATATACTATCATGGGATTTTCACATGCGTTATAGGTATGCTACTTCCTACTTCAAACTTATGTACACATTTATATATACATATATCCCGAGGAACTTGCTAAACTTGTTTTGTCAAATATGGAACAGGTTTGGGCATATGAGTCTATACCAACCATCATTGGATGTGGTGTAGATAAAGTAAACAACGATGTCACCACGAATGCTAAGGTGGGTGTGCGAACTATCTCCGAAGTTCCATGTCCTACAGAGCCAAGTGTTTGACTCGCCAATGGTAAATAGCAACCAATAGTAACTAACTTAATGAATGCATGACTTTGTTCCTTTTTGTTTGACCTAACTACATTTGCTTTTCCACTTTGTAGTTCATAATTAAGGCGGTAATTGAGATGACGCCTAAAGAGGAGCAGTTGAGAACGCCTTCAGGCGAACTTTTTGACAAACCCCATCCGTTTAACATTGTTCCTGGGAAGAATGGTGGTTCAAAACGAGCAAGAGAAGTCAGTAATGATGAAGATGACTTCAAAAAGAGTAAGAAAAAGAAGTGGAAGTCTAAGATGAAAGAGCTTGTTCGGAAACTCCAAGATCGAGTAGCGGTTGTTGAGAATGAACTTAGAAGCCTAAAATCAAATGTTGAAGAATTCAATGTCATGATGTCGACTATATTGAAACACATTGAACTTAAAAAAAAAGGTTAGGAAGCAAAGTTGTTGTTTGGCATTTCCAAAGTTATCCTTACTAATACATTTTGACATTTCCAAATGGTGAAGAAGGAGACCGCACGAGGTTTGAAGGTCATGATGCCAAGATCCAAGATGTTGACACATCCGGTACTCCTTCTTGGTTGAGGATGCCAAAGGAGGATGACAGAAGTAATGGGGTGAAACACGTTGAACTTCAAAAAAAGGTTAGGAATCAAAGTCATGTAATGGGGTCAAAATTATCCTTACTAATACATTTTGACATCACTAATGTTGATGTTTAATTTATATCATTATTGTTACTAAAGCATTTTGACCTTTCATAGGGTGTCGAAGGAGACAACAAGGAGGATGACACAATCGACGTGTTGGAAAAGAAGGTTCATATTGGTTTAGAGGAGCCAATAGACGTCGTTGACAAGGAGGTTGAAATTGAGGTTCATAAAGAAGGTTCCAAAGTTATAAAAAACATTCTTACCCATTTTGATTCAGACGTCACAGAAATAAAACCATTTTCCACTCAACGACCACACGTTCGGCCCGTACGTTGGAAGCGTGCAAATGTTTACTTGTCAACCCCCTTCACAACTGTAATTAAACGGTCTACGACATCAACCACCATCACCTCTTAGTCTCAACCATCTGTTTATGATCATATGCACAAAATACCTGACGCCGATTTAGATTGACTTAGAGCTTGGATTACGAACAAGCGTACGAGAGATGAGGTGCGTGAAAATTTTCATGGGCAAAATCAAAGGAATTTTTCAGAGACTTGTTCATGTGTCGTCGGTGGTTGACAGATGAGGTAAGGGCTTTTCTTATTATTTCTGTTATTATAATGTTTTCTTTACAGGTTTAGTGTTAATTGACATTCAATGTTTTCTTTTGTTTCTATTAGCAGTTGAATGCACTCTTTCTTCTCATTTGCTTCAAGATTAAGGCAATCATGATACCTTCTGCTCAAAACTTCACAACTGTAGACACACTCTTCATGGTTTGTATTCATAATCATACTCTATGTTATGAATTTGCTTTTGATATTTGTCATCTTGTCTTATTGTATTTCGGTTTGACAGAAATACATATACATGTGTATTTTTTTCTTTGCAATGACTTTTAGTTGCGAAGTGACTCGAATACCAAGAATATATTAAAGAGAATCGACCGTTTGACTGGAAGGAGGAGTATCGGTTGGTTGACTATGTTGTTGGATCGAAACAAGACTTTCAAGATCCTTGGGCAAGTGTTGATTACATTTACTCTCCATTCAATATCCATGCCAATCATTGGGTTCTAATATGCTTGGACTTGGTAAGTTGTCAAGTAAAGGTATGGGATTCGTTTCCATCGCTTACAAGTGCCAAAGAGATGAGAAGCATATTACTGCTGATTCGAGAGTTGATGCCAAATTTGTTAGATACTACTGGATTTTTTGTTAGGAGAGGTGGATCATCGACACATAAGGAACCTTTGCCACTTGTCATTATTGACTCCATTCCACTTCAATGCAACAACAGTGATTGTGTTGTATTTACCATTAAGTATTTCGAATACGTAGCTTCCGATTTCGATTTAGCTACATTATGTCAAGAAAACATGTCCTATTTAGAAAATAATTGGCATTTCAATTATGGACCAACACTCCTATGTATTGACTTTTAGTTGCAAAATTTGAAGGAATTGTATATCATGTATGTTGCGAACTATGTACATAAATTGATTGATGTAATGAAAATCATGGAATGAATACCATTATTATTTTATGGTCTGAAATTGTTATTTTATTCTTTTGGAAAAAATTTCAAGTGTTCAGTATGTACGATCCCATAAACATCATTGTGGTTATCTTGCATTTTGATAATATGAAGACTACACAAGTTATTTCCTATCTTTTGATTAATAGTCATCCTCTTACATAGTTGCTTTAATTTATTCACTTCATTTTATAGACATCATTCAATCTATGGTATAAAAAAGGTTTGAAAGAAGTTATGAGGATATTTCATTTTTTGTGAAGTGTATAACTCTTGGCAATATTTCCTAGATCTCACAAGCACTGTCGGAGGACACTGTGCAGCATTACAGCAAGCTAGGATTGATGTAGACAGCGGAAAACACCACCATTGATAGTTAAACCTTACTCGGAAAAATGCATAGCTAATGCATAAATCTCTATCGTTTTCATTATGTTTATTCAATCTAGTAATATTGTGTATAGATATAGTTTGTAGCATTTCCATAAACATGTCTACGAACAGTCTTTCTTAAATAGTTGTTTAATCTAAAATAAAACTGGAAATGAGAGATTTTTCTTTCATATATTGGCTGCTACTATGTTCTAATAAACCTGTTTGGAGCTCACAGGGCACCAAAGAATCAGCTGAAACTTCTTGTGATTCAGCAAATGACAAAGCAATTTTGAAAGCAAATGATAAAGTAAATACAGTTATCCATATTTGTGAAGCTATGATGACTTGATCAATTCTTTAAATTTGGTGTTTAGGTCTAGAATTCTCGTATGCGCTAAATTTCTTGTTTTCTCATTTATTTTTTAATAGTTATAACTCTCGGTATAGTTATAACTACACAACAAACCATCTTATTGCATCAGCCTTTAGCTAGGGATATTGCCACTGCTTTGCGCTGTAATGTATCTCCTGGACATTAAGATGATTTCGACACTCTTGTTCACATTTCTCAGAAATTTAGAGTTATGTTGTACAACACTGCATATTTTATCTTTAGCTTCAACCTTACTCAAGACTTCTTCAGACAAGTGAATGTTTCAATCTATTGGTATTACTATAACTTCTCTTTTCTAACAAGAAACTTAAGGCATATAAATTTTGAAAACGAGTGAAAAAGAAAATTATATATAAAACAGGAAATACACCCATATAAAGATTTATTTTAGCCAAAGAATATAAACATTGAAAGAACAAAATATTTCCAATGTATTCACCAAAAGACTTAGAGAGTTTGAAAACAAAAAATAAAGCTACGAAAACCAAACTCTTTAAACTGAAAGCTGCTACAACCTTCCAAAGAAATCATGAACTTATGCACACCAATCAACACATTTTTTAATAGGAAACATGTCCCTTTTTTTCTAATAAATAACCACGTTTTCATTGAGAAAAAAAATGAAAGAATGCATGGACATACAAAAAGGGAGGAAGCTACCTAAAAGAAAGCATACCCATAGAAAAAGGGAGGAAGCTGCCTAAAGAAAGCCCTTCAATTAAGCAAAATAAAGCTATGAGAACTATGAAAAAGATTCTTGACAGCAACCCACAAAGAAGAAAAGAACTTGGCAAGGGACCAAATTAAACTGATTAAGCTCCTTCACTTGAAATATTTTATTGTTCATCTCACCTCAAAAGCCCATAGAATATCACACACTTCTGCTAGTCTCAAAAACTTTCCTCTCTCCCTAAAGGGAAGGTGGAGAAAGGAACTTCTCGATCATCTCTCTACAATCACTATGTCCAGCCAACTCACACCAAACTCATCAAAGAAACAAGTCATGCCACATAGTAAAAGTTGCACACCAAAAACAAAAAGATCCAAGTCCTTGGTTACATTCTGCAAAAGATTGCAACACTAGAATCCCACCAAATCAGGCATCTTCTTTGGCACTCTGTCCATGGTGCTTTTGCCCACCATGGAGAACTGACCAAACTAAAGCTTCACGTTCTTGGAAAGTTCTATTTTCTCAAAGGATAGGTGTATGACACATAAAGGAAAAAGAAATGAGAAGGAAAACTGTTAGGTACCAAGATTAGTACAGGATTAGGGGTATAAGGGTAATTAGATAATTAGGTGGTTACCAAGAGTAGTGGTTGTAAATAAGAGGTTGGTGAGTGAAGACGGGGGTTGTTGAGTAGTTAGGTTTTGAGTAATATTCTCAAGAAAGGTGTCCCAAGTACCATAAACTTGGATAATATTGTAGCTCTTCCTTAATTCTCAATATATGAAATATATTGATTCTTGTTAGGAGGTATCCTAACAAAAACCCTCGATGGATTAGGACACCAAAAGCAAAATGTCCTACTCCCCACAGAGAACTCCCCAAACAACAGAAAAACAACAATATTCTACGTTTCGTATCAACAATATTAATTTGAAAGAAAAATTTAGAAGTTTCAGTTGTAATAACCAAGATTGAGTGTAATGTAACAAAAAGAAAAAAAAAAAAATTTAAATGATATACGATGTAGGTTTTAGCACCATCAAACAAAGCAATCCTGTAGAAGGCACAAACATCCACCTTCTATCAGTAAGGTAACTAGCATTAAAAAATCCTCCAATGGTAATAATAAGCAAAACAATTCAAATTTACACATCATAAATAGACTATTCCATTTCAGGCAAATACAGAAATATGGGAACACAAGTGCTCTAATCAACCGAATTTTGTTATTACACGAGCTAATTTTTGTGGATTGGATGGTTACAACTTATAAAATTAAGATTCAAATGTTAACTTTCGTAAGTAAACCCGATGCTAAGCAAGCAAAAATAAAATTTATAGCTTGTTTAACATCTCAATATTACAAGAAGTTCCACAGAAAAACACAATGAGAAGTCATGAGGCTGGAATTCATAAAGAATAGAATGAAAAACGGAAATCCTAAATGGAAAAAAGTAGCTTAAGACTAAGAGTTAAGAACCAACTTCTTCATCAAATTCCAAACATGTTTTGCAATTACACACTTTTCTTTTAGTCGTGCCAATAGTTTCTAACTTGATAGCACTAATAGACTTTGCAACAGTTAACACTAAAGTATACTCTTTCCTTTTAGTCGGTGTCAGTCTTCTCCAATTCTCCAACTTGATGGCTCCAACATGGATTTGTTGCCAATGCTGATACTTTCGTGTTTGAGAATATGATTAACCAACATGTTCACTAACAATTACAATCAATTTGATTGACTTTTGCAAATTTTCTACTGTAGTACCTCAACATGACATGAGCGTGAGAGATGTTCAAGAATTTTTCTTCTTTTTTGATTAAGGCTAAGATCATTTTATTGCTTGTATTCTCGAACTTGATAGCCCCAATTATGCATTGTTGGCCAGACTAGATCACTGATATTTAAACCAAGTGACAAAGATAATTTGAAAAATTAACCTTCTATAAAACTCAAGGACACAGTTGGAACAAATCCAGAAAAATCAAGCCTTTTATTTTATACCAAGAAGGTAGCATTATGTAAGATCCAAATGGAGTTAAAAGATTTTACGATAACAAAACAAAAGATGACCAGAAGGTCTACATGAGAAAAATTGCATATTTTCACTTGAACTAATAGGCATAATAAACTATCATGCCAATAGGCAAATTTACGTTTTCCAGAAAAGATGTGGTATTCATACATCAATGCAATTGAGAAATGCTCATATAAATAAAGAAAAACTGAATGGGGTGGAGGAAGTGCTCCTCAAAAAAACCAACAAAGAATGAACTTTTTATAGAAACCATGAATAAATAAACAAACTACTTAATTGGAATGACTAGCCTTTAGTTAGCCCCTCACAGAGTATTTCAGGATATGTGCTTTGTTGAGAGTATTTCAGAGGAGAGAAATAATAGAATCTTTAAAAGGTTATAGAGGGGCTATTTTGATGTTTGGTCAGCTACAAATTTTAAAATTTTCTCTTTAGATGTAAGTGAGTTCTTTTTGTAATTAATCATTAGTTCTCATTTAGTTAAATTTGACGCCCTTCCTCTAAGGTGCTCCCTTTTGCAGTGTAGTTAATAATAATAGCTTACCTATAGGGTACCCGGTTCTTCAGCAATTGATGGCTCCTGTCCCAGGTCAACCCCGTATTGATTCTATTCAAATCCCCCAGTCTTTCCCACAACAGACTCTTTGTTTCTCTTAACAGATTCCAACTCAAAATTAAGCTTTGTATTGATCTCATTCGTCATTTTCTTCACATCTTTAAACTTGGGAAGCTCTATTGAATCATTTTCTTCCACATTGAATTTCATACCTATCTTTTCCATTTATTGATGCATTTCATAAAGTATGTTCGAATCCTCTGTTTTTAAGGGGGGAAAAGGAAAGAAAAAACAAAAAACACAACTGACCCCAGAAACAAAAACAAAAACAAAACAATACTCAGTTTCTATAACAATCAAAACATTGTTTTAATATAACAAAACAAATGAAAATTGAAGAAGAAGATGAAGGAGAAAAGCTCAATTAGAGAGCAAAGAGAAAGGGAAACTTACAGAATCAAAGTATGTTGAAAGGACATGCAATTCCACTGAGATAAAACCAAATCAAGTGTTCATAATTTTTGGTTTTTGGAGAAAGAAAAAAAAAGATAATTAAGGTAATATAACAAAGTAACTTTTCTCATGCTTATGCTTATGTGATGCAGTTGCAGCACCCATACCCACACCCCCATTTTTCTTTCACTTGGGCTTTTAGGAATTGAATAGAACCTTAAAAAAGCACTAAAGTAATTAGCTAAACCTGCAAAGCATATTCCTATACTTTTATTCTAGAAATCTGGCTATTACAAGCTTCTTTTTGGTCTAATAGTATATAAAATGGCCGTTACAAGCAAAGTAATACAAACATCATGACAAAAATTTCATAAGTAAATATTCTATAAAATGTTCACTTTAATTTTGATAACCAAAACCAAAAGGTGGTAGTCAAAACAAAACTATATCCAGAGAAGAAAAAAATACAAAGTAGAATAAATAAAAAGAGAAGGAAAGTCTTCAAGTTAGCTTTGTCAAAGAGATGACTTTAGTGATCTTGCAAACAACTCAGGAAACTCTTTTGTGACCATCTTCCACCTGCATTAAAACAAGAAACTTTTTTTACATTGTGATCTTGCAAACAACTCAAGCACAAACCAAGCTATGACCTGCACTAGTTGAGAAAACACACTTGGAGAATGATTTACACTACATATTGGGTTCTCTTTAAGTTACACACCAAGTTATAACTTCAAACCAAGAAAAACTTGACCAGCGAGGGAGAAAATAGTCAGAGTGATCTAATCAAGTGCGTTCAATAAATACAAATTAATTATGGTTTACAAAAGCAAAGGAAAAAGACAAAAATAAATGGAAGATGACAACTTTCAGGGAGTCAAAACATGGAAAAAAAGTTAACAAACAGAACAAGGAAGTAGATGAATTTGTGATACTACAATATAAGACATAAAGCATCATTGAAAAAACACACTTAGGGAATGAGACACTAATACTACAATATAAGCACTTCATTTAGAGAACCAAACATTGACACATTGAAGTTACTCAAAATATGTTACCAAGACCTAAACCATCATTCATACTAAGACATAAACCATCATTGAAAAAACACACTGATATTGCATATGAAGACAAATAAATAGAAACCATATAAGGATAGATATAAGGACATTACTGTTGGGACAAATATTGACCCCTTTAAAGATAGCCTATTATGAAAAATTTCACTATTTCTATATTTTTATGCAGAATATGAACTAGACTCCGATACGAATCCAATGACACGAAAATTACCTAAATCGGAGTTCAAACGAAGGAGAACGGGCAAATTAATCATAAGGGGCATTTTCGTAAATATTGAAGTGGTTGACACGTGTCAACCCCTCAGCCGCGCACGCCTGTCCTGGAGATCACGGGTTCGAGTCTCCCTTCACGCATAATATTTACTACATATTTCCCTCAATCCGTGTCTTCAACAATCCGACGATTCTCCTTGCACCACGTGTCGCGATCTCTGCCCGCGCGCCCCTTAGCCACCCGAGTTTGAATCCCAGCCAACGCAATTTTATATTTTTCCATTTTTTTCGTGGCATTTTTGTAATTAATATCCAAACTTTCGAAATTACCCCAATTTTCATCTTTTCTTCTTGGATATGGGCTCAGAAATACACTTTGGCCCATTTCCTCTATCTCTCCCTATAAATACCCCCAATTAACTCCTCATTTCACAATTTCAATTCAATACAAATCACAATACCCTCCAAAATTACTCCAAATTCCCTCCAAATTCCAATTTCTCTACCCTCTCTCTATAATTTTTGATCTTCAACCATTTTTCCAGAAATATTGAAGATGGAAGGCTAATCTTTTGAAGTAAATTGGGCTTAGGCATTTCCAATCTTTGAGAATTTGATTAATTAGACTTTTTTCTTTATAATTAGGGTTTGATTAGTCTTTGATTTCCATGTAATTTTTGTTAGAATCAATAATAAATTGCATCAAGAGTTGGATGTTTAATTCAATTTTATTGAATTTTGTAATCCTGATTCTTGATTTTATGAATTTTTGGTTCAATATTGTAAGCAATTTACCCCTAGTATTTCAATTAATGCAAGATTAGTTGATTTGCTTGCTTATATACAAAATTTCCATGATTCTTCATTTTATCTCTCCCAATTTTAGAATTGTGTAATGCCTCTTTTGGATTTCAATTGATTTTGATAATTCTTGGAATTAAATTGAATACATTTTTTGTGCACAAATTAATTTCTCTTTGATTCCTTGAATATAAAGTTGTTGTTGATCCATCTTGTGTTTTCTTTTAAAGAAAAGAATAATGGGTTTAGTTAGAATTGCAATGATCAAACTAAACCCCTTGAAATTCTTTACTTGTTTTTTTGAATTTTGATTCAAGAATTCCTTCCAAGATCAAGCAATTTGATCTTGCAAGGAAACCTTGAATCAAAATCTCTTTAAAGCTATGCATAATTCAATTTCCTTACCTTCTTTGATTCAACGATAAGATTTGATGTAAGCCTAAGCCCATTTCTCACTTACCATCTTGGAATTCAATATCTAGTATCTCCTTTTTTTGTGAATTGTTTTGCATACCAAACTCCCCTTCTCATTCCCTCCTACAATTTTCCCCAATTTGTTTTCAATACTTTTATCTTCTTTTTGTTACTAATCTCTATATTTCCAAGCATTTCATTCTAGAAAAAATCAATCACTCCCTTGGGTTCGACACCCTTGCTTGCTTCTATCTACGGTAAAATCAAGGGTAACTATAAATAATTTTTCGTCAAGGCGTTTAGGTAAGTATCCTTCATTGATAACGACCTTACCTACTCTTTGCATAATCTTTTACTTTTTGCATGTCAATTCTCTCCTTGTCAATTACCAATGCAAGTATGAAGCTAATACTACATACTAAGACAGGGACTAACTTGTATGCTCTACTTCTTGGTGTATGAAATTGGATTGGTACACATTAATCTATCATGGCCTACTTCTTTACATCAACCACACTTATGCAATTTCGGTGCTTCACCGACACTTAGAATCCTCTTTTTCTTCAGTCAACCAACTCTTTTGAATACTTTCGGAGGTAAGACAGTCATATGTACATAGTCTTCACTTGTCTTGCAATCCGACTGATTTCAAAACAAGTGAAGACTATGTACATATGACTGTCTTACCTTAGTGTAACAGTTAGCACATAAACTATAAACATTTTTATTGTGATCCCGTGCTGCAGCAATGGCATGTGTGCATGGTAGTTGCTCTACTTGAAACTCCTTACAAGAGCACTCTTGAGTATAAAGATTTACGACCTCCATTTTATCTAAATCTTTAACATGGAATTGTAAACAGTCAATTGGGTTGACCTTCATTGTCAAAGCTCGTTCTTGTTTCTTATGTAGAACTAACTCTGCCCATTTAGTCAATGTAGACGCCACTTTAATGCCTTCTTCTCGACTCTCCCAAAACCAACGTTGTAGCAAAGCTCGAACATGTTCAAGGAATGAAACAATAGGCAAATATTTAGGTTCTTTTATATAGAATTCATGGACTTTGCTATATTTGTTGTCATCATGTTATATCGTCTTCCTGGGCAGTGAACACGAGACCATCTTGTTATTCCAACGTCGTTTAAATATTTTCCTGAACCATTAGGAAATGCAAGAATAATTCTCCACGATTTTAAGAACTCACGATATGTTCTTGATGCATTGTAAAATAAAGTAGCTACAGTGTCATTCTTATATTTATCATTCAAATTTTGAGTCAAATATTGGCCACAAAGGCCATGGAATGTGGAGGGGAAAATCGATGAAATACCCTTAGAAAAGCATGTTTTCCGATATGTCATGAAGCCTAGATTAGGCACCTCCCCTATTGCACCTTTCAATTTCTCTAAGAACCACTGTATTAAAGCATCTGTTTCTCTATCAACAACTCCAAGGGCAAGAGGATAAATTTGATTTTTACAATATAAGCAAATGACAACTATCAACTGATCCTGATAATTGTTCTTAAGAAATGTTCCATCCATGACTATAACCGGTCTAATGCAATTTAAGAATCCTCGAACACATGGACCAATGTCCATGAAAAGATATTTTGAAAAACGATCATCTTCAAGTTCCATGTGAAATATTGTACCTAGATTTGTAAGTTTGAGTGCTTCACCATATCTAAGTAATATATTATATGACTCTTCATGACACCCTTACACTCGTTCATAAGCATTTTTTCTAGCATGCCATGCTTTTTCATAATTCATATTTATGCCATAGTCTTGCCTCATGTCTTTTATGATATCACATGGTTTGTATAGACGACCGACTCCCTTGAATTTGGACTTTATTAATTCTCCAACAACCCAGGATTTTGCTTGCCTATGGTCACGATTCAAAAACTCAAGAGAACACGAATGAACTTTGACATACTTTTTAATCTTGAATATATTTGAATCCTTCAATCTCATTGCTTGCAATCTCCAACCACACTTGTTGTCAATGCATCTAACAAAAAGAACCTCTTTTGTAGACTTTTTTACTAGAAACTGAAGAAAAAAAATTCATTGCCAAGACACTTAATCTCATTGACAAATCTCTCTTGCAAAAAAATATTTGTCCTACATCCAACTCCTCACTTGTAGAGCTTTCTTCAGACCAATTATTCCTTTTTGTATTCAACTTTTGGCTAGAAGAGTTATAATGAACTTTAGATTTTCCTTTGCAATCTTTTGTAGGAGCATCTCTATGTTGTGAGATGTCAAACGATTCACTGTTCATCTCAACTGGCTCCCATGTCAAAGTATCATCTTTCGAATCATATGACTCATATGATTCCCATATAGCTGAAGTGGTCCCTATCATGTTATCACACAAGCCAACTTGAACTTCACAAATATGAACTTCATTCGCATTTAATGTATCTATTGTAATTGGAGGATGAGAGTTTAAGTTATGAACTTGGTTGCTCCCGGATACTGAATTGTAATCTTTGTTTAACACTTTCTTGCTTGATTGCTTCTTGGCTTAAATGAGACATATAGGGAGACCTTAAATGGATTTTCACTAAGAATACAAAACTTCAAATCACGGTCATTGCTTAACTCAAATAGAGGAGCTTCGTTTTCCACTTTTATCTCATATATGCATCTTATCATTACGTCGAACTATGTAGGGTCAACTTCTGCAAGGTCATATAAATCTGCCTGTAAATCTTTATGTGTTATTTCTTTACTGACAACAATGCCTTTTAACATGTCTTCTTCGTATTTTCTTCATCATTTATCCCATATACCACCGTAACGCACTAAAATTCGAACATGTGACATCCTTAAACCACCTTAAACTTTTTAATTCCTGCAAAAATTGATTTGAAGTTAGAATTTGAAATATCACATAAAAAAAGTGTATGACTTATTTTGCGAGATTAAAAAACAGTAGCTAAACACTAAATAAAACATGCATAGTCGCACCCTAAATAAGTATATGACTAATTTAGCCTTGGGCATTTAAAGTTTGGTAGCTTCAAGATGTTTACGAGATTGCGAGATACAAAAAACAATAGTTAAAAGTACCCTAAATCACATAAGAACAATTATAATTCATTTGAGATTAAACATTTGAACTTAAGAACTTGTGAGATGCCTGCGAGATGTTTGCAAGATAAAAAAAAAACAAATAACTTGCTGACATTCTTTGAAACAACTCAGAAACAACCCTAAATCAACTTGAAACAATTAAAAATTATATTTGATTTATACATTTAAGATTCAAAAATATATATACATATAGCACAACACAATTCGGAGGAAATATAATTTTTAATTTTTTCAAGCCTTGGGCAGCTTGGGCATTTAAAGTTTGGCAGCTGCAAGATGTTTACAAGATTGCGAGATACAAAAAACAACAGTTAAAAGGACCCTAAATCGAGTAAGAACAAGTATAATTCATTTGAGATTAAACATTTGAACTTAAGAACCTACGAGATGCCTGCGAGATGTTTGTGAGATAAAAAAGAAAACAAATAACTTGCTGACATTCTTTGAAACAACTCTAAAACAACTCAGAAACAACCTTAAATCAACTTGAAACAATTAAAAATTATATTTGATTCATACATTTAAGATTCAAATATACATATACATATAACACACCACAATTCAGAGGAAAAAATAACAAAAATAAATTATTAAAACACACCACAGTGCGTGGGACGTTCACAGGAGGAGAGGATGAACGACACCGGAGTAGTAGCGGAGAAGTTGACAACCTTTTCCCATAGGAGAAGAACGGCAAATGGGTTTTTCTTCTTTTTTTCTTTACGTGTTGTGTTTTACGTTGAAGAAAGTAAGGGAAAGTAAAATTAAATAAGGGTACTTTGGACATTTCACTTCAAATTTGTCCTAAAAATCTACTTTTTCAAAATCAATCTTAAAACTCATTTACTCCTCTCTTTTTAGCCTATATTTGGCAATTTCCCAACTTTCTCTTTTCCCAAAAATATAATATATTTTCCTTAATAATTATATTATTCTCATAATATAATTATTCTTATCATTCCATAACTTAATTATATATACACACATATATAATTACTCACAATTTTCTAAACTCCACCAAAATTAATTAACCAATACCAATCAATCCAAAAATTTTAAAAAAAATCTCAATTTAAAAAATGAATTAAATATTCTTTCAATAAATAGTTAATTAATCATAATTTCCACAAAAATAAATAATTCTCCACAAATATCACACATAACCTCTAATAACTCCAACCTAATTAACTTAAACTAAAATAATTAAGCTTAAAATTTCTTACAGTTTTGGGGCGTTACAGTGACACATGGCTTCCATGATCGATTTGTGAAAGAATGGGTAAAGAAAAATAAATAAATAAAATATTTTTGTTTTACCCAAAATAAATATAAACAATTTTTTAATAAAAAAAATTGTTCTTTTTTACCACGTCACACCACATCTGCTCGAAACGGGGGTGGCGATCGGTATGGATAGACCACCACACTCACATTTATCTAACCACCACACTCACATTTATCTAACTCTTCACCTTTTCCAAAACATAAATAAATAAGTTTCAATCTATGTGTCAAACACTGTGTGGTTGAGTGTGACAGCTGAACGGAGAGAGCAAAATTCAAGTCCTTTATATCTAATCTTTGCTCATCTGCCATTGTCATCTCTAACCTTTCTCCTTTTGTATCTTTAAGTGAGAGCTTAGAGTGTGAGAGTAGAAAGAAAGTTTCCATATCCCATTCCCCTAACTTTATAATAAAGACACCGATAATCGAGCCAAAGAATGCAAGAAATTGCATTTAGCAACTTGAAACATCTCTATATCTTATCATTTGTATCTTTTATTCTTATTAAATTTGTACTATGAACTCCATGGTCGAGAGGCCTAAAGCTTTTGTTATTTATGCAATGCAGTTTCACTTTCATTCTCTCATTTCTTTAATCATCGACTATGTTAGTTTTCTATACTATGATTGAAATAAAAAGTTGAAATATTTCTTTGAACAATTTGGATGCTTGCAATATTTAGTTTATTTAATCAACACCTAATTCTATTCGAGAGAAATAATTAAGTATTGAAAGTTAACTACTCGAGAGAGCAAGTGACTAAGACCTTATTAAACAAGCTTTGAAGTGGTTGTAGAAATAAAATCAACTAAATGGTTTCCACATTGTCATACATATCAGAAATGCGAATGTGGGTGGTATTAAGGTGTCAAGATGTTGCTTGGCTTGAATAAAGGAAGAACACATGGACATTGCATTTAAAAGGATTTAGACATAGATCATATATTAACTTCAACATATGCAGCCTGAAAGACGAGCATGTGTGGCAAAGGCGCAAAGAGGTTTCTCGTTGTAATTTGAGGTTTGAATATATTATGTATATCACCTCAAAGAAATATCTCTTCACTTAATCTCAGGTAGTAGTATAGTCAACTTTTCTGTTGGAATTTATGTTCTATAACTTGTAGTTTGTAGTTAAAATTATATTCTATTCAATAAAGTGGTTATTGAGGAC
This sequence comes from Cucumis hystrix, assembly GCA_025688845.1. Taxonomy (NCBI): domain Eukaryota; kingdom Viridiplantae; phylum Streptophyta; class Magnoliopsida; order Cucurbitales; family Cucurbitaceae; genus Cucumis; species Cucumis hystrix. The sequence goes on from CM046890.1 coordinate 7,529,786, forward strand.
TTATTTGTAAAACTGGAATACTATAATCTTAAAGCCAATAAACTAAGGTCCCAATGCAATTTTTAAGTAAACTTGAACTTTATGTAGATATATAAATGTGGATCAAGTTCGAGTATATAGCCTAAATAGTCTATAGTATACAAATAAGGTTGGGCACCTTATTCTAGGGACACAATGGATGTGGCCTGCTTTGTAGTTAGTACAAACAATGTGATCTTAAAGTGTTCATGTAGAGACATGGAAGTGGGGGCATCCTATGTAAAGAGTTTAACATAAAACTGGAACCATAAAAATAGTCACTTTTAAGATATAACATCATTGACTTTATAAAACAGACTAGTTAAATTATGATCTTATGTTCACACAAAATTATTCTTAGATCTGCATAGGTGAGGCCAGCTCAATAGCGCTGACCCAATAAGCCTCCCATTTCAGGGATAAGACTAGGTTAATAGCTGAGACATAGAGTACAAGACAAAATTCACTCATACCCGTTTTAGGGATAGTAGATAGGTTGTTCTCTTAAGGATTGAATCTAAGTCTTGAATAAGGGGTCCCACCCTCTCATTGGCCCGAGAGGGATTCAATTTATAGATTGGATCTAAAACAAATTGTTGAATAGTGGATCGGTGGGACCTAAGGAGCAAGACATAGTCTCGGGGGTAAAACAGTACTTTAACCCAGTCGAGGTTACAAACAACCTATGAAGTAATAACTTACTAATCATGGTTATATCCGATGAACACATATATTTATAGTGACAGAACAACTACCGGGACTTTAGTGGAATGACCTGTTAGTTAACAACTGTTGATTAGCTTGGTCTAAAGAGTTTAGCCAGTTAATCTTGAATTATTGGAGTCTATGATCTATATGTTCATTAGGTTCTCTTGCTAGCTCATAAGGAATTAACTTAGAATGTTTTGTTGGAATAATTTGAATTGTTCGAATTAGGTAAAAAGAGAGAAATCGATGAATATAGACATTGGTTATAAGTTTAAGATAGAGCTTTATGTTTAAATGTGATTTAAATATTAAAAATATGAATACAGATTCATATTCGAAAGCTCGTAATTGATGAAAATGGTTAAAGTTGTGAAAAGTCAAATTTTAATTGGTTGTATATTCAAATAAGATTTGACTTTCGAAAAAATGAATGTGGATTCATGCTCAGGAGGTCGAAATTAGTCAAGATGGACAAAATGGTAAAGAGTTAAAATATTAACTTTCGACTTGAAAAGTCAAACTTTGAATTTGATTTAAATGTCAAATCACCAAATTGCCCTTAGACTAATTTAATTTAGATAAATCAATAACACTTGTTAATATTTGACAAGCTTATCACATGCATGTAATTTGCAAGTGGCTTTATGCATGCAACACACTTAGCCCATTAATAGTTAGTGGAATGCTAAGTGTTGAGATAAAGGAAACCCATTACATGCAATGCATGTAGTTAGCTTATATAAGAGTTTATTGAAAATGGAAGAATAACTATTGGACTTTTAGTATTTTTGATTTTGTAATTTGGAATTGCAAAATAAACCAAATACTCTTTTTCTTTCCAAAAATCTCAAAGAAAAGTTCTTCCTCTAAATTCCATCTCTCTCTCTATTTCCACCACCATACGGGTCCCACAACTCGGTTCAACTTCGGAGAATAGCGGGTCAACATTAGTGGTAGTTCCGACTTCAAGTTCGTGAGGAGATTACGATGATAGAAAAACTTTAAAGGTGAGTTTTTCTATTAACCCTTTATTCTATTAATCAAGGGTTAGTTATGCATGTTAATTACTAAATTGTTTAGTTGAAATTAGATTAAAGTTTGATCCTTATTCGGCTGTGCATGAGAAGTCCTTCACAACCATGCCACCTTTCACATCACACCATATAATAATACTAGTTTAGACAATGGATACTGTGAAAATTGATTTATAATGTATAGCTACCGCATGAGAACTTGATAGATGTTATGATCTAATTACTTTAAAATTCATGTGTTTGACTCTAGCTTACCTAATGAACATCTCTTTTCGCTTACACTTGAGCAACAAAGTGGAAAACTTATACTTAATAGACATATCATTAGGTTTAAGCAACAAGCAACGATTATGTTGATTGCCCATTTTAACTAGGGGTGTTAAATAACACCAGTAACACGACCAACTCAGATTACCTAACCCAAACCATAAGGGTTGGGTTGAGTTGAGTTTAAATTTTGTGTTGGGTTGGGTTGAGTTAGAAAATTGGAGAAAAAAAATTGAGTCAGATAGCCAAGTTGTGCAAGTAAGGGATCGGGTTGACCCGACCCAACCCGATTATGTATATAATAAATATATATAAACCTAAAACCTAAAAGTAAACCTCATTTTGAATGGATATTGTAGATATAAAATTTGAATGTATAACATATATATTGCCGTAATTACCAAAATTCAGCTATAATTTTGGTATATAATATCCTTGTATATATTTTCCTTATGTTGATTAGTCTTGTGTATAATTCCAGATGTAATACTGATTTTTATGTATGAAAAATACCATTATTCAATAAAAACAATATGGTATCGGAGCCTTAATTATTTTCCAGAAAATTACTGCCGCCAGTTGACCATCTCTGTTCCAGATCTCCAGCGAAAGTCTCCGTTTCAGACCTCCGACGAACGTCTCCGTTTCAGATCTCAGACGACTTCCTCTATTCCAGATCTCCGACGAGTCGATTCTAGATCTTACCCTCATTCCAGTAGACTCCTGATCTCACTCGTGATTTTAGTCGACTCTCGATCTCACTCCCGATCTTACGTCTGCTGATCTCTGTCGCTCCCGCAAGTGACTTCACGTCGTCCCTCGCAAGTCATCGACCCTTATTCTCCACGACATCCTCAAGCTACAGATCACTCAAGTGTTCCATCTCAGCTCCAAAAAAAAAATCCATTTTGCTTCAGATCTCTCCAGATCCGAACCTCATCTGCCGTCGAAAGAAACACTCTGTTTCAGTTCCAATCGTCGCCGCCAAATCCATATCCGAGTCAAGATTGTGGTTCCATTGGAGTTCATAATTTGATATTTTAATACTTATTTGTGCTTGTAACTTGTGATTTCTATGTAGATGGAGAAACATGATATTGCTCGTCCTATTAGCACCATAGTTGATGGCTCCAATTAGATCACTTGCGCTCACCAAATGAGGAGGTTTCTGATCGGTTGAAAACTTTGGCGTATCGTTACTGGAGATATCACCAAATCCACTCCTCCCAAGAAAAACAAAAGTAAGGACATTAATGAGGATGATGATACTGACTCTTCTGATATTCTAGTTGAAGAAACCACTGCAGAGGACGACAATTATATTGAAAGACTTGAGGACTGGGATAGCAAAAAACATCAAATCATCACTTGGTTGGGTAACACCTCTATTTCAGCCATTCATACTCAATTTGATTCATTTGATACAACTAAAGATCTTTGGGATTTTCTGTCCACTCGGTTTAAGTCTATTGAACTTGCTCACTACTATCAATTACATTCTCGTCTTGTTAGTCTAAACCAGGAGGGAGGACAATGTGTGAATGAGTATCTTGCCACTTTTCAACCAATTTGGACTCAATTAGACCAAGCACAAATCAGTCCTGACCATATTCGCCTAATAAAAGTCCTCATGGGTCTACGCCCAGAGTATGAATCAGTTCGGGCTGCTCTGTTACATTGCAACCCTCTGCCATCACTCGACGCTGCCATTCAGGAAATATTATTTGAAGAAAAACGACTTGGCATTGTCTCTTCCCTGCCCTCTGATGTCACTCTTGCAACCACTCATCCACGGCCTGCTAATGAATCCACTTTCTGCAAAAATTGTAAACTTCATGGTCATAAGTTTGTTAACTGTCCCACTATTGAGTGCATATATTGTCATAAGCGAGGTCACATTTTGGAAAAATGTCCCACTCGCCCACTCCGCCCTCCTGATCACTCAAATAAATACAAGTCTTCTCCTAAAACTGGTTCTCAATCTATGGTTGTTGCTGCCACCTCATTTGATATCACTACACCTTAGAATTTTCAGTTAAATGATCTTCATGATTTACTGAAACAGGTGATCTCTTCCAACTCTACTGCTCTTGCTGTCACTCCAGATACTTCTTGGCTTCTAGATTCGGCCTGTTGTAATCATATAACTTCTAACATTTCGTTGTTAACCTCACCTATTCCGGTTCAATCCCTTCCCCCAATTCATTCTGCTGATGGTAATCACGTGTCTATCTCTCACATTGGCACTGTTAATACACCCACCATAAATCTGTCAAACACATATCATGTTCCAAATCTTACATTCAATCTAGCCTCTGTTGGTCAATTATGTGATCTCGGACTAACCATTATCTTTTCTTCTCATGGGTGTCAGGTGGATTCTCAGACGGGACAAGTGATTGGTACGGAACGGAAGGTGGGACGATTATTTGAGCTCACATCTCTTCAGCAGACTCCTGTGTTTCCACCCATCTCTGCACCAGTCACTGATAACACCATACTTCAGTGGCATCTTCTTCTAGGTCATGGCTCCTCTGAAAATCTCCGCAATTTAGTTTCTTCTGGCACTTTAAATAATGTCTCTGAGTTTAGTCCTTTTGACTGTTTAAATTGCAAACTTGCAAAACAACCTGCTTTATCATTTTCAAATTCTACTTCAATATGTGATATACCTTTTGGTCTAATTCATTCTGACATTTGGTGTCTTTCTCCATGTACTACTGTTAATGGTTATCGATATTTTGTCTTATTTATTGATGAATATTCTCTTTTTACTTGGATTTACATTCTTAAACATTGTTCTTCTTTACATCAAATTTATGTTGATTTTGCAAATATGGTTCATACACAATTCTCTAGCACAATTAAGATCCTTCGCACTGATAATGCAATGGAATATAAGGATTCTCACCTTCTTTCTCTCCTTTCCCATCAAGGCACTCTGATTCAACGTGCATGTCCTCACACCTCCCAGCAAAATGGAAGAGTTGAACGCAAACATCGTCACATTCTAGACTCTCTTCGCGCTCAACTTTTTTCAGCTTCCTGTCCTGAAAAATTTTGGGGAGAGGCTGCTCTCACTTCTGTCTATGTCATCAACCACCTTCCTTCTCAAGTCATTCATAATGTTTCCCCTTGACTATACGGTACTTCTCCTTTTTACTCTAATATCAAGATTTTTGGTTGTGCATGTTTTGTGTTATTACATCCTCATGAACATACCAAACTTGAACCACGTGCTTGTCTCTGTTATTTCTTGGGTTATGGTACTGAAAATAAAGGTTTTCATTGTTGGGATCCCATCTCTCAACGATTACGTATATCTCATCATGTTACCTTTTTGGAACATCGTCTGTTTTCTGGTCTTTCTTCATTTCATGCATCTCTATCTAGTCCTCACTCATTCTTCACTGATCCATCTATTGATCTATTCCCCACTTCTAACACACCACCCGATACTACACCTTGTCCTCTACCCATATCTGAGCTCATTCAATCTGATCCTATCTCTACGCCTCTGGATCTTACATCTGCCTCTTGTGAGGATTTTGCATCTGCACCACTCCGACGATCTACCCGGGTAAGAGAATCTCCTCCTCATCTTAAAGATTACCATTGTTTTTCCACTATCATGTCTCTGGTCGAACCTTCCTCATATAAGGAAGACAGTACTAACCCCTTATGGCAGCAAGCAATGAAGAAGAACTCCAAGCCTTAGAAAAGACTCATACTTGGGACTATGTTGACTTGCCTCCAAGAAAGAAACCCATCGGCTGCAAGTGAGTTTTTAAAATTAAAACGCACTCTGATGGCTCTATTGAATGCTACAAAGCACGACTCGTGGCCAAAGATTACTCTCAAGAATATGGCATTGATTATAAGGAAACATTTGCTCATGTAGCTCGAATGACATCAGTTCGCAGTCTTTTAGCCATCACAGTTACAAAACAATGGCCCCTCCTTCAAATGGATGTTAAAAATGTGTTCCTCAATGGAACCCGATCTGAAGAATTCTATATGAAACCACTACCTGGTACTACTCCACCACCTCAGAAAGTGTGTCTTCTTCGCAGTGCTCTCTACGGCCTCAAACAAGCTCCTCGAGCTTGGTTTGCAACATTCAATTCCACTATTACCCAACTTGGGTTCACCTCCCGCTCTCACGATTCGACCTTATTTACTCGTCAGACGACTAGTGGTCTTGTTCTTCTTCTCTTATATGTTGATGACATGATTATTACAGGTGATGATCCTCAAGCCATATCTGATTTGCAACATTACCTGGGTAAGCACTTTGAGATGAAGGACTTAGGAACCCTCAACTATTTCTTGGTCTTGAGATCTCATCCTCAGTTAATGGCTACTATTTATCTCAAGCAAAGTATGCCTCTGACCTCCTCATTCGATCTGGTACTACTGATTCTGCCACATCATCAACACCTCTAAATCCAAATGTACGACTCACCCCTTTTGATGGTGTTCCTTTTGACGATCCTACCTTGTATCGACAACTTGTTGGCAGCCTGCTTTACTTAATTGTGACCCATCCATATATTGTGTATGCAGTTCACATTGTTAGTCAATTCATTGCTGCTCCTCGCACTATTCACTTCACTGCTGTTCTTCGCATTCTCCGCTATATTAAAGGCACTTTGGGTCGTGGTCTACAGTTCTCCTTAAAGTCCTCTCTGGTTCTCTCTGGTTTTTTCGATGCTAATTGGACGGGTGATCCTATTGATAGAAGTTCAACCACTGGTTATTGTTTCTATTTAGGTGATGCTCTTATCTCCTGGCGCAGTAAGAAACAATCTATTTTTTCTCGTTCTAGCACAGAATCTGAATATCGTGCTCTAGCTGATGCCACTTCTGAACTATTATGGCTTCGTTGGCTTCTTACTGATATGGAAGCCCCACAAAAATCACCCACCATTCTTCACTGTGATAACCGCAGTGCTATTCAGATTGCACACAATGATGTCTTTCATGAACGAACAAAGCATATTGAGAATGATTGTCATTTTGTCCGTCATCACCTTCAGAGCAACACTCTCCATCTTCAACCCATCTCCACTACTGATCAACCAGTCGATATCTTCATTAAAGCTCTCCATTCACCTCGTTTCACTCAGTTACTTCACAAACTCAAGGTGGTCTCAACTCTAGAAACTTGAGTTTGAGGGAGAGTATTGCAGTAATTACCAAAATTCAGCTATAATTTTGGTATATAATATCCTTGCATATACTTTCCTTATGTTGATTAGTCTTGTGTATAATTACAGATGTAATACTGATTTTTATGTATGAAAAATACCATTATTCAATAAAAACAATAATATATATGTCACTTTGAACCTCAAATTATAATTTGTTCACCTTGCATATTGAAAAACAATATGAAAATTTGTCTAAATTATGGAGACATGAAAAAATAAAAACCAACCCATAAACTCAATATGGTTCATTTTTTGCCAACCAAAATACGTTGGATTGGTCCATAATTTTCCTCCAACCCAGCTTATGCGTTGCACCCCAAATTTTAATGCATAGACACAATCTTGTCGCCTAGATACAATCACATACTTAGAACCTTAATGCTAAACTTATAGCACAACAAAGCATGAACTACGAACTAACAAGTAAAACACGTGGAGGTAGATCATCACTATATTTGTGATATTGCATTAAGACGACACCATTATTATATGTCATGTTTCTACTAATGAGTAACTTGTAGGTATCTTTACGAATGCACAAGATTGTCACCCCAATTTTAGGAATATCAAAAAAATATATTTCTATATATGGTTGGTAATGGTATATTTTCCAATTTATTTATTTGTTAAGTAATTTCAAAATTAGACCCTTTTGAAAATATACATTTCATTTTAAATAAAAATGTAAGGAAACAACTTTGAGAGAAAAACTTGATAAACTAAATGGTTAATTTTTATAAATATAAATTTACAACCGTGTAACAAAATAAAAAAGTCTACGAAGTCAACCATTTTTATTAAATATTTCAGATTTGTCCTTCTCTTACATCTTCTTTCTTCTATGTGATTTTTCTTTTATATTTTTTTGAAATAATGGTCTTTGTTTTCAATCAATCATAAATCTTGTATTTTTTTAGAGTATTATTTGGTTCAAGATTGTGTACCACATATAAAAGATATTGAAAAAGATCGTTGGAATATTGTTACACGATCTTTTAGATTCGGTGAAATTATATTGACACATGATCGTGTGTAACAAATAATCCTAAAAAAAACTAAGCCAAATTTAAACGATCGTGTAGTCAAATCTAAACGTAGCCAGATCTAAACGATCATGTACCAAAGAATCCTGAAAAAAAATCGTACCAAGAATCTTGAAAAAAAAATCATAGCAAGAATCTTGAAAAAAAAAGTTTAGGTTTGACAAATCTAAACTAACCAGAATGTTGAAAAAAAAAATCTTTTAAGGATCGTGTAGACAAATCTAAACGATTGACAAAGAATCTTGAAAAAAAACCCGTTTAGATTTGGTAGCAAAATCCAAACAATCGTGTAGCCAAATCTAATCGTGTAGTCAAATCTAGTAATGTATAACAAATATATTACAAGTGGTTGATTAATTGTATTGACTGGGCCATTTTTAGTATTTTCTATTGTGGGCGTGCGAGACTTTTTCATTTTCGAAATTGTTCTCGCGTATTTGTTATATTTTTAAAAAAGCCCAAACTAGAAAATATAAATATTATTAGAATAAACATATAAAAAAAATTAGTTGAAAAAAAGAAAAAAAACGAATTTTTTTTAAGAACAAAAAGGCATGTTTCCAACATGAGAGAGAAGAAAACAAAAGGAAAAGAAATGGAACGTTATGGTATCGATCATGAGATACATTCTCATTCCTAATTGTAGTTCTTTCAAAAGTGATTTTAGCGTAAGCGTAACATCGACCAATGCAATGCCTCACTTCTCCCTCTATCTCGTTTATGGCTTTCTTGCTGACCCCACCAACTATATATGGCGAACACATTTTGCTTTCTGGATCTAATCCCTACCCTACTCCCCATTTTTAGCTCTTCTTTACCAGCCTCTTAAATCTTCCTTCTTCCTAATTCCCTTTTCTTCCTTTGTTTTTTCTTCTGGGTCTCTTCTTCTCTTTGATTTTGTGTTCAGATGGACAAGTATGAGGTCGTTAAGGATTTGGGTGCTGGCAATTTCGGCGTTGCCCGACTCCTCAGGCATAAGGATACAAAAGAGCTTGTTGCTATGAAGTACATAGAACGTGGTCACAAGGTTTCTTCTTATCTCTTTTCAATTCTCTCCAATTTCGACTTGGGTTTCCCTATTCTTGGTGTTTTATTCATAGGAAATGATACGAATCTTCTGTTTGGAACAATTTGGGGGCTGCCCAGCAGTTTTTTGGACTCCAATATTTAGGAATCGAGACATTAGCTTCGGATTGAGCTGATTCTTGTTCATTATATAGGGTGCTTTAATTGGGGGATTTTGACAATATAAGATGCTTTATAACTATTTCTTGATATATATATATGTGTGTGTGTGTGTGTATGCATATATATCTTTAATTGTATTGACAGATAGATGAGAATGTGGCAAGAGAGATTATAAACCATCGATCACTTCGCCATCCCAATATAATTCGTTTCAAGGAGGTAAGTTTCACCTTTTCAAGATATATTTCCTCGAATATTATGTAATTGTCAAAGTATGGTTCAGTGAACTGGGTTTGGATTTGTCGTTTCAAGAATTTGATTCTCATAAGTAAGAAATTGATCGAGCTATAGCTGTTTTAAGTGGATTGTTTTGGACTAAGAAATAGATGAAATAAAATATAGATTTGAAGTTGAAGTTGGTTTAAGATTTGCAGGTTGTTTTGACCCCAACGCATTTGGCTATTGTGATGGAATATGCTGCTGGAGGAGAGCTGTTTGAAAGAATTTGTAATGCTGGTCGTTTCAGTGAAGACGAGGTCTACCTCCTTATCCACACTCTCACTCATGGTCATATTCATTTCCGATTTGTGACACACTGCTGGTTTCACAGACTCCCTAATGAGGGATTTTAATTTTTAGGAGATTAGGACAATCAAATTTCTGGTCCTAAACTATTTTTAATCTTCATGTTTGCAGGCTAGATATTTCTTCCAGCAGCTAATTTCTGGTGTCAACTATTGCCATTCAATGGTAAAACCTTATGCAGATTGTGATCGCCTCTTATGTAGTTTCCTCATCAATACTAGAGTTCACTATGGCTATCTAATTTATTTTACTTTGCAGCAAATTTGTCATAGAGACCTAAAGCTAGAAAATACACTTTTAGATGGAAGCACAGCACCTCGCTTGAAGATATGTGACTTTGGTTACTCTAAGGTTTGTTAAAATGCAAAGCTGTCTACATTGGCATCATCTATCCGTTTTTTGAGTGTATATTACTAACCCGTTTGATTCTTTTATTTTGTATAGTCATCCTTGCTGCATTCGAGACCAAAATCAACTGTTGGTACTCCAGCATATATAGCGCCGGAAGTTCTTTCTCGAAGAGAGTATGATGGCAAGGTGCTTATGAATTTCTTGTTCAGTGGGTTCATGATATCATAATGGTGAAAACTTAGCTACGTTCAACAATCAATAGTGCAGTGTGTCACGGACATATTTTTCCAAAGTGTGTTTACCTTTGGTTATATGCTCCGATTAGCTCCCATTTATCTTATCTTTAAGCACCATAGTTAGTTTAGGCATTTGCTTTTCATTTGAAGTCATAAAGCTTGGGTGTGACGTTTCGGCATTTTCATATGCAAGCCTACCAGAGCCAAAAATGTCAAAATGTACTATAGGGGAGGCACACCAGTTGAATCCCCGCCCAAGCATTAGTTGTACTCTTTGCAAGCAACCATTTTTCCTTGCAACTGACAGTCTTTAATGCTTATTGTAACGTCTATTTCAATGTATTTCTTTCTTTCCCGCGTTTTATAAATAAAATTTCCCAAGAATGCGAAGGAAGGTTACGACATACGTCGACGTTACCCGCAACTTTCGGATTTTGATCGGCTGACTTGTTCATCGAGTTAGAACAAGTGCCGCACAATCGTCCGTCTCAAGGTTGAAACGCTACGATTGTGACAAGTGGTATCAGAGCCTAAGTTGGCTGAGCGACAGTTGAGACAGAAAGATGTCGACTGTAAACCGAACGGGTAAGACCCATGAAGAACGATTGGTGGGGATCGAAGAGCGGATGCTCCACCTGATGGAAGTTCCTGATTCCATCCGATTTCTTGAGGAGCGACTTGATGAAGTCGCCAAGAAAGCCGATGCCATCGATGCGGTGTCCGGTCGTCTGAACGGATTACCCATACGAGATTTGTTAGCTAGAGTCGATACTCTAGAGTCACGAGTTATAAGAACTGGAAATGTCACCTACGAGCGTGGGGACAGTTCGGCGGGCGCTGCTGCCCAGATTGAAGAACGAGTTATTGAGCTAGATAACTCTCAGAAGGATATAATGGAAATGATAAACGGCATGACAGAGGATTTTCGAGCCACCCTGGATGTCGTTAGAAATGAAATCGCAGAGGTGAACACGAAGGTGAACCTTACAATGCGAGCATTGGCAAATCAAGCTCCAGCTGGAGGAGCAACTACAGGTTGCAAGATAAAGATCCCAGAACCCAAGCCCTTCTGTGGGGCAAGGGATGCAAAGGCACTGGAAAACTTTATCTTTGACATTGAGCAGTATTTCAAAGCCACGAACACCAATACGGAAGAAGCCAAAGTGACGTTGGCGACCATGCGTCTATCTGAAGATGCAAAGTTGTGGTGGAGATCCCGATATGTGGACATTCAGGAAGGGCGTTGCACAATAGATACTTGGGACAGTTTGAAGAGAGAACTCCGCTCGCAATTTTTCCCCGAGAATGTTGAAATTTTGGCTTGTCGGAAATTGCGGGAATTAAAACACACTGGAACCATTCGGGAGTATGTGAAGCAATTCGCGGGGCTGATGTTAGATATATCAGATATGATCGAGAAAGACAAAATCTTCAGTTTTGTCGAAGGGCTGAAGCCGTGGGCAAGGACTAAGTTGTATGAGCAGAAAGTTCAAGACCTCACGTCAGCCTATGCAATAGCTGAACGTTTGTTTGATCTGTCTGGTGACACTCAAGAGACGAGACGTCATCAAAGCTCTTCACCCGGAAGAGATAGAAACAGCCGACCGAATTCTCCCAAGACTGCCAGTGAAAACAGAAGTCCCGGTAGAGACCGCAAGCCTTCCCAGTCCAACACAAGGGACACTTGGAAAAGACGTGATGGTACAAACACGTCGAATCGTCCCATCAGTTGTTATATATGTAACGGGCCACATCTGGCAAGGGAATGCCCGGATAAATCGGCCTTCTATGCCTTTCAAGCTTCTTTGGCTGCGGATTCAGAAGACCAGCTGAGTCAACCAAAGAAGGAGGATGGGCAAGTGGAGGAAATCCAAAATGTCAGAGTGGGAGCCATAAGACTCTTGTCGTCCCTTCAGAAGAAAGCGGGGGAGACAAGTGGAAGTACGAAAGGGGGTCTGATATATGTTGACACCTGGATCAACCGAAAGCGTGCAAGGAGCACTATGGTCGACTCCGGTGCAACTCATAATTTCTTAACGGTGGTCGAAGCCAGACGATTGAACCTTCATTGGAAGAAGGATGCGGGAAAAATGAAGGCCGTGAACTCTACAGCTCTACCCGTCGTTGGAGTAGTGAAACGAGCGGTGATACAGTTGGGAGGATGGAGCGGCTTCGTCGATTCGTAGTTGTAGGCATGGATGACTTTGACATAGTCCTTGGAATGGAATTCCTTCTTGGACATCAAGTGATCATGATGCCTGCAGCTAGATGTCTGGTGATCACGGGGTCTACCCCCACCGTTGTGCAGACAGACCTTCGGCAACCCAAAGGACTGAGAATGATCTCGGCCATGCAACTGAGGGAGGGCCGTGTTCAGAAGGACACAAGGTGTGTCGTGGAGAAATGTGGTGATGGGAAACGTGATAGTTTGCCCATGTCAGAATTGCCTACGAAGAGTAATTGTCGTATGGCGCAGTTAGAGTCAACTGGACTCCGGAAACAGGCACAGGGACTGTCGAGTGCAGGATTCACTAGACCTGCAAAAGCTCCGTATGAGGGTCAAGCCATCTTACGGAAGGAAGAGAATGGACGGTTGTGTGCTGACAACCGTGCCCTGAAGCAAGCCCCGAGGAGAGGGCCAATTCTTGGGTCCATGAGTGTGACCCAACCTGTTGAAGCTTACGCTGAGGCGTCTAATCATGCGTCGGGTGGTGTCCTAGTGCAAAGTGGACACCCCGTCGCATCTGAGAGTCTGAAGCAGAGTGTGGCAGAAAGCACTTATACAATGTTTGGGAAAGGAACGCTTGCCATGGTACGCAGTCAGAAGGACGTGAAACTGTATTCACAGGGGTCTACCCATGCCAGAGAGATGAACCACACAGTTGCCAACCACCTCGGTACTCAGTTGGAACTGACTCCAAGTCAAGCTAAGTGGCAAGGAGGCCTATTTGATCTTGATTTTGGGTCAGCACGTAGGAGAGTGAGAAATCGGGCAACTGATGCCCTTAATAGGAGTAATGACCATGCGGTTCCGTGCATGTTGGCTCATATACAGGCATGTCAAGTGGACGGCCTAATGTGGGACGCATTAAAGGAATCCTTGAAAAGTTACTCTGTGACTCCGGATGGTGTGAGTTTGGCGAGGGTCAGTGGAACAAGACCAAAGAAGGGGATCCCGTTGTGGGAGGAGACCAGATGTCGTGTCAGTGGCGTGTTGAGTTCGTCGGCAGGTGGAAGACGGGTCGAGATTGTGGGTGGCAGACAACCTGTACTGTCGCGCCTTATTGACCCCTTTGGTGTCGGTAAGAGTCCTCAGACTCGCGAGATTACCAAGCGATGGAAGCAAGAACCAGACATTGTTCGAGTCGGTCTAGAGAGAGTCTTGAAGCGACCGACAAGATGGACAGATGGGAAGCATCAACCTTTGGGCCTTCGTATGGAAGGTCAAGTCATCGCGAAGCTGCGACCTGAAATAACTCGGTTACGAAGATGCAAGGATCATCACCTCGTGAGAGGACACGAGGAACTAACCGAAGTTGAAGAAGTCCTTGCGAAGGGAGTGAGGATAAAGAAGAAGACCCACGGAGAGGGTACACAGTTCTTGGAGAACCGAAAGAGCCTCCTCGTGGAAGAAGCAAGCAGAAGACGTACCAATGATCGTGAAGCGTGGAAGCAGAAGATCGAAGGATTCCAGCTTTGACAGTCGACGGGGACGTCAACTCTTTAAGTGGGGGAGTGTGTCACGGACATATTTTTCCAAAGTGTGTTTACCTTTGGTTATATGCTCCGATTAGCTCCCATTTATCTTATCTTTAAGCACCATAGTTAGTTTAGGCATTTGCTTTTCATTTGAAGTCATAAAGCTTGGGTGTGACGTTTCGGCATTTTCATATGCAAGCCTACCAGAGCCAAAAATGTCAAAATGTACTATAGGGGAGGCACACCAGTTGAATCCCCGCCCAAGCATTAGTTGTACTCTTTGCAAGCAACCCTTTTTCCTTGCAACTGACAGTCTTTAATGCTTATTGTAACGTCTATTTCAATGTATTTCTTTCTTTCCCGCGTTTTATAAATAAAATTTCCCAAGAACGCGAAGGAAGGTTACGACATACGTCGACGTTACCCGCAACTTTCGGATTTTGATCGGCTGACTTGTTCATCGAGTTAGAACAAGTGCCGCACAATCGTCCGTCTCAAGGTTGAAACGCTACGATTGTGACACAGTGCACGACATTAAGATTCTGAAAAATTAAAATATATCATCATTTCATTTTTATTTAAATATCTACAGAATATATGTCAAGTTTCTTTTCGCCTTTTAAATTTGCAGAATACACTTGAAGATCTCTTGCATTTTCAACCAGGAAATAGTGGATTACGCACTATTTAGGCCTTATGCACGTTAGCGACACACTTGGTTTCATGTCCATCAATATTGAGCAGTGACTTTCAAAGATAATAAATTAGTAACCAATATAGAGTTTTGTTTTTTTTAATAAATGGTAAGATACTTATTGGTAGGAGAATAATTAATGGGTATCCATTCTTCTCAAATGCAACCGCTATTTTTTATTATTTTTATTTTTTACAAATTGAATTCCTTATCGTGTTTTAGATGGCAGATGTATGGTCGTGTGGAGTAACACTTTATGTCATGTTGGTTGGTGCATATCCTTTTGAGGATCAGGAGGATCCTAAAAATTTTAGGAAAACAATTCAGGTATATTACCTCCATACAGTCATTTTGAATGAAATGTAATTCAATTCTTTTAACCTTTTAATTTTTATTGGGCAGCGCATTATGGCTGTTCAGTACAAAATTCCAGATTATGTTCACATATCTCAAGATTGTCGACACCTTCTATCTCACATTTTTGTCCCTAATCCATCAAGGGTAATTTTCAATGACAAGTTTATTTGCTGTTTGTTTGTTTAGTTGTTATTTATTTATTCGTTTTCTTAATATGAAAAAATTGTTGTTATCTAGTATGTAGTGTTTATTTGGTTTATTTCCTCTTTTTCCTCTTTAACCTGAATATTATTTTTGGAGATCAGAGTTGGACGTCCTCCATAATGAGAAGCTTTAAAAAGTATCTACAATGTGCAATGCCTATGCACTATATTTATATTTTTATGATACCGATACTGTAGATAGGATATATGAGTTTTTGTTTATTTATTTATATTTTTTGTTTGTATTGTTTTTTCTTTTATAGAAGAAGCTATGGAAGGAAATATAATCACACAAAAGGGAAAAAAAGAAAACAATCTACGGCAAGTGGTAGAGAAAACCACTCTACAAAGCTCAACTAAAGGAAACCCTTCCAATTTCTAGGTTATACAGAGTAATATGTTTATCAAATCAAATCTAATAGTATCCAATTGGTGGATGCAATGCTAACTGTTTGTTTGTAGCAAGCTAGTTACTCTCGGTAAGATCATTTCATAGCTTTTTCCCCTGCTGAAATGATGTTTTGATTGAGTCATGGTCGTCAAAGATGCCACCACAGGATCCCCTAGTTCATATCAAAGTATGTTCTATAAACCTTTTCCCTGCCTTGGTGTTGTCCTGTTTTCACGAAATTATGAGACTGATTCTCAATGAAATTATTGTATAGGTAGACTAATATGCTTTGCAATATTGATAAATTCATCAAACTTAACAACACGCAATAATTTTCTTGTCATAACAAAAATGAACGTGTTTCAGATGGTTTCCATGGAGTCGCGAAGGCTCTATCCCTAGTTTTTGCCATGGAGGGGGGGGGGAGGGGGGGTTAAGGGAGGTGAATTTAGAATGTTCTAACTTCTATTGACTACAAAGAGTTGGAACATGTAGAAGATGTCTGCTAGTTTATTTCAAGTTGGATCTGATTCAAGTTCTTCATAGTCTTAAGAAATATTAGTAAATATTTGAATCAAGATGAAGGGTTGGATCTTTAAGTTTCTGAGTTGGAACCTGTAGATTATTTGTGCTAGTTTTATTTGAGGTGGAAAGGCCGACAATTATAAAGATTGGCAAGGACCATTTCTAGTTTTGCATCCAAACAAATAACAAAGAGGACAACGGCAAAGACTCTTGTCAGGTGATTCAACAGGAGGAAAAATTCTATATCTCTAAATGCCAAAGAATCTCATACACAGTGGTATAGAACCATTGTGGCTAGACATGTGACACATGTCCTGCACCCATCTGAGTGGCTCTAAATGGTGGGTTGAAAGGCTTTAGTAAACATCTTTGGATTGCTGTTGCTTTAGGGTTTCCATTATTTCTTCAGTTTCTCAAATGCTTTGTCAGGGATGGGATTGATGCCTATTTTTGGGAGGATTGGTGATTTGGTGTTAAGCCGTTTTGTGCATTGTTCCTGGATCGTGTATCATTTGTTTGATAAGATGTTGCACTCAAATGGCTCTATTTTGTCTCCCTCAGAGATGCCTCCCTCACCTTCTTGGGGTTTTTGTTATCCTTTGACTGACTGAGAGTTGGTTGGCTTTGGGTCATATATGTTTGGATAGTCTTATATGGTAAACACTGGGTATTTTATCCAGCACACGCTACCTTGTTTTTGTACTTGCAGTTGTGTCTTTTTGTACACAGCAGGGGGATCTTGATTGTCTCTTGTGGGGTGGGGTTGTCAGTTTGGTTTTTTTCCTTTTGGGGAGTGTGAATTGAGAGAAACGGTAGTTGGGTGGAAAGGTATTTAAAGCGGTTTGGGAGGAGTGAGGTTTAATGCCTTTTGTGGGTGGAGTTAGTCGGATCGGACTTTTTGTAATTGTTTGCCCGTTCTTCTAGGTAGTTGAGTGGTTCTTTTGTGGGGTTTTTTTTTTATATGACCTTGTATATTGTTTTATTTCTTCTCAATGAAAGTTCGGTTTCTTCAAAGAAAAAAAACCCATCAATGTCTAGTATTCTAGCTATTGTTGGCTGATTCTCCAAAGTTTGCAGCCACCCCTATCCTAAAGGGAATACGTTTGGCGGGGGACTCTAACATCATTACAAGCTGTCTTATAAAAGGGTGTAAGGAGACTTCATTCCAGTTTGATGGATTTAAGATGAGTCTAATGAGGGAACAAAAACAGTGATTGATAGGGGAGTTTTTTTTTTTTTCCTTATATTACTCTCGGTTATTCTAGTTTTGCATAGTCAAATATGATAAACGAGCTTCTCTTTCTAATTTTCTTAGTGGATAAATTTCAATTTTGAAGACACAGAGGATTTGCATATTTGGACGAAACATCACACGGTTTTTTTAAGAAAAGCTTTTATAGCTTGCTGATGGATCTGTAGGAGCGAAAACTTAATTTGATAATTAGTCTGTTAAATTGGAAGGAAAACTCCAAATTATTGATTATTTCAAAGGTATGCATTTCGTTGATAATAGTCGGAGATTTCTAGTGTAAGCTATTTAATGGAGTCCAATAGAAAGTAGCTTGAAGATTTGGCTTGAAAGATTCTCGATCAAGTCAAGAGGGCTTTTGGAGATTTGAGAATCATGAAAGTTCCTGAGTCAATGGTCTTGCAACTTAAATTCTTACAAAAAGGGTGGAACATGTAACTTTCTCAGCTTTTTAGCTAACTTGACCTAAGCATTATAACGCTGATCAAAATATCGTGTACAAAAAGAAATCTATTTAATGTGATCTAATGTTTTTTGTTGGTTTAATATAACAGCTACAAAAGTGAGTGCCGCACCTATCAGACATGAAAAAAAAGTGTTAATTTATTTGATTGCAAAATGAATGAACTTGGCTTTTCAACTAGTTTGAAAGACGAGGTTATCAATAAGAGTGAAGATCATCTGATTTGGAAGTTCGATAGTTGTGGATTTTTTTTTCCTGAATGAAGTTCCTTTTGTGAACTGCTGCATGTAAAAAACTAACTACTAATGGTAGACTGCAGAAAAGAATTCCACAGTTCCAAATGTCACTATAGATATGCCTTAATTGTGGCATTCTGGTAGGAGCAATGAAACCCATGACCATCAATTCACTGAAGCACGCCAATAACCCTTTGTTTGTGATAGGAATGCTATTTGGAGAGAATTAGGAATTATTTGAGTATTAGTGTATATTAGTAATTTCGTTAGGAATTTGTTGGGAATGGGTTAACAAAGGAGTGGGCAGTTTAGTGCCTTTTTAGGTTTGAATTAGAATACTCCACGTCGGAAGCGTCCAAGTACCTTGAATTACTTAGGAGTTAATTGTATTTCTTTTATAATTACTTGTATTTATTTATGTATCATTATCATTATCATTTATTTATTTATTATTGTTGTTTTTGTGGGGGTAGATGAAATTGAACATTTCTCCTGGGATTGGTGAAAACATCTCAACTTTTCAAAATTAGTCATTTTTTCGTTCATATTTCCAATCTTCAGTTTTATGTTGTGTTTCAAGTCTCCCTGCCAATAGGGACAATCACCCCTGACTTTGTTTACTTTCCTTTTGGATATTCAGTACCTTTCTTTGGTTTAACAGAGAATTACTTTAATGGAGATAAAAAATCATCCATGGTTTTTGAAGAACTTGCCAAGAGAATTGACTGAATCGGCTCAAGCAGCTTACTACAAGAGAGACAACCCGAGCTTCTCTCTCCAAGGCGTGGATGAAATAATGAAAATTGTGGGGGAGGCTAGAAACCCACCGCCATCGTCAAGACCTGTCAAAGGTTTCGGATGGACAACAGAAGATGATGAAGAAAGTAACGAGGATGATGGAGAGGTGGAAAAAGAGGAAGAAGAAGACGAGTATGATAAGAGGGTGAAGGAAGTTCATGCAAGCGGAGAATACTTGGTCAATTAGAACTCAGTTCTCCAATTACTATTCATTCGGTTTTGTGTGCTTAGATTATTGCATATGCTCTCATTGTTGTCTTCGTGTGTACAGTCTGTTAATATTATACTAGCACGCTGCAGTCGTATTTTTGCAGACTTGAAAGATCAGTCTTTCACATAATCCGGTTATGGGGGTCTTCTGTGGTTGTGTAAGTCGATGGTTTTGCATTTTTGCTTGTCACTCAATTGTATGATTGAAGAAGCATATGTTATTGGGATACAGTTCATAGTAGGTGGAAAGATTTTTGGTGTGCAAACCTTGTGTTTATACTCAATGTTGATGAATGAAAGAATAATTACAATGGATTATGACGCAAGTTTGAAGCATCAAGTAACTGAAGTGAGAAGTCCAAATCTTCCAGCCTGATAGCAGAAGGAAGGTTTAGTTCAAGAAAACCGAGTGGTAACCATATTTTAATTAAATATGTACATAGATAGATTTGTTATAGAATTCCCTCCCAACTTTTAATCTGTAGATGGCTTCATTAATTACTCCCATTCTCTACCAATTTAGAGCTTTATTCTCAGTAGCAGAGTACAAGAGTTTAAAATAATATGCATGCACTAAACATCCTTATTAAGGTATAAGTGGGCTTTCCTTGGCTGTTCAAAACTATTTTCTGTGAAAATATTGCCTGTGTTGTACGGTTAATCTGAAGTTTTATGTCCACTTATTGCACTAATCCAAATATAAATCAATACAATAGCAAGTAGTACTTGGAATATTTCAAGATCGTTTCCACGAGGATGCTTGGGACTTACAAATAGATGTGATTTGGGACTTGCAAATAGATTTGATTCGAGTGTTTTAATGCCACAACTTCTATAAACAAGAACCATAATGAATTACAGTATGCCAAAGGTAAAAAGTTTGCTGAGAAATGGTGTTGATATCAAATGACAAATGTGAAAACTTGACTATTAGATTCCCTATATTTTCACAGCTAAAACATCAATCAGAATAATTTTTAACATAGCAATACGTTTTTTGGCGAGAAAAACCTAACTTCACATCTTCCAACGCAGTCCAGCACATTGAATTAGTTGGAGTGTGGAGGTCATCCATGCTAACTCAATGTGTTCGCTATTTTCCTTATAGCTTATGAGTGACTTTATTATCTCTAATAAGTACTATTATTCTATGCTTACACTTTTAGTGAATGAAACCCTGTGTATTAATGTTACATTCTCAGTTTTAAATATTTTCACATTTTTTCCAAAGATTCATGTGATGTAGTTTTACCTCAATTGGCCAGATGGATAAAAACACTTTATGAGTCAGAACTTTTAAAGCAAAAGATGCACATTGGAGTTAAAGAGATATTCAATTAATACTGATAATCTGCTACAACATGGTGACTTTAGTCAAACCTTGCACCATAAAATTAGCCACAAATAGTAATGATGAAAATAATTTTAACAAAAAAAATGAGTAAAAGTTAGAGTTTAGAGAACTAAATGTGTTGCAACATTTGTGATGCTGCAACTTTGAATTATGAACAGGAGGCCTTCTGAAGATCTCCAAGAAGCTACCTTTTGTTAGAATTTATCTTTTTCTCATTGGTGTAGGCTTGGGTCTTTTAATGGAAAATAAGTGGGATCCACTTGATGTAATGATCATGTGACAATGCTTAGGATAATGTTGGTTTGAAGGATCCATGCATCACTTCGTCTGCAACGTATTGGTTTTTCTTTAGTGCTATAACATCGAGGCTATAGATCAATATGTTGTAGACTGTGATATAACAAATTTAAGCACTTTTTGCATCGTGGAAGTGATTTGACATGTTCTGACCACTCTTTGTTGGTTCATAGCATGCAAACTATGTTGTTATTTCAAGTTTTCAGCACATGAGTGATGTTACTTACTTAGCAGTGTGTCAGCATAAAATGGGGCCATATATTGGTTCAGAGTATGAAGACACTCCAACATGTTGTAGCTTAGAACTCGAACAATGTTGCAACATCATTTTCTGCATGCTTTATTTATGTAGCATGTTTTATACATTCTTATAGCATGCTTTTGATTATCACCTTGCATTTTTCTTATACGTTTCAAAAATTCTATATGATCGTAAATATTCATGGTTTAAGAGCATTAATATCTTACTTCTGCCAGAAAGCAACCGTCAATCTGATTATGAAAATAATCAATAATGAGAAAACCTAACTTCAGTCATTATGGAGTTTTTCTATCCAAAATATTTGTTGATCAGATTATCATATTATTTAAACTCAATTTGTCACCGTACACCTAACCAATTTAATTAGAGAAGCCAAAGAAATTGTTCCAAATTAACTAATTATTCCAATTCAACAAGATGAAAAACATACATGTTTGAATCCTCTTAACCGCACTAAGATCAAAAGATTCTTAGATAAAATGACCAATTTTCAAGCGTCTAATTGAGCCATTCCTTCGGTACAATTGTAGGTTGGTTAGAGCAATGCTCATCTAAATTGAATGGCAAGCTAACTTAACCTATTGTTTTTTGTTTAAATATATGATAAAATGCAACTAATCATGGATTAAAAGAAAACAAAAATCATATGATCCTCATGCATATGAAAATATGACAATTATTCTTTAAATAACATAATAGATATCGAAGATACAAAAGAGTTAGATTCAATCCTAACAATTACAATGGAATAGAGGGAAGAGGTCCTAGAGACTCAAGTTAGAAATGTTATCTTAACCCCTCATCCACATGCCAAATGATGGGATGATGATTAGATGCATGAAACTAGTAGAAAAGGCTTAGAAAATAGGGAGAAAACTATCTAAGAGTGGCTGAAAATAGAGATAGTCTGACCTAGTTGATGAAATTTAATTTCTATAAAACGCGACAGTGACATGATGCTAGGGACATTGCCACGATGTCGTTGACGGACCAACACGTAGTAATCAACATTGGAGTGTCACATCACTGTGTGCTTTTTATTATGATATATATATTTATATTTATATCATATGTCCTTTATTGTAATTGTACATAGTGTCTAGGGTTTATTTTATTCTCTATATAAATACGTAACATTCCTTTGACTCAATATGAATAAGAAATATACTTTTCTGAATTATAGATTACATGGTCTCAGAGCCATTAGGGTTTCAAATGGCCATAATTAGCTTCCTCCTCCATTAGGCTTAAGTTTAGGTTACCTTCCGCTGACCGTTTGTCGACACCGCCCATACCATAAGAAGCGCCACCTCCGTCCTCCCAAGTCTGTCTTTGCCGATCGTCGAAAAACACCACGTGTGACCTTCACGTGCCGCTGGAATCTTCTTGTTTTTCACCCACGCACCGGCGCGTGAGAGCGCGTGAGAAGTTCGATTTGTTCTCCATCTTCTGGGCTTGTCTCGAACCATTGTTTTCGGTCAGTCTGTACCATTGGGTCTATCAAATAGTATTCGGGTTTGATGAAAACTGAAGGTTACGCTATTGTTTTAGTCTTTTTCCAATTTTGCAGCTGTTTGGATTGAGTTCCTCTTTGTTTCTGTGGACTGCAATCAATGTGTGACTTCAATATGGCTGACATAAAAAAATTGGTAGTCTCCAACGTTATTTCCTTAGCCTCTAAGTTCACAGAACATAAATTAAATGGATCTAATTATTACGATTGGCGTCAGACAATTTTATTTTATTTGAGAAGTACTGATATGGATGATCATATGACCAAAGATCCCCCAAAAGATGCAAAGCAGAAGAATGATTGGCTTCGTGATTATGCCTGTTTATATCTTCAGATCAAAAACTCAATTGAGAGTGAGATAATTGGATTGGTTGATCACTGTGAGTTTGTTAAAGAACTTCTGGAATTTTTAGATTTTCTATATTCAAATAAAAAGCAAGTGCGTAGAATGTTTGAAATTTGTATACAATTTTTTCGTGCGAAACAAATAGTTGAGTCTGTCACCAGCTACTTTATGCGGCTTAAGAAGATAACTGTCGAGCTTGGCTTCTTGTTACCTTTTAGTCTTGATGTAATTAAAGTTCAACAAGCTCAACGAGAGTAGATGGTTGTTATGATTTTTTTGAATGGACCCTTACGTGAATTTGGAATGGCAAAGACACAGATTCTCTCTGACTCTAAGATTCCATCATTAGATAACGCTTTCACTCTCGTCCTTCGCATTGAATGCTCTCGAACTGGTGTGTCTATTCCTCAACCCAGTAGTGCTCTCTTTAGTAGAACAATAACCCTCGGCACCTCGAGTGATGGATAACAATGTTCAGAGGAATAGTAATGATCATCGAAAACCAGATTCTGTAGAGATTGTTTGTAACTACTGTCGTAAGCCAGGCCATATAAAACGTGATTGTCAGAAATTGTTATATAAGAATAGTCAACGATCTCAACATGCTCAGATAGCCTCCACATGTGATATACCAGAGGCGTCAGTTACTATTTTTGCAAATGAGTTTACTAAGTTTCAGAATTACCAAGATTCATTACAAGCGTCATCTTCCTCTACTACAGTTGGATCCACCGTTGCCCCATGTAATATAAAGTGTCTTTTTACATCATCTGCCAAATGGGTCATAGACTCTGGTGCCACAACTTATGACAGATAATTCTCACCTATTTTCTAGACCGTTGCCCCTTGCCCCTTTTCCATATGTTACATTGGCAGATGGCTCCACATCTTCGGTTCTTGGCTCTAGCACTATTCACCTTACCCCATCCTTTTCTCTCTCTTCTGTGTTACATTTACCTAACTTATCCTTTAATTTAATTTCTACTAGTCAACTTACTCATGACCTAAATTGTGTTGTCATGCTCTTTTCTGATTATTGCTTGTTTCAGGTTCGTGTGACGAAGAAGATTATTGGTAGAGGATATAAGTCGGGAGGCCTTTATCTCTTTGATCATCAAGTATCGCAAGCTGTGGCGTGTTCTGTCGTTCCCTCTCCTTTTGAAGTCCATTGTCGTTTAGGTCATCCATCTTTGTTCGTGTTGAAGAAACTTTATCCAAAATTTAGGTCTTTGTCCTCTTTAAATTGTGATTCGTGTCAATTTACTAAATTTCATCGTCTTAGTTCGAGTCCTCGAGTCGATAAACGCGCAATTGCTCCATTTGAGTTAGTTCATTTTGATATTTGGGGTCCATGTCCAGTTGTATCTCAAACAGGCTTTCGTTATTTTGTTACTTTTGCTGATGATCATTCTCGTCGAACTTGGTTATATTTAATGAAAAATCGTTATGAGTTATTATCTCACTTTTGTGCCTTTCATACTGAAATAAAAAATAACGTCTCTCTGAAAACTTTGCGTACTGATAATGCGGGTAAATATTTTTCTCATTCTCTTGGCTCTTACTTGTGTGAACATGGCATTATTCATCAGTCTTTATGTCCTGACACTCCATCTTAAAATGATGTTGGAGAACGAAAAAATAGGCATTTACTTGAAACTGCCCGTGCTTTATCGTTTCAAATACATGTTCCAAAAACCTTTTGGGCGAATGTTGTCTCTACAGCTTGGTTTTTTATTAATAGAATGTTTTTCTCTGTTCTTAATGGTGAGATTCCCGACCGTATTATTTTTCCTACCAAGAATTTGTTTCCTGCTGCTCCTAAGATATTTTTTTGTGTATGTTTTGTTCGTGACGTTCATCCTCAACATACTAAGTTAGATCCCAAATCCTTGAAGTGTATCTTCTTGGGTTATTCACGTGTTCAAAAGAGGTACCATTGTTATTGTCCTACTCTTAAAAGGTATCTTATTTCGCTTGATGTTGCATTTTTTTTAGGATACACCCTTTACTTCATCACCATTGAGTTTGTGTCACGGGGAGGTTGACAATCTTTTTATATATGAGGTTACCTCTCCCACACCATCCTCGTCCATTGATGTGCCTTCTTCCCGCCCGTTGATTTCTCAAGTCTACTCCTGACGACCTCCACCACAACCTTCAGACTCATGTCCTCCATCAATGCTTCCTTCATCATGCGATCCGGGGCCAAGTGATGATGTTCCTATTGCTCTTCACAAAGGTAAACACAAGTGTACTTACTCCGTTTCTTCCTTTGTTTCCTATCACCAGTTATCTCCCTCCACATATGCTTTTATTACGTCTCTTGAGTCCATATCTATTCCTAACTTTGTTTATGAAGCTTTATCTCATCTTGGCTGGTGAAATGCAATGATTGAGGAGATGACTGCTTTAGATGATAATGGTACTTGGGATTTGGTATCTTGTCCTGCAGGAAAGAAGGCCATTGGTTGTAAAGGGTGTTTGCTGTCAAGATGAATCCTGATGGAACAGTGGCTCGATTGAAAGCTCGCCTTGTTGCCAAAGGTTATGCTCAAATCTATGGAACTGATTATGCGGATACATTCTCTCCAGTTGCCAAATTAACTTCCATTTGTCTATTTCTTTCCATGGCTGCTACCCATAAATGGCCTTTGCATCAACTTGACATTAAGAATGATTTTCTGCACGGTGATCTTCAAAAGGAAGTATATATGGAACAACCACCTGGGTTTGGTGCTCAGGGGGAGAGTCATAAAGTATGTCGCCTTCGAAAATCTTTGTATGGTTTAAAAAGAGTCCTCGTGCGTGGTTTGGTAAGTTTAGTCAAGCTCTTGTATGCTTTGGTATGAAGAAGAGTACACCTGATCATTCGGTTTTCTATCGCCAATCTGATAATGGTATAGTTCTTCTAGTTGAATATGTTGATGATATTGTTATTACTGGAAATGATGCATCAGGTATTTCGTCTCTCAAAACTTTCCTTCAGGGTCAGTTTTATTTGAAAGATTTGGGCCAATTGAAATATTTTTTGGGCATTGAACTGATGAGAAGAAAGAAATGTATTTATTTGTCTCAACGAAAATATGTACTTGATTTGTTGTTTGAGACAGAAAAATTAGGAGCCAAACCAAGTGGCACTCTGATGATGCCAAATCAGCAACTTGTTAAAGAAGGAGAATGATGTAAAGATCCAGACAGATATAGGAGATTAGTTGGGAAGTTGAACTACTTAACAGTGACTCGACCATACATTGCTTATTCTGGAAGTGTTGTAAGTCAGTTCATGTCTTCTTCTATAGTGGATCATTGGGCTGCAGTAGAGCAGATTTTAGGTTATCTAAAAGTTTCTCCTAGACGTGGGATCTTATACAAAGATCATGGACATATGAGAGTTGAATGTTTATCTGATGTTAATTGGGCGGGGTCTCGTGAGGATAGGAGATCAACTTTTGGATAATGTGTCTTTGTAGGTGGAAACTTAGTATCATAGAAGAGTAAGAAACAAAATGTTGTTTATCGTTCAAGTGCTGAGTCAGAATATAGAGCTATGACACAATCTGTGTGCGAAATAGTATGGATTCACCAACTATTATCTGAGATAGGCTTCAGTATTACAGTGCCAGCTAAATTATGGTGTGATAATCAAGTTGCACTTCATATTGCATCTAATCCAGTATTCCATGAACGAACTAAACATATTGAGGTGGATTGTCACTTCATTCGTGAGAAAATCCAAGATGGGTTGGTGTCCACAGGATATGTGAAGACCTGAAAACAATTGGGAGATATTCTGACTAATGCTTTAAATGGAGCAAGGATAAGCTATCTGTGCAACAAGCTGGACATTATTGACATATTTGCTCCAACTTGAGAGGGAGTGTTATGATATATATATTTATATTTATATCATATGTCTTTTATTGTAATTGTACATAGTGTCTAGGATTTATTTTATTCTCTATATAAATATGTAACATTCCTTTGACTCAATATGAATAAGAAATATACTTTTCTGAATTCTAGATTACACTTTTCACATCAAATGAGGGTACTGCCTTATTCTATATCTTTTTTACCTGTAATTAAAGAAACAATCACCTAATTAATCATCTTAGACTTGAAAAATATCAATCTTAACTTAAAATTTCACAAAAATGTCAAAAACATCATTTTAGGCACTATGTCAATGCCAATGCCCATGTCTGGCGTGTAGACAAGCAATAGCATGCCCTAGGCAATCCTGCTAACCTCATTTGTTGCCTTCACAGTACATTAACCTCTTATGTGCGTGCAACCTTGTCTAGCATGTGCTACTACCCCAAAACTCTTTGCTATTGCAATGCCCCTTAGTTCCTAGTGTACAAACCTCTTTAGTTATGCCGCCTAGGACAAATGACTGATCCTCAAGCTCTTTTCTTACTGAATGCTTAAGGTTACCTGCTTGTTCATCAAAATTCCAAATTTTAATTAAAAATTTATAACTCTAAATCCATTCATTAAATTGAAAAACTTCTTTCTACAAACTTGCTTCTTATTCTCTTAACTACCTTATGTAAAAAATTCATACCAAAATACAAAGTACTTGGTTAGTTAGCTTCTAAACAATGAAGATTGCTCTAGTTTCTCTCTAAAACTAACCTTTAGAAATTTCTTTCAATCAAACACCACCTTCCTCAAATCTTCTCTGTCCGACAGTCCTAGTTCACCAATTACACTCACTGAGCTCTCATTTGTATCTAGGATTGCTCAGAATACACGTGAAATTTAATAGCTCTCTTTGTTTGAAGTTGAGCTTATATAAAGAGTTCTGCATGATAATGCCTTGACAGCTCCTACTTGCAAATGTTGATGCTAATCCATGATTAATCTATAAACCATTCCAACTGACAATCATCACTCCTCATAGTCTACCTACTCACCCTTGAACACAGGACCATCACATTTAGCTTGCCTAAGTGTCATGCCCCACCTCAAAAGTCACACCACACGAGCAAATGGAGAGCGTGCCGCCTAGACATTCAACGCATATCTCTCACGAGATGACGTACCAAACGTCTAGTGAGTGGAACAACTCATCTCCTTGTCTCATTGCAAAGCGCTTCAATTGAGCCTTAGAGACTTTCACAACTCTTGCAGCAAAGAAACAACTCAAAGGAATACAAAACACAGCGGAATAACTTAACTTCTTCTATTTATTAACTTAATGCTTACAAAAGTACAAAATACAATTTACAGCTTTTGCTTTAAATAAAATAAACCAACTTTGATCATCTCGCATCATTCTTCTTCTCACCAGGTTGCAGCACACACGTACACCTTCATCCACCGCCTAATACTGCTCTCTATATCAGTGGAGACTCCGTTGGCGTCCCTTTTCTTTTTTGTCATCTTCAGTTCAACCGAAGGACATCTACCAGAGTCTTTCTTTTCTTTCTTCACCCCTAAATACTGCTCCTTGTGGCGGGTATCTAGAGGTGTAAAACTGGCACTTCCTCCTTCGCCTTGGTTATGCCCCACCACCTCTCTTAGCAAATCGTATTTAGGGCTAGCTTCCCCGAGACTCGACTCCTTTGCTCTTTGGCTCACAAGGTTAGGCCTCACCAACCTGGGTATCACACTCACCTTCCTTTGGAGTTGGGCCATTTGCGCTAAGGAGCCAGCTACTTATTAACAAGTTCCTTATGATGCGATGCCATTATTAGCATACCATGTAAGACTACAAAGTAACTCTGCCTTCCCTCCTTAACTAGGCTACAACGCCTCAGAACCAACCTTCGTGTAGCCTCAATGCCTGACAACTTGATGAAGGAAAACACTTAAAATGTAAGTCAAACGGACTTAGTGGTGAAAGATTTTGAGAAAACCTTTTTGGGGAAAAACACATAGAATCCACAAATAATAAAGTCAAGTCACATCAGATAAAGTACATCGCAGCAACCACATCAAATAACGAACATCGCATCAACCACAACAATTAAACAACCACACAGCGAGAGCTACAACGCCATATGATGGGATCATTTTGCAACAATTCAACTCTGAGACCTGGGATTCTCCCCTTGCCCAGATTTGGGATTCACACTCACCGGCCTCACATGAGTTATCTAGGATTTTGACCAGTGTCGCACCACATTCAATAATTCTCAGATCTAGGAGTCATACTCAACCAATATGTCACACCCCCCCCCAGACACTTTCTTGCTCAACCCGAGACGTGGTGTGAAGCCAATCGACGTTGCTCCTCTTCTGAATAACTTCAGCTGAATCTGATTACTAATCTTTTACAATGCTAAACAACTTGAGTAAAATAGAACATACGCAGCGGAAAGTAGAACATAACTAACATAAACTTCTTTACATTACATCAAAACTAGTTTAGGCTAAATGCCATTACAAACAGACTATCCTTTTTGTGAACCATACGAAGCTTTTATGAATTTAACCCCTTAACAAAACCTATGAATACACAATGGGTAGACCTAAGTACTAACCAACAACAGAACTTTATTTAAAACTTCGTACAACGCACTTGAAGACAATAGTTAGGTTCATGGATCAATATCTCTACTTGGAAAGTGGGAAAACATTTGGAAAATGTGAGCTAAATAGCCCAGTGAGTGATGGTTTTATAAAAGACATTTTAAAACAAAAAGACTTAAATCTTTTTCATAAACTTACATAAACATAACATCTTTATAAATTTTTTTAAATAAAACACATCTTATAAAAAAAATTTAGTTAAGATAATAGAGCACCTTCGGTCTTATTATCCTATTAAACTAGATCAACTAGCAGAGCACATTTGGTCATGCTATTACATAATAAAATTGGTCAAGATAGCAAAGCACCTTTGGTCTTACTATTCTGCTTGGACTCGGTGGTAGCGGCTAAGTGGTCAGCATAGCCCTATACCCCTGACTGTGTACATTGACCATCGAGAACTCGGTATATAGAGTACCATGGTTTTCTCTTTAAACCATTTTATTTAAACTCATGCTTTTAAACAACTTTCTAAAACAATAAACTTTTCTATTTGAGAAACTTCAACATGCTTGTAAATCATGGCTTTGAAAATATCCATAAACTTAACAATAATTACATGCTTTGGAACCATTTCTCAATAACATACTTCAATACTAGTTAAAACATGCTTATAAATTTGCTTAGAACATTTGATAAATAATCAGATTTAGAAATCAACTTTAAACTCATTTTATCACTCATAAATAGTAGTTCAAACCCTTGGCCGATAAGCTTATTCGATTTGTTCTTGTCTTGAAATAATGAGAAATAATTCCAGTTAATTCCCTTTTCTCCTAAAAACATCAAAACTTTACTTAAAATTTTCCAAAATATCAAAAATAATCCAAAAAAACCTAAATGGCATGGCTGGCGAGTAGGGATGGGCGACAAGGCCTTGGTCGCGCGCACTGGACTGCCTGTGCTAACCTTGCAAGATGTTTTTCATGCACGCTAGGAGTCCCCGCGTGCTAATCTCATACATTGGCATGCCACACGTCTCACTTAGCCGCGTGCCTGGCGTCTTGCGGGCATCTCCTTCGCGTTCAAGATTGACCGCGCGCACACCTTGGGCGTGCTATGCGTCCAACCCAAGCTCAAAACGCCTTAAAAACCTCTATGAGTCCAAACACATACCCATCTCGTCTAGTCTTACCTTGTCACTTGGCCAGCCTCCACCAAACCTAGAAACTCATAATTCGGTCAAAACCTTACTACCAATTTAGAGCGTTATAACGGTAAACCATAACTCCAATGAAAATACTTCCTTCTACAAAGTTTCTGGAAAATAACTTAACTTTCTTATCTCAAACATTCAACCAAAACTTCTTTGTGATGAGTTTTGTAGCCTCCTTGAAGTGAAGACTGCTCAGATTTCACTCTAGAATGACCTTTCTCTCTTCTTTTAACTCAAACTCAATCTTCCTACACTCACAAATTACCAGCAGCTCAAGCTTACAAAATAGACAAAATTTGAACCTTTGAGAGTAAAATCATTAAACTTGCACGATTACTTTGGGAGAAAAATGAATATGAAGTGACCTATTTATACAGAGTCATGCAAGAATTTTTATTAACACCTCTTGCAGCTGAAATTTAGCTTAAGCATGCAAGGACACCTGGAATCCATTTGACCGACTCCACCTCTTTCTTATCTCACCTAACCAAAATGCCAAAGTGTTAAGGACAAGGCAAAACGCCAAGCCAAACTAACCTCTCTTGCCTTGCTGCAGACCTCCAAATGTCTAGATATCCTTCATTCCTTCCTCACCTAGCCATGTCTTCTCGCCCAGCTCAATGCCCAACTAACCTCTAAGACATCTTTCTCGCCTAGTCTAAAGCAATACACTTAATATTTATCCTTTATCCTTCTCAGCCTCACACACTAACAAGACATGTCCTTGGCCGCCTAGCAAGTCCTCTTCTCGCCCAAGGTAACCTCTTTAGAGGTTCCCAGACAACTCTTCTCACATAGGCCACCTCCAAACTCCTAACAAACTTTGAAATAATCTCTCTACACATTTTGTTCGCCAATAACAAACCTCTAAACGTCTATTCTATGGCCAAAACGCCAACATTCATACTTAGCCAAAATTTTCCCTCTTTTCATTTTATCTTTTCTTTTAAATTTTAAACCAAATTACCAAAGCTTTCCTTCCAACTTACCTACCATGAACACAAAACAATAACACTTCTCAAGCTTACCTCCTTGTCTTAACTTCACTTAAAACTAATCCTTTCATGCTCTTAAGAAGATCCAAGTTCAAAAGGGTTTAAGGTTTACACAATATCTCATTGCCAACCTGCTTAGGCCTTGCACAACGAGCGCTACAACGTCATACACTGAGTTCATCTCATAACAAGCTCAACTTTGAGACCTGGGATTCACACTCACCAGTATCACACGAGTTACTTGGGATCTTCACAGGCGTCTAGTCTTACGAATATCACAACTCACAACCACACAAATTCAATAAGGGAGCAATCAACTCACCGCTTACTTTGAGCATAGATTATCACAAATTAGTAAGACATCTCATAAACACAATCACAGAGGAAAGAATACTTAAAAGATCACGTTTATAAAACATCTCGTTCTATCACCTTTAGAAGAATACTCATATCTATTCATAGAAAACATTTAATCGTTCACTGAAAAGCATTTACCGCCCACATTTAATGTAGAAAACGTTTAGTCATCCACAATCATTTATAAAACAGATCTTATTACTTATAACAAAACATATAAAATGTATTTGATCATTCACAGAAGAGTTATCAATCATCAGAAACGTTTATAAACCATATTTATCACTTTTCAAACAATACTTGTAAAATAGTGTATCATTCACAACAAAATATATAATTCATTTTGTCACTCACAATAGATACTTTGCTTCAACCCCTTCCTTCTTTGTTTCCGAGTTTCTCTTCTCATCTAACGGTTGAAGGAACCATTCTTTCAGATTCAGACTTTCTCCTCTCACTTTCATCAGAAAATCTATCACTTTTTTTTTGCCAAAACCTCTTTTTTTCTTTTGCTTTTAGGCGCAAATACTTCTTCTTGCAGTATCCTGTCAAATGCCTCGCCAACTATTCTCATTGTGTTGCTTACTTTCCCGTGATTAAATCTTGGCTTACGCATTTCTCTTCACGTTTCCTACTCTCTTTTTGCATCTCTTCTTGTGGAATGTCTCAACATTTATTCGAACAACTTCCCGCGAGGGTCCTTCACGATAAGACTTTACTTTTTTATCAGGGCCTCACACTAGGCCTCACTTAACCTTGTCGTAAAGCTCACAAAGCAAGACATAATGTCGGCTAGCTCTTCTAAACGCCTAAACCTTTCCTGTCTTATAGGTTGATCGCATACTTACTCATGTTTGCCGTATAGGACTTTACTTGCATGCACATTTTAACTTTTTGGCCTTGCCGACAAGCAAGCCTTTGGTCAAGCCATAAGCTTACTTATATGTTTTGCTGCCTAGTCATGTCTTTGCACCACACAACGCCAAGGACATTTGATGCCACCTAGGGCATTTCTCCCATGGCTGCCTAGCAACAACATGAGCCATTAATGTCGTCCACGATCAACACTTAGCCTCGTTGCTTGACCTCCTAGTACAACCTCTTAAATCCTTCAATACCCATCTAGCCTAGCACAACACTTAGCCAAATATCATCTACCTTTCAATTAGGCCACCTAACAAGCATTACTTTGGCCGCTTAAGACATCCAAATAGCCAACCTTTAGAGCCTTACTTATATAATACTTGGCCCTATAGAGGTTATGTGAAACTCGTGCCTAAGTAAAGAGTTAAGAGGTGAAAGTTTTGATTAAGTGTTTAGATTAGGCGTTTGGTGTGGTGTTCGCGAGAAGAACCAAGTGTTTTGTGGAGAAGAAGTCTGCGAAGAAGCCTTGAAGTTTAAGTGTAAGTTTTCTATAAGAGTTCTTGAAGTTCAAGTGAAACGACGCATTAAGGTTGTTCGCAAGAAAGGTTGGATGATTAAGGTTCATCGCAGAATGAAGTTTGGCGAAAAGAAGTAAGGAAAGTTCAGAGGAATTTCCTAAGTGTAGTTATTGGGCCACATGTGGAATTTAAGTTAAGCATGACTAAGGACACATTTTAAGCTTACATGTGCTCCACTAAGAAGAAGGAGTTGGCAAACTGAGAAGAGTTTAAGCATGACTAAGCGGGTTTTAAGGCTCTATAAATATAAGACCTCAGTCATTTGTTTGGAAGAGAAAAATTAAAGTGTGGAAGTGCTTCTTGTTTAGCTAAGCGAGAAGAGGCTTGCGAGAAGAAAAAGGACTTTTTTAGTAAAGTTTGTGAGTGGTTTTCTTCTTTACTATTTTGAAAGATGATTTCAAATGAGAAGTATTTCAAAAGAGAATTATATGAAATTGTATATATGTTTTCAAGCATGATTTATTATATTTAAAGCTTGATTTGATGACTGTGATTTCAATACTATGAAATGGTTTTCAAATCATTAGATGTTTCCTTGAGATGATGCTAACTTTTATTTGCACAGAAAGAGTAAAGACCATCATGAGTGAACGGGACTACGTGGTGATGGAAGTTGGCTTATATATGCGTTGAAAGGAGCGTATAAAGCTTAGCAGCCTAAGCAACAATGACGAATCTGCATATCCTTAGATGCTAATGATCTCAGTAGTCTAAATGCAATGTTACATGACCTAGTGTAGAGGATGATTCGAGATCCTTGGCAAAAGGAATGACTGTTAACTAATGTGTGTTTATTCGAGATGATTCATTTATGTGAAAAGATGTGTTATGCGAAATGATGTTTATACAAAATGACATTTTTATATGAATTGATATGATTATTGAATGGATTTGCAAAATGATGTTTATGAAAAGGTATTGCGAAAAGGATTTCATAAAACCTCACTAAGTCTTTTAGACTTATTCTTTAAAATTTATCTTCATGGTCTTAGGCGTTGATGCCAAAGAGGAGAAGAAGTTTGGGCTTGCTAGACGAGGAGTTGTCAGGCGTTTTAAGTTTAAATGTTGTTGTTTTTTTTTCTGGTTAACTGTTGTTTCTGTATATTGCTATACTAAATGCCTTGTTGGTAATAAAAGCTTAAAGTCTATTTTATCTATTCTACATTAAGTTCTTATTCCCCTAAAGTTTATTTGTTAAGTTAAGTATTTTGGTGATTAAGCTAAGTTAAAAAAGTTAAGGCGAGTGCCTTTGGCGTTTTACCGCGTCAAGGATGCTCAAGTCGTACCGCATCTCCCGAGACAAGCAAGCAGGTTTGTGGGACGGGGTGTGACAGGTTATTTTGGACCTTCACTTGGCTGCATGACACTCCCTTACTCACCAAGCTAACACGTAGCTGAATTTCTACTATTTTCCTGTTTGGCCACCTACATACTTAGCATTAGAGTTCAAGCCATACTTAGACTATTTTTTGCACCTCTCAACAACTATTGTAATGGTCCAGCTTTTCAACTTAAGTTGAGGTCATTATTTAAATAAAATAATATTTTTAAAACCAAAACCATGCAATGTTTAGATCATTTAGAAAAAAAATAAAAATGAAGACAACCTCAGGTGAAAAATAAATGTTAAAATAATTAAAACCAACTTAGTCGGGATCCTCTAATAAAATTATTAAAGAAAACAAGCATTTAAATAAATCCAAATGCCATTTAACTCAAAGGTTTATAGCATTAAAAAATCATAAAAATAAAAATACAAATAAATAGCGAAAGCATTAGTCATATCTAGTCCCAATGGCATGATCACGAGTCTCTCTTGTCACTCACCGACTTGCATTTACCTTTGCTTGAAAAATTAAACATACGTAGGGTGAGTATATAAAATACTCAGTAAAGGACCCACTAACGGGTCCTCTATCTCACACCTCGCCCCTAAAGTCACTCTCTACGACTAAGGAGGGGCATGCCGCCTAAACCCCAAACACGTAGCTCCCATGAGATAAAAGTTGAATGTTTAGTAAGCAAAGATAAATACAACCAATAATTTTAAAAGTGAAATATATGAGTGGAAAAGGACAACTCCATTGATTTTCAAAACAAGTTACTACATTGGGTATTTAGTACAAAGTTTCTCCTGGGAGAACAAAACACAACTTGACGACATTTAAACCTTTCTCGCCTAGCTTCTACCCTATATGCGAGATGTTAGTGGCCACTACAAAAGTGATGTGATCAAGATAGCAAGTTCAACGCCGAATTTCCTTTGCTACCTTGGGGGGAGGGATAAAATTGTCATGAAAGAAAATGGTTAAACAAAAAGGTCTAATGAGTGAGATCTTTTATCCAATAAACATAAATCGTTCATGCTAGGCAGTATTCAAATTGAGGTAGTGTAAAATCATTTGATTTAAATCATAATCATTTTGGTATCCGTTATTACAAGTCATCTTGCGTCGCGTGTCTTTCTGCGTATCACAAGGTCAGTTCACAAAATCTTTCTAAAAAATTAATTGAGTATTTGTACTTTCACCTTGTGTAAGACTCAATCCTAGATTAAGAACTAAGAGGTTAAAGTTTGGCTAAGTGTTCTAAATTAGGCGGTTTGGATAAAAGAAGGCATTTTGAAGTAAAAGAGTTGAGAATCAAGTTGGTTCGCGAGAAATGTTGGACGACAAGATTTGTGAAGGATGTGTTACCTTGCGATTAAGGTGTTTTGAGAGAAGGAAGACTTGGCGAGAAGAAGTAAAGAAACTTCCTAGAAATTTTCTTGAGTAGGTTTAATGGGCCATATGTAGAGATTAAGTTAAGCATGGTTGAGTTAAACCTTAAGCTTACATGTACACCACTAAGAGTAGAAGCTGGCAAGCTAGCAAGAATTTAAGGGTGACTAAGCTTGTTTGGGAAATAATATAAATAGAGGTTTTCAATTAGATTTTGAGTATTGTTATTCTGAAGAGAAAAACTTTAGAGCTGAAGTGCTGCCAAGAGGAAAGTAGAATCAATCGGGTTAAGACTAAGTTTTGTGAGTGTTTTCTTCAAAGTATTTAAATAGTTTCCAGTTTTCTTATAAATCCTTGATGGTTTGAAATAATGATTTCAATATAAAAGTTCCAAAAGAGATTTATATGAAAACTTATATGTTTCAAATTATGTTTTATATATCTCAAAGTATGTTTTATATATTTCAACGTATGATTTGATTATGAAATGGTGTTCAAACCATTAGTTACTTCATATCAATGAGCTAACTATTATGTGCACATAATGAGTCAAGGCAACCATGGGGTGAAAGAGGCTACATGGTGATGAGAAGTTGGCTAATATGTAAAATGAGCGTATTAAGCTTAGCAGCCTGAGCAACAAGGATGAATCTGTATATTCTCGGATGTTGTTATTAGAGTAATCTAAACGCGAAGTAATGAGACCTAGCGTAGAGAATGATTCGGGATCCTTGACAAAAAGAATGTGTTGTAACTAATGCGTGTATATGCGAAAGGAAGCATTTATGCAAAATGATATGTTTATATAAATTTATATATTTATGTTTTATGTTATGTTCAATGCAATGTTATTTACAAACGTATTATGGAAAGGATTTCTTAAAACCTCACCAAATCTGTTGACTTACGTTTTAAAGTTTACTTTCTAAGTTCCAGGCGTTAAGGCCAAGTAAGGAAGGTTGAAAGTCTTGCTAGGTGACAATAGCTGCTAGGCATTTATATCTTAAGTTAAGCTTTTATTGTTGGGATTTATGTCCTAAAACTCGTAGATTGTAAAGATAATCCATTGACCATTATTAATAAAGTGGTATTATTGTAATAATTGTTATTGATTATATTATTAGTTTTGTCTTAATAACCCAAATCAAATAAACTAACATCCTAAGTTGTTTAATGAGTCTTGAACAGTATGTAGAAACATACAAGGATCAATGTTTGAGATCAGCTTAAAGGGTTTATAGTATAGGGATAAGGCTAGGTACCTTATCCTGGTAACACTATGGATACGACCCACTTTGTATTTGATACAAACACAATGATTCAACGCGCTCGTGTAGTTGACATGCGAGTGAGGATATCCTATGCAATGAGATTGCATAAGACCAGACCGTAAAATAGCAACCACTAGATTGCTTTTGGAAAACATGATCCACAGCCACATACAATATTAAGCTTCTTCATCCTAAGATGGAAAGTCAATGGGATTTAGCTTTTATTGTTGTCCCCCTCCTTTATGGTATAATAATTTATACCCTTCTTGATGGCCCATAGTTAAAATAGTCTCGTCAATCCTACCATCAGTAGAAAGTTAACTATAAGTGCACAATAGGTCCCACGGAAAATTCGGTCTAGGATAAAACATATTTGAAAACCTTGAAACATTCTTTCGCTTTCATAAATCGTAGTCATAACATTCGGTTGAATATAGCATAATTTTGGGAAATCAATTTATAAAACATTTAAGCTTTTGAAAACACAATAGAAATAAGAAACTTAAACATTTTTCTTGAAACATACTTTGAACCATAGCTTATAAATCATGCTTTAAGAAACCATTATAGAAATCATTTAATGATCACTCACTACACTTGGTGTTAGTTCTTTGTTTTGAAACTTTCTTCAAAATCTCCTTGACCTAAAAAATTCATATTTGAGTCGTAGTTAATCCCTTGATCAAGAACATATCTAAGAATTTCCTAAAATTTCCAAAATTAGCAAAACAACTAAAAAACAGCCCAAAATGGCATGCTGGCGCCCAGTGGTATGGTGGCAGTGCTTGGCGTGCGTGCATGGCCTAGGTAGGCCTTACCATGTGCTAACCTCGCAATGAGGTGTCATGCGTGTCTTAGTTGCGTGCCTTGCATGAGTTGTGCCGTGTGCACTCCATTTTATGCATACTAACCTCTGCATACTGGTCATGTGCTCAACCCGAGCGCATTCTTGCCTCTCAGTTGTGCCATGGTCATGTCACATGCCTTAATTTAAACAAAATAACGTCCATAAATGAAAAACTCACACCCAGCTCACCTTGCCTTGCTCGTCACTGGGCCACTGCTAAAAAAGAAACTTTTGTCCAAAAACTTTTCTTTGAAAAATCATAACTAAAATTTCATAACTAATTTGGGAAAACGTTCTTCTATAAAATTACTTGAAAATGTCTTAACTTTCTTACCTCAAAATTTTAAATTCAAATTCGAAAAGATTCATTATGTGGCTTTTAAAATGTCAACTTGCTCAGATTCTCCCCAAAATTGACCTTCTTACCTTTTCTTTGTTTGAACGCAATCTTCCTCGCCTCCAAACTAATCAGCAGCCCTTGTCCAGAAACTAGACTCAATTTCTGATGTTTTGAAAGTGAATTGAAGTAAATGGCATGAGTGGATTGTGAGAAACTTTTGCCTAAAGTTGCCTATGTATAGTGAAGCTTTGCATGGAAACTGAAGTGACACCTCTAGCTTCCTTAATCCACCTCTTACTTTTCTGAATCCACCTCCTACTTCCTAATCCACCTCCACCTTGGTTGCAAAATGCATGAAACTTGCTTAAGACACCTGGATTTCCTTTAAACCGATTGCCCTTAAACAAACACGTAACTTGATTAAACGCCTTGCTAACCTCTTAACCTGGCCGCAATACCTTCCTCAGATGCAAGCATCCTTGCCTAACCCTCTCAGCTGCCTAGCTTCCTCATCTACTAACCTCTATGATCACATCCTCCTCACGTTCAAACCTTCCTCGCATAGCTAACATCAATCTCCTCGCGTAGCCCACAACAAACCTTGCTAACTTGATCTTTACCAATCATCTCGCCTAGCAACCTTAAATGCCCATAACTTCTCTTTAGATGTTATACCCAAATATGTGGCCACCCAACCTTTTCTTTATTTCCAACCTTTAGAGGTTCACAACAACACTTTGGCCGCCTAGTTTGAGTCCCTTAGAGGTTATCTTTCCTTGTTATTGGCCACATTTCCCACTTAACCAATGTCATCCAAAATTTTCGTCACTCCCCATCCCGCAAGCCCCTCAATGCGTTGTGTTACACGGTATGCCTTAAGCATTTCTGACATGCTTAAGCACCAGAAAGCTCAACTTAAGTCTTTAAGCTTTACTTAGTCGCCGATGACTTAACTTGAAATACTTTTAACTTATGACACAATAGAGAACCATAACACAATGAAATAAGGGAAACTTAAATTTTAATAACCTTTAATCCAACGTTTTACAACACGTTACAAGCAAATAAAACATTAAACTTAAACTAAACGCATCGCCAAGCTTCTATGCCTGGCCAACAATTCACCCTTTTCCAACTTAGCCTTAACGCAGATGACGTGAAAGGAAGAACTTAAAAACATAAGTCAATAGACTTAGTGAGGTTTTAAGAAAATCCTTTTCAGAATACATTTAATAAACATCATTATTTCATATCAACCCACGTAAACACATCACATCACATAAACACACATTAGTCTCAAGCAATCATTTCGTCAAGAACATGAATCATTCCCTACGCCTAGACTCATTATCAAGCGTTTAGACTACTAATGATGTCCTTTTCATCAAAAGCATCTGGGAATATCCTAATTCAATCCTTGTTGCTTAGACCGCTAGACATAATACACTCTTTTTATGCATTGGCCAGCTTTATTCCACCTTGCAGT
The DNA here is from genome assembly GCA_025688845.1 of Cucumis hystrix. Lineage (NCBI taxonomy): Eukaryota > Viridiplantae > Streptophyta > Magnoliopsida > Cucurbitales > Cucurbitaceae > Cucumis > Cucumis hystrix. Next base: position 7,570,180 of record CM046890.1, read on the forward strand.
CTTTTTCTACATGGTTGCCTTTACCCCTTATGTGCACATAAAAGTTAGCTCTAATAATAGGAAGAAGACTAATAGTTTGAACATAGTTTCACATTCATAAAATATATCTTATACATGAAACATCATTCGAAATCATTTTAAGACATTCAAATATAAAATATCTTTTCAAATCAGTAATAACTTAAAGAAAACTTTTCATATAACAAACACTTTTAGAAGAAATCACTCACAAAACTTGGCTTCTTTGGAATCAGAATGCTCCTATCTTCTCGTGTAGTCCTTTTACCATAGCAACTTAGCACTTAGTTTTTCCTTGTTGATTTTCCAAAGTAACTACCATTAGTATTCTATATACCTACTCTATTTATACTAATCCCAAAATGGATTAGTCATCTTTAATCTCTTAATAACTCGCCAACTCCTACTCTTAGTGGTACACGTGTAAACTTTACGTTTAACTTAAGAATGCTTAGCTTTTAAATTTACACGTAAACCTCTGTCAAATCAAGATTAGACACTTTCCTCACCTAACTCCATCTTGCGAAGAACTCCAAACGCCTAACGATACTTAAACGCCAAAAGTCATCTTGTGTCACCTTATTTCCTCGCTAACTAACTTATAGATCAGCTTCTTATCGTAACTTTCTTTTCAAACGCCTTCTTCAAATACTTAGTCAAATTTTGCCCCTTTTATTTTCTGTACAGGTCTCACACTTCCCCTTATAGGTTATTTTTAACCCATTTGGCCGCCTAAGACATGTCTTTAGAGGTTCTCCACACCTAGGCTAACCAACTTTGGCTGCCTACCCAATGCTTAAAATGCATAGTATTCCTTTCTTTTGATACTTAGCCAATTTTCAACTTTTTATCTTTCTTGGCTTAAACCTAAACCTCAATACTTAATCTTTCCAAGAATTTTTACTTTCTTTTCCTTATAAATCTCATTCTCTATTGCCTTTAATAAAGCTTAGCAAACTCCAAAGGTCTTAAAATTTTGGAGTTTCACAACTAAAACCATGAAATAGTCACTTTTACATTACAATAATGTTTATTGTGAAAAACTGACTATTTTGTTTATTGAAGACCTAGGTAACTTAATCATAATGTTTAGCTAACTATGCACTTCTTTTCACATGGGATTATCTTTAGATCTGCATAGGTGAGGACAATGCTTGTAGATTATATCGCATGGGTTTCCATGATTGATGTGTAAAAATTGGTCCTACCACAAACCTCTCTTCACTTAATCAATTAGTTTGTAGGTGTATCATTGAGATTCTATGTCTACGACTATGTTATGCGATGAACATGGTTATTGCATGGGAGATGCTCACTATGTTTTTAGGTTAGGAATTAGGTAGAAAGATACACAATCCTTTCCTTGTGTACTATTACATCTGCGTTAAGTACAAGTTTTCTTATCGCTTGCCCAAATGTAAGGGAAGCGATTGGTTTTCTTGGATAAGCCAGAATCGAACACAAGGAATTTCTATCAAACCTTAGTTACAAAGTCTACTTCTCATCTAAGAAATATACAATTTTTATACATTATAAAGTAAATGTATGTATGAGTATCAAATCTACAATCTACACTAGAGATTTTGTAGAAGGTGACATGGAATGGTGGAAAGATGGAGAGTGAACTAACTTGTGTTAGAGAAATGTGAAGGAAGGTCTCCGCGTTGTTAAGCGATTAAGTCATGCGGTAGTCCTTGATGCGATAGAGATCAGTTAATCATCTTCTAATCAAGGCAAACACTTTTCAGTGCCTAAACACCACACTTGCTTGCTTCTCGTGATCCAAATGATAAAGATAAATTAAGCGATAGCTATCTAGATTTCATTCATTATAAGGATCACATTACCTTTCTTTTAAAGGTGATAACCTCTCTGCGCCAAGTTACCACAATTGTTCTTCTTTCGGAACACAAATGATGGAGGTTCAATCGTCAGGGTGGAGTTTGTTTCTAAACTCCTTCCTATGCTCGTTTAGCCATGTTCTTACAACTTACTCTTTTAAGCAGTTGGTAACAAGCGCTGGCCAAGTGATGGAGTAAAGCTTAGCTAAACGCGATGAACCTTATAAGTTAGATCTCTTATCAAGAACTTATTACAAGCCTAAACTACTTGTAACACTTCAACAGATGAATAGTAAAAAGATGATAGGTTGACAGGGAATAAATATGCAATGTATTAAAGAACGTAGGCCTTACAACCATGAAGAGTATAAATGTCAACATTACAATGAAAATATAAAATGTAAAGTAAAGAAAGGGAGTCGAGCCGTAGAATGCCTAAGTATCCCTTGGTTCTTTTACAAGTTAGACGGAAGAAGATGATGGTTTCTCTCTCTAATCTTTCTCTAAGCTCTCACCTGTAATATTGACCAGATAAGAGAAGGAATAACTTTTACATAAGGCGGAAAGGCTAGTCCTTTTTGTCTGCTCATATCAAGCTCTCTAGGTTTTGGTCCATTCAGACTAGACAATGTACATGGTAGGGAATGAGGCTTTATATATACTACTTGGCTTGCGAAGAGTCTATATTTCTGAACATGTTAGCACCGATTGCAGTCTTGTCAAGTCACATCAACTCCAACTACCACTTTTGTCTGCTAATGAGTCTTCATCGCGTGATGATGTGGTTCCTTGCCTAGGGATGTTAGTTGCAAGATAAGCTTTCTATCATAGATCTTTCGAACACGCTCTTCTTGGGATTCACTCTCTTCTTTTCTTTATAATCCTACAACAATACACCAAAAAGCAAGGTAAAAAAGGCATGGAGACGTATGAAAGTTATATTCTCTTGTGTTTATGAGTTGCGATAGAAGCTATGCGTTTTGACACATTATCCTGTGATTTGGCTCTATTGTTCTACCTAAAAGGTCATCATAACTTTTATTGCTACAAGTTATTAACCCTCCAAATTTAAAACAATGCTTAGCATAGCTCCGTATCACAGTTTGTCCCCAAGCACAATTACACCTCGAAGACTTACCTTCCTATTCGCATCCCTAAAATTCTCATAATGCAAGTTGGTTTTATTCGCTATTAGGGTTTACTCTCATCGCATACTCCTCACTATGAAAATATTTTCAGGTTCAGAACATGGCAAATTTAAGACTCAAAATATTCTTGTTTAGTTCCTAGAAAATCTTATTTTCAGTTTTAAGAAATTGCTAAAATTTTCAAAGAATTTTGAGTCCTTTTGGCAAAGAAACTTTTATTTAATTAGTATTTGAAGCTTGGCATCACTACAAGAAAAGATGGATCTCCCGACGCACAAACGTGTTGGAAGATGTACGAAAATGTGTCAGGAAAGGATATTCTGACGCATAAAGGCTCGTCAGGATTAGGGTAGAAAAAAATTTGTCGAAAAAGGATCACTCGATGCACAACATGACGTCGTCGAGAGATCATTGAGAACTCCCAACGTTGTTCATAGACGTCGAAATAATACCACTCCTGATGTCGTATATATGGAGTCGAGAATTCTCCATTATCTCCCGATGCATAATGTTGTGCATGGGGAGATCCTTTATTTTTGTTTAAAAAAAATACCTTCCATTATCAAATGGAAGGTATATATATCGCTTACCCTACATCACCTTTTTTATTACCACAAATTCATTTGTTTCATTACACTTAGTCTATAGCAATGTACATGTGAAATAAAATATATAACCAACATCAAAGGGTGAATGAAGCAAAGATAGTCTAAGTTCCCTAAGGGGCCGTTTAGCTTTCTACCTTCAAACCCTCTTACGCGATCGTTTACTTCTAACTTATAACGATCGGGATTGTAAGTTCATATGTATCACTCAGTAAAAGTTAAGAACACAAGTATAATATCAAGGTCACATAAATGAACTCCATAATGTAAGCAAAACATACCTTTGTAGTTTGTACTCTTCTAGGTTATAGATGACAGAAAACTCATTGTTTTGACCTTGAAAAATAATGATAGAAAACCAATTACTAATTCAAGTATCAATAATGTAAGAAAACATGGGCCAAAGAAGCTCACAAAAAGGAGAAAAACCTATAAGAATGTGCTCTAGTAAGACCAAACGAATAGTTACAAAAAAAGTTTTAAAACAATGGAACGTGGACCGTAGCCACATATGGGTACCGCCAATACACCTAATTTTTTTTATGTTAGTGTTGTTACTACATATAAAAGAAAAAAGATACAAAAATTGGAATCGTAGTGGAACTTCAAGGTGGTAGTTCCAAACTTTAAAACAATGAAACTTTGATAAACATTTAAAACTTAAATGGAATAAAAAAAAATTGTGCAATTTGGACAACTATGCTCAAAGTTATAGACTTCTAAAGTTTCAACATAGTTTTATGCATGTAATTTTGAAGGGAATTCAATGTCAAGATATGTTAATTAAATGCTAACTTTATGACAATAGATGTAATAACTTGGAAAGTTTATAACATTCTCTTATCCACATAAATTGATACAATAACATTCCACAATACCATTTATATATTACTTATCAAGTACTTCAACTAACTAGAAGTCTTAGTAGCAAGTTGATCCACAAAGATTGATATACAACAACATTCCATAAATACAACAATATTCTACAACAATAACAACGTCCACCCATAAGTTTGAACTAAAGAAATTATCATTAATGTTGATTAAATATAACACCCCCCCCCCCCCCCCCCCCAATTCAATAGAACCCCCAAATTGAAATTGAATTTGACATTGAATTTTTTTCAATCTTAAATCCTAACACTTCAAATTTGAATTCAATACTAAAACCTACCACTAATTCAAAATCTAAATACTAAAACTAATTTGAAATCTAAATACTAAAAATAATAAAATAAAATAAAATAATAACTAACTAAACTAAACCACTTACCGGAATGAAGAGCGGCAACGACAGATGATGACAAATTGTGGGATAAGGATGGAGGCGAGCAACGACGAGTGACGATTTGGATTTCTCTCCTTCTCGGTCTCTCTCTCAACTCTCTTGGTCTTCCCCTTTTCAATTCTGTGAATTACAGAACTAGAAGTGGATTTCTATAGGGAAACTCCCGACACACTTCAAAGACGTCAAAAACCCACCTATTTCTAACGTAATAAGTAAAATGTGGGGAATAGTTTCCACCTATCCTGATGTTTTACTTATGACTTCGGGCATAGGATCCACCTCTCCAAATGTCTCTTGCATGGCGTCGGGGGAAGTTGAACAATTATTTTATTGTAAATTTTTATCCAACGTAGTCAACATAGACATCGATAGTGACTAAACCTTCCCCCGACACCATGCACACAGACGTTGAGTAAAATTGAGAATTAAATATCTAATTTATCTTTCCTCGACATCTTGAACCGCGACATCGAGACTACATGTATGGTCGACATTGAAAACGCGCGATATCATCTTAATTGATCAATTTATGTCTTTAATTTCAATTTAGGACACATTTCAACTATAATTATTTACAAATTTAATTATTTGTATTTTTGTCATCAATTTGATAAATGTTTCTTGTAAACGGTTGGACAAAGAAGAAAGAAAAGAATAATATAATATGAATGCTTTTTAAAACTGTTTTATTTGAGAATAATGATTATTTTTTACTACTATACACATAACACCTATATACTTCAATAATATAAAGACAACACAAAAAACTCAATACTATGTTTTGTTCTGTAATGGTCAAGTATTTTTTCAATTGGCAAGAATTTCTTTGACAATCTTTTCATACGTACTAATCCTCCTCTTCTTCTTTCAACTTTGTGTCGCGATCATCTTCGGTGTTCGTTTCATAGCCCATGATGGTTGTGGATAATGGGGCAAGCTGCTTTCTTGCCTCCCTCGCAATCTTCATGATTTCTTCTACACTTTGAAGAGACAAGGTTGGATTATCCCTCCGGGAAAATAATTCTTCAGTTGGTTCCGATTGTATGTTCTTTGAAAACCACGGGTGATTCATGATCTCTTTTACAGAAATTCTCTGTCGTATATATTTCGTTGAGCATATTGTAAGAATTACATTGAACAAAACTGATCCAACCCAACATCATAATATATAAAGCTAGTTTGTCATAGGAAAATACCTTTGAGGGATTTCGAACAAATATGCGGGAGAGTAAGTGTTGACAATCTTTAGATATGTGCACACAGTCTGGTATTTTGTAGCCTTCGGACATTATTCGCTGTAAAAGAAAATAAATAAAAGTGAAAAACATGATGACTTTAAGAAATAAATTATTATAGAACAAGAGATCAGGAAGTAATGGACATTAAAAGTTTTCTCAGAGTTTTCGGAATCGTCTGGATCATCGAAAGGATACGCAGCAAACAACATAGCATGAAGAGTGACGCCACATGACCACACATCTGCAGTCTAAACACAATAAGCTAAGTCATTTCGACGGTGTTTGAATTATTGAGAGTCTATAAATCTATTATAATTTAATTAATTGTTCTAAAATACCTTTCCATCACAACTTCGTCCACTTAAAACCTCTGGTGCTGTGTATGTTGGAGAACCAACATTTGTATTTGGTTTTGGCTGCAACTATACTCACAAAATAATAAATAATTAATTCACAATAGAAAAGCATAAGTACTATATAATTAAGAACATGTACATGTTCATTTCAAATGAGTAAATTAATAAAGAATATTCTCTTAATCAAAGACCTTAGCTAGAGAAGCCAAAATCACACACCTTCAACTTCAACTGTGAGGTTGACGTTCGACTTCCATCTGAAACTGTATTGACATTGTCTAGCATCAAATGATCTTTCTTACATATAATTTGCTGCATAAAGAAATGCGTACATGTTAAACAAAATATGGTATAACATTTTTAAAAAAGAAGCCATATATCATCCTTCTTAATTAACATTTAATTTGTATTTCTTTTGACTGAAAGTAATTACTCACAACAAATTGACAGTACAGAAGAAAGCACCTCCATTTTAAATGAGGAAAATAATGAAATTCTAAAGCCGCCAAAGTTACATACATTCAATTGCAGGGTTGGACGTCCATCTGAAAGCATCGAATCTCGATTACATATTTGCTGCATAAACCATAATTATCTCAAACAAAATATGGTATAAGATTTTTAAACAAAAAGCTATATGAGGCTTATTATATTGTAGAACTAACAGTTTTACTTGATTTTAAACACAATTACTAGAAACAAATTACTGGCGATAGAAGAACATAAGTCTAAGAACGTGTTTTCATTTCAAATATATCAGAAAAATAATGAAATTCTTTAAATCAAAGGCCTTAGAGAAATCAAAATAACACATCTTCAGCTTCAGGGCCCTAGCATCAAATATAATTTTCCAATAGTGAGAGGTAATGAAATCTGAGAGAGCCAAAATGGGAACGAATATGATTGCTTAGCTTGCTTTAACTATTCAAATGCTTCAGTGGCCCTTTCATCCCATTTAAACCCATTTTTTCTTAGCTTGGTAAGGGGTGTGGCAATATCCCATAACCTTTTACAATCCTTCTGTAATAACCTGTGAAGTACAAAAATCCCCTCAATTCGGATACGTCTCTTGGTTGTGGCCAATCAACCATCACTCTCACCTTTTCACCGTCGACCTCTACTCCTTTACTAGATATCTAATAGCCCATGTACTGAATTTGGGAGTGCACAATGACACATTTTTCTTCTCATTGCCAAACAACTTTTTGTCTTTCAAAATACTAAACACCACCCCAAGTGCCTTTCATGTTTAGTAATATCCGTGCTATAGTTTAGGATATTGTCAAAAACCATGCAGCAACACTAAACGTCTCAGGAAAGGTCTAAAAACTTGGTTCATTAGTGACTGAAAGGTGGCCAGTGAATTGGTTAATTGGAAAGGCATAACCATGAATTCGTAATGTCCTTCGTGTGTGCGAAAAGTTATCTTCTCAATATCCTCCTCCCTCGTTCTAATTTGGTGATATCTAGAGCGTAAATCCAACTTAGAAAAAATTGTTGCACCATGTAATTCATCAAGGAGGTCTTCAATCATGGGAATGAGAAATTTGTCCGTAACGGTCACCTGAATTAATTTGTGATAGTCTACATAGAAACGCCACCCTCCATCCCTTTTCTTAACTAGTAATACAGGGCTTGAGTAGGGGCTTTGACTAGGTCTGATGATTCCTGCTTGCAACATTTTAGTAACTAGTCTTTCAATTTCTTCCTTTTGGATGTGGCCTTACTTCTACGGTCTGACATTGATGGGTTTCTATCGATCCACTATCAGTATCCTATGGTCTACTATCCTTTGAGGAGGCAACTCCTTCACAAAAATATCTCTATATCTCTTTAACAAATCCCAAATCATGGATAATTCAGACTCCTCCTCTCCTTTCTCTACACTATCACTTTCATTTTTGTTATCTTCTTCAATTTTCACGTTCTAAAATTCCAACAAGAATCCTTGGTCTTCCACTTCCCAGGTCTTGGATGGCATCTTCAATGAGCATTATGACTTTGCTAGTGACGAGTCCCTCTTTAGAATGACTCAAAGTGTTTCCAATCATGAAGGTTATAGTCAACGACAGCCAATGAACGCCCATGAACCCAAACCCCAACACAATATCAATCCTACCCAATGCTATTTCTAGGAAGTCTGCCACAATAGTCACTTCGAGTAGTTTGATTTCAATTTGTTTGCTTATTCCTCTTTCTTCTTGTTGGATAACGAACACAGCGAAATTAACATTAAAAAAAATCTATAACCCTAAAACATAAACAATTAAATCACGAATAAACATACCTCTATCCCGATGTGAGTAACTCTCCAAATTTGAATTGCCTCTGTTCTGATAAGAACAATCCTCCAAATTCATATTACCAAAACGCTGCAAAATCACTAGCGTTCTTTGGTAGTATCCACACACGTATTGGGAATTCGACTCCTCGAATTCGGGTCTACTAGAACCTCTTAGAGTGGGAATTTCAACTCTCTCTATTCTCTCTCTATGCAGAACAATTTTTTGTCGTTTGCGTGTCTATCAAATAAGACACCTAAGGTCTTATTTATAGTTTCCTAATAAGCTTCCAACTCTTCAATTGGGCTTATTAATTAACCAGTCCAAAGACAAATTCAACCTAGTTCTTTCGTGTGCTACCCATTAGGTTAATTTAATAGATCAATAGGCCCATAACTCGTTTTATAATCCATAAGTCATAATCGGTCTCTAACAAGACATTATGGCTACCCATATTAAATTAAATCGATGATCTAACATAACCTAATATAATTACTGCTATAATCCTTTTATCACGCCTTGAGTTTACCAGCAATATTTATATTTGAATATAAGGCATGGACAAAGTCACCTAATCTAATTCAAATGCTTTCTCGACCAATAAGCATACTTAAATAATAAATGACATTAATACCCTTATTAATTCATTTATAGCACGCCCATGCATTTCCACAGTCATGCTTAATCGAGGAGCCTAGAGATATCTCTCCATAACAAGAGGGATAAATTTCATTTTGATTAATCATTGTCCACTACATAATTCATAACGTACGTATTTGAGTACAACCTTTATAATTGTCCGATGAAAAATAACGTTTGATTGCATCAAAATAGATTAATTTTTATATTTGATACTATGATAATCTCACGTTTAAGGATCAAAACAATCAATTATTTGAGATTATTTATGACACATGTCCATGTAATAATCTCAAAAAAAGGTAGGCCCAATTCTAATTCTCTAATAAGAAAATATGATTATAATTTATGTCTTTACATATATAATCTAATCATGGAGAATTGTCAAAAATAGCAAATTTGACAAAATATTTACAAACTATAGCAAAATTTCATATTCTATCAATAACAAACATTTGATAGCTAGTGATACCCTTCTATCAGTGGCATTGATAGCCAGCGGTAGAACTCTATCACTGTCTATCATTGATAGAATCTAAAAAATTTGTTATAGCTTGTAAATATTTTAATTTACTTTGCTATTTTAAAAAAAATGTCCCTATAATCATTATGTGGTTATCAATTATAACTCATACTAAATTTATTATTGTTCCCACAATAATAATAGATTAGGGACATTTAGAATATAATAACATAGTCATAGATATTATTATACAATAACATGCAATTGAATAATACTAAGAACAATAACTTTTATTAAATATTTAACTATAAACCAATTATCCATAAAATTATTATAGAGCACAATAAAATAAACAACACTTCTAACGTTGACCCATCCCGCATCGTTACTCCAAACTTAAGTCTCCCTTTTTAGTGGTAGGTTTAACTCCCTGATGGATGAAATTATGTCACTCCCCTGTCAATTAGGATGAATACTCCTTGCCCCTCACTGATCCCTTTAATTTCATCATTCCTTTCGACATAAATCCTAGGATGGTTTGAAGTGTAATTTTTATTTCTCTCATCACCTCTAGAGTTTTCATCTCCACCACCTTCGATTTTGTCTCCTCCTTGACTTCTGCCTCATCTCTGTCTTCTTCATTCATAATGAATAATATCAACTCACAATTCTCTTTGATCTTGCATCTGTGCCCCTTAGAGTAACTTCGTTACAACGAAAGCATAACCCCTTGTCCAATCTTCCCTTAAACTCAACTCATTGTCTGGCAAACATCTCACCATCGGTTCTCCTCTCGTGCAATACCCTTGATCAAAATCAAAATTCGCCTCATAGGATACTCAGTTCGCCTTCCCCCTTTTTTTCATATTCGCTTCCCCGTCTTTCATAGTTTGAGCTTGGGCCTCAAAAGTACTTGGCCTCCGAACGCCGAATTCGTTTAGTAATTGGGTGTCTCATACAATCCTATCATTCACTAATTGGGCCTCTCTCATACAGTCCTCTAACGTTAGGGGTTGACGACTTTTCACCTCTACTTGCAATGTTGGTTCTAAACAGGTTATGAATGCATCCATCAGAACACTTTCTACCATCTCCGACAAAGGCGTGGAGTAATTCAAAAACTTCTTCCCATAGTCTATTTATGTTCCATCTTGTTGAATGCGTATGAGGCGGGCACCCAGGCTTCCTTCTCTCGGAACCTTAAAATGTTCAAACATTCTTCCTTTTAGATCTTCCCAGGATATGATTTTCTTCCGATTATTGCTCCATCAAAACCAATCCACTTTGTCTTGGGCGAAACTAACAACCACCTTTACCTTCTCCACTTCGTTTAGCTCATTGATCTCAGAATAATGTTGGGCCCTATTAACCTAACATTCTAGATTCATGCCGGTAAACGAGCATCTCCAACTTCTTATACTTGCTTCTATCTGGAGGACCCCAATGACATCGGACGTCGCATCAACTTCCTCCATCTTACCTTTCAGTTTCAACCCAGACCCATTGAACACATAAGATTCTTCTCTACGCTTGGTCATACTACTTTCTGTAATCTAGAATTCAGAGAAGTATATTTCTTATTCATCTTGAGTCAAAGGAATATTACATATTTATATAGAGAATAAAATAAACCCTAGACACTATGTACAATTACAATAAAGGACATATGATATAAATATAAATATATATATCATAACACTCTCCCTCAAGCTGGAGCAAATATATCGATCATGCCCAACTTGTTGCACAGATAGCTTATCCTTGCTCCATTTAAAGCTTTAGTTAGAATATCTCCCAATTGTTCTCCGGTCTTCACACATCCTGTGGACACCAACTCATCTTGGATTTTCTCACGAATGAAGTGACAATCCACCTTAATATGTTTAGTTCGTTCATGAAATACTGGATTCGATGCAATATGAAGTGCAACTTGATTATCACACCATAATTTAGCTGACACAATAATACTGAAGCCTATCTCAGATAATAGTTGGTGAATCCATACTATTTCACACACAGATTGTGTCATAGCTCTGAAACAACATTTTGTTTCTTACTCTTCCATGATACTAAGTTTCCACCTACAAAGACACAATATCCAGAAGTTGATCTCATATCCTCACGAGACCCCGCCCAATCAGCATCAGAAAACATTCAACTCTCGTATGTCCACGATCTTTGTATAAGATCCCACGTCCAGGATCAGCTTTTAGATAACACAAAATCTGCTCTATTGCAGCTCAATGATCCACTGTAGGGGAACACATGAATTGACTTACAACACTTACAGAATAAGCAATGTCTGGTCGTGTCACTGTTAAGTAGTTCAACTTCCCAACTAATCTCCTATATCTCTTAGAATCTTTACATAATTCTCCTTCTTTAACAAGTTGCTGATTTGGCATTATCGGAGTGCCACTTGGTTTGGCTCCTAATTTTCCTGTCTCGGACAACAAATCAAGTACATATTTTCGTTGAGACAAATAAATACCTTTCTTGCTTCTCATCACTTCAATGCCCAAAAAATATTTCAATTGGCCCAAATCTTTCGTATAAAACTGACCCTGAATGAAAGTTTTGAGAGACGAAATACCCAATGCATCATTTCCAATAATAACAATATCATCAACATATACAACTAGTAGAACTATACCATTATCAGACCGGCAATAGAAAACCGAATGATCAGATGTACTCTTCTTCATACCAAAGCATACAAGAGTTTGACTAAACTTACCAAACCACGCACGAGGACTCTGTTTCAAACCATACAAAGATTTTCGAAGGCGACATACTTTATCACTCTCCCCCTGAGCAACAAACCCAGGTGGTTGTTCCATATAAACTTCCTTTTGAAGATCACCGTGAAGAAAAGCATTCTTAATGTCAAGTTGATGCAAAGACCATTTATAGGTAGCAGCCATGGAAAGAAATAGGCGAATGGAAGTTAATTTGGCAACCGGAGAGAATGCATCCGAATAATCAGTTCCATAGATTTGAGCATAACCTTTGGCAATAAAGCGAGCCTTCAATCGAGCCACTGTTCCATCAGGATTCATCTTGACAGCAAACACCCATTTACAACCAATGACCTTTCCTGCAGGACGAGATACCAAATCCCAAATACCATTATCATCTAAAGCAGTCATCTCCTCAATCATTGCATTTTGTCAGCCAGGATGAGATAAAGCTTCATGAACAGAATTAGGAATAGATGTGGACTCAAGAGATGTAATAAAAGCATATGTGGAGGGTGATAGCTGGTGATAGGAAATAAAGGAAGAAACGGAGTAAGTACACTTGTCTTTACCGTTGCGAAGAGCAATGGAAAGATCATCACTTGGCCCCGGATCACATGATGAAGGAAGCATTGATGGAGGACATGAGTCTTAAGGTTGTGGTGGAGGTCGTCGGGAGTAGACTTGAGAAATCAACGGGCGGGAAGGAGGCACATCAATAGACAAGGATGGTGTGGGAGAGGTAACCTCATATATAAAAAGATTGTCACTCTCTCCCTGACACGAACTCGATGGTGAAAGGGTGTATCCTCAAAAAATGCAACATCAGGCGAAACAAGATACCTTTTAAGGGTAGGACAATAACAACGATAATCCTTTTGAACACGTGAATAACCCAAGAAGATACACTTCAAGGATTTGGGATCTAACTTAGTATGATGAGAACGAACGTCGCGAACAAAACAGACACAACCAAATATCTTAGGAGCAATAGGAAACAAATCCTTGGTAGGAAAAAGAACACGGTAGGGAAACTCGCCATTAAGGACAGAGGAAGGCATTCTATTAATCAAAAAACAAGTTGTAGAGACAGCATCCGCCCAAAAGGTTTTTGGAACATGCATTTGAAATGATAAAGCACGGGCAATTTCAAGTCAATGCCTATTTTTCGTTCTGCAACACCATTTTGAGATGGAGTGTCAGCACATGAAGATTGATGAATAATGCCATGTTCACACAGATAAGAGCCAAGAGAATGAGAAAAATATTCACCTGCATTATCAGTACGCAAAGTTTTGATAGAGACATTAAACTGGTTTTTTATTTCACTATGAAAGGCACAAGAGTGAGATAATAACTCAGAACAATTTTTCATTAAATATAACCAAGTTAGACGAGAATGATTGTCAACAAAAGTAACAAAATAACGAGAGCCTGTTTGAGATACAACTGGACACGAACCCCAAAAATCAGAATGAACTAACTCAAATGAAGCAATTGCTCGTTTATCGACTCGAGGACTTGAACTAAGACGATGAAATTTAGTAAATTGACACAAATCACAATTTAAAGAGGACAAAGACCTAAATTCTGGATAAAGTTTCTTCAACACGAACAAAGATGGATGACCTAAACGACCCTTCTTAAAATCACAAGTCGAGAGAGAATACCTCAGAGTTGATGTTTCTTCGTAAATGCACCCTTCGAATGAAGTCCAAGACTGGACTATTTAAAGATCTTCAAACCAAATCTTCATTACGAATAAATTAATAGCTTGGATAAAAGATTCCTAATAAATAGGAAGATCTTTTTATCTTTACCAACAGAAATCCCCTTAAGGATTTTCAAAAATATCACAAAGGAATAAACTTATTTTCAACATATTTCTTTTGACAAAATTACCCAACATGTTTGTTCCTCGACATACTAAGCCTGATATGGCTTCTTGTTTTAAAATGTTATGTCATTTTTTGTCAGCCACAATGCTTTATACAGCAAATACGTGATAGAGATATGACAATAAACAATGTCCTTTCAGATGGAAGTCTAACCCGCAAATGAAGGTATGTGATTTTGGTTTCTCTAAGGTCTTTGATTGAGGGAATTTTATTAATTTCCTCATTTTAAATAAACATGTCCTTATGCTTGTGCTCTCTCATTGTCAATTTGTTCCGAGTAATTGCATTCAAAACCAAAAACAAAAATAAGTATCATATCTATGGCTTCTTGTTTACACCATACTTTGTCTGACCACAATGCTACTTTATGCAGCGAATATATCGTACATATTTGATGCTAAACAAGATCCTTTCAGATAAAAATCCTAGCTGAGAAGCTGAAAGCATCTGATTTTGGCTTCTCTAAGGTCTTTGATTAAGAGAATTTCATTATTTAATATGCTGATTTTAAATGAAAGTTTCCGTATAATATTGTGTGCTCTTCTATTGTCAATTTGTGGTGAGTAATTGCATTAACAATTTAATATACAAATTTGATATTGTGAGATACTAAGCCTCTTGATAAGGCTTGTTTAAATATGTTCTCTACCATCCGTACTTTCTCTGACACGATGCTTTTACACAGCAAATATGTACTAAATATATGTCGATGCTAAACAATATCCTTTCAGATGGAAGTACAAGTACAATGTCGAAAATATTAAAGGTAACTTAGTATGTGATTTTGGGTTCTATCTTTGATTAAGGGAATTTTTTAATTTGCTCATTTTAGATAAACATGTCTTTGTACTTACACTCTTCTATTGTCAATTTGTTCTGAGTACTTCCATTGAAAACAAAAATCAAATGTTTTGTTTTGAAACATACTATATGTAAATTATGGCTTCTTGTTTAAAAATGTGTGCACCCTATTATTCATAGTTATAGATGCAGGGGTAAAAAGGGGATTGATCAAGTGACAGGCATAGCCAATGGGAGACATGGGAGGAATATCTGTTGAGGGACCCACTCCCGAGAGAATTGGAGTACTTAAGGAATGTTTTGAGATTGTTGAAGATTAGGTCATTTTTGGGAAAAGCTGTGGAATGCTTTTTGGGCGGAGAACCATCTTCTTGAAATTGCTGGGGGAGCTTTCTTATTTTCTTTCCTTTATCACTACTTGTTTTGCTTGCCCGTTATCATTCTCCCTGGTTTAAGTAAGCATTGTGAAAACTACCCTCTTTTCTATTTTCAATATATATCATCACAGGGTACCTATCTCTGTTTTCTCTAGTATCGTTGGGATTTTCTAAGTGGCAGGTAATGAAGTCCTAACATATTAGTATTAGAGCCGCCAAAAATCTTTGAGAGGACACGTGCAATGGCATAGAAAGAATTGGAGGAAAGGATGGAGATGAGCGAGAAAGAGATCATGGATTTGCAAGAGTTGATACACGTGTGGAAAAAACTATCGGATGAAGTGAAGGAAATGTTATGATATATATATTTATATTTATATCATATGTTCTTTATTGTAATTGTACATAGTGTTTAGGGTTTATTTTATTCTCTATATAAATATGTAACATTCCTTTGACTCAAGATGAATAAGAAATATACTTCTCTGAATTCTAGATTACATGGTATCAGAGCCATTAGGGTTTGAATGGCCATTAGCTTCCTCCTCCATTAGGCTTAAGTTTAGGTTACCTTCCGCTGACCGTTTGTCGACACTGTCCATACCATAAGAAGCACCACCTTCGTCCGCCCAAGTCTGTCTTCGCCGATCACCGGAAAATACCGTGCGTGACCTTCACGCGCCGTCGGAATCTTCTTGTTCTTCACCCACGCACCGGCGCGTGAGAGCACCGTGAGGCGTTCGATTTGTTCTCCGTCTTATGGGCTTGTCTCGAACCATTGTTTTCGGTCAGTCTGTACCATTGGGTCTATCAAATAGCATTCGAGTTTGACGAAACTGAAGGTTACGCTATTGGTTTTGGGTCTTTTTCCAATTTTGGATTGATTTTCTCTTTGTTTTGTGTGGACTACAATCAGTGTGTGACTTCAATATGGTCGACATAAAAAATTTGGTAGTCTCCAACGTTATTCCCTTAGCCTCTAAGATCACAGAACATAAGTTAAATGGATCTAATTATTACGATTGGTGTCGGACAATTTTATTTTATTTGAGAAGTTCTGATATGGATGATCATATGACCGAAGATCCCCAAAAGATGCAAAGCAGAAGAAGGATTGGCTTCGTGATGATACCCGTTTATATCTTCAGATCAAAAACTCAATTGAGAGTGAGATAGTTGGATTGGTTTATCACTGTGAGTCTGTTAAAGAACTTCTGGAATTTTTAGATTTTCTATATTCACGTAAAGAGCAAATGCATAGAATGTTTGAAGTTTGTATGCAATTTTTTCGTGTGGAACAAAAAGCTGAGTCTGTCACCAGCTACTTTATGCGGCTTAAGAAGATAACTGTGAGCTTGGCTTGTTGTTACCTTTTAGTCCTGATGTTAAAGTTCAACAAGCTCAACGAGAGAAGATGACTGTTATGTTTTTTTTAATGGACACTTACCTGAATTTGGACTGGCAAAGACACAAATTCTCTCTGACTTTAAAATTTCATCAATAGATGATGCTTTCACTCGCGTCCTTCGCATTGAAAGCTCTCCGATTGGTGTGTCTATTCCTCAACCCAGTAGTGCTCTCTTTAGCAAGAACAATAACCCTCGGGCACCTCGAGCGATGGATAGTAATGTTCAGAGGAATAGTAATGATCATCGAAAACCAGATTCTGTAGAGATTGTTTGTAACTACTGTCGTAAGCCAGGCTATATGAAACGTGATTGTCAGAAATTGTTATATAAGAATAGTCAACGATCTCAACATGCTCAGATAGCCTCCACATGTGATATACTAGAGGCGTCAATTACTATTTTTGCAGATGAGTTTGCTAAGTTTCAGAATTACCAAGATTCATTACAAGCGTCATCTTCCTCTACTCCGGTTGCATCCACTGTTGTCCCAGGTAATACGAAGTGTCTTCTTACATCATCTACCAAATGGGTCATAGACTCTGGTGCCACAGCTCATATGACAGGTAATTCTCACCTATTTTCTAGACCGTTGCCCCTTGCCCCTTTTCCATCTGTTACATTGGCAGATGGCTCCACATCTTCGATTCTTGGCTCTGGCACTAGTCACATTACCCCATCCTTTTCTCTCTCTTCTGTGTTACATTTGCCTAACTTATCCTTTAATTTAATTTCTACTAGTCAACTTACTCATGACCTAAATTTTGTGGTCATGTTCTTTTCTGGTTATTGCTTGTTTCAGGATCGTGTGACGAAGAAGATTATTGGTAGAGGATATGAGTCGGGAGGCCTTTATCTCTTTGATCATCAAGTATCGCAAGCTGTGGCGTGTTCTGTCGTTCCCTCTCCTTTTGAAGTCCATT